>SJYV01047757.1:858627-908005 GCA_006410875.1 Neotragus pygmaeus | reverse complement strand
TGTCTGAACTTTACATGTAGATTATTTAGATCATATTTTTCCCTTGTTACAGGTTTCAGCAGCATTAACTTTCTTTGGAAGAAAACCACAGAGTTGATAAGGTGCCATGATGGAACATAGGGAATACCCTGGCTACACTGACTGGAACTCTTTCAAACGATTGTATCAAACATGTACAAAAAAAAAAAAAAAAAAAACCCACAAAGGTTTTTCTTTTGGGAGGGGTAATAATCTTTAAAAATGCATGGGGAGGCATTTGTGTAGGTTTTTAGTTTTTGCTGTTTACAAAAGTTGTCTGTCAGAGTATTACTATCTTTATGTTTATTCTTAATGGTTTCTCTGGTTCCAGTTGAAAATGATGAGTGAAGACGTGTCCCCGGCATACTGAGATGTGTTTCTGTACGGTCCCTAATCTGATGAATCTTTATCTTTTATAGACTTATGATTGGTTTTATTCTGTAGCTTTTACTTTAGGTCATCAGTCTTATACACCAATTACACATAAGCGATATGTGTTTATCCACAGCTTCATACATGACTCCCTCCCACTGACTCTACTTAGCAAACATTCAGGCACATAAGTGAGGTAAGACTAGCTCTGCTCGGAATAGCCGGAATCTTACATGAGAAACACCTGGGAACGGCCTTTGCCATCACACATGTGGATGACACTTTGGTACGAAGATTATTCCTGACAGAAAAAGAAAGATATGGTAATTTGTTTACATGCATATTGCAGGAACTGATACTATAGTTCACAATCAGTGCAGGGAAGTGGCCTGTGTCGCCACCACAGAGTGGCAGATTTCCCCATGGAACCTCCACAGCCCACACCTAGACACTGGAGCTCAGAACTTGGCATGNACTTTTTTGTTCCGCTTCACTTTCTACCATAAGGGTGGTGTCATCTGAGTATTTGAGTTTATTGACATTTCTCCCGGCAATCTTGCTTCATCCAGCCCAGCGTTTTTCATTATGTACTCTGCATATAAATTAAATAAGCAGTGATAATCTCACCTCACTCTAAAGAGCAAACAGTTCATCTGTCACAACTACCAGCACCCATGTAAGCAGCAGGAGTAAGGCATGACTCAAAGATGGCAAAGGAAATAAGCCACTTGACATAATATCATTGAACTAGAAAGAATTCACTGGACTTCAGCATTTTTCTATGGACCTATAATCCATGGAGCCTATTTTATTGGCAGTTACTAAAGCTCACCTAAATGTTAGATATTTTTGCTTTTAATTATTAAGCAGACCAATTTGGCATGAAATAAATTCAGCCATGGGCTTCCCTTAGAGCTCAGTTGGTAAATAATCTGCCTGCAATGCAAAACACTTGGGTTCAATCCCTGGGTAAGGAAGATGCCCTGGAGAGGAAATGGCAACTCACTCCAGTATTCTTGTCTGGAAAATCCCATGGACAGAGGAACCTGGCAGACTACAGTCCATGAGATCACAAGAATTAGAAACGACTTAGTAATTAAACCACCACCACCACTTTAGTCATATCTTCATTTCCTGAAGAAATAAATTTTAATTTTATTTGTTACTTGAAGGATTTTACACATTTGAATTAGTATCTTATTGTAATGTACAGAAATATTGGACAAACAATATTTTCTCCCAGGTGCAGTTAACATTTCTAAAATTAATTAAATCAGATATTAAAAAAAATTAAAATACAGCTCTTTTGCTTCTTCAGACCTACCCTCTATCCTTCTCCTGTCTTGCATATTGGAAGGATGATCTGTGTGGAGTCCAACCACAGGTTTTAGACATTGGTTTCTAGTTGGATCAGTCAATGAAGAACTCTAGTAATCATAGGGAGATGAGGATAGCGAAGTCAAGATGTTTATTTGTTTGACTGCTTCATGAATAGATGACCCTGGAGAACATCTTCAGGCCTCCTCAACAAAACCTTTCCTGCACTAACTGTCCCCAGACCTAGACCTTTGAACTTAGAGGTTTATGAGTTTCACAGATACTAACTCCTTGCAACTGCTCTATTCCTTGAGCTTTCCTTATACACAATTTTTAAGGCTCCATTTATAAATAAACCCTCCTGAAATTCTCATAAGTTGAGATGCCGTTTGTGTTCTGTTTGAAACTTTATTGATAAAATTGGAAAGGTCATTACATTAACTGTGGTTTCTGATATTTTATTTCTATTTTTCAGATATATTTTTAATTCTACTTTATTATATGCCTTCCATTGCCCACTTTCTCTTATTTCTTACATTTTACTTTTACAGATTGAGGTGGTTCTCTCCCTTTTTTTCTCATTATATTTATTCTTTTTACTTTTTTGGAAGTTAGAGACTTTTACCCTAATATTCCCCTGATAACCCTAATTAATACCTGAATATTCAATTAAAGAAAGTTTAAATTTACCAACATTTTTGCTCATTGTTGATAGGACAAACAACTTAGAGTAATTGTATTCTGGCCGCCCTTTAAAACTTTTTTTTTCAATGGTCGTCCAGTATTTCATTCTATATCCTCCTCTGCCCCCCAAAACCTTATATTAATATTATGTTTTCATATGATAGTTCTTTAAGTACATCTGTCAGTCTAGTTACCATTATCATTATTTTCACTTTTCCTATTAGCATATCGGTTCTCTTACCTGGAAAAATTTTTCATAGGATACAGTTTAAGATTTTCTTTTTGCATTATAAGCTCATTCTTTATTTTCTGAAAGTATTTATTTTGGCCTTCATCAATAAAACATAGTTTTGCTTTTTATGAAAATCTAGGTTGAAAATTTATTTTCCCTAAGCTTGCTGAGAGTATTCTTTTTAAAAAAAATATAAATTTATTTATTTTAACTGGAGGTTAATTACTTTACAATATTGTATTGGTTTTGCCATANAGCCACAGTCAGCTCCTGGTCTTGTTTTTGTTGACAGTATAGAGCTTCTCCATCTTTGGCTGCATAGATTTAAATTTATATAAATATATAATTAAATAAATTTAAATTTTATAGACATTTAAATATGTATTAGTATAACTTACTATACATTAAAATATATAAATATATTTGAAATAACCATATATTTAATTTCATTTAATACATCTCTATACAACTTTTGTCAGTTATTTCATANTTCATGAAATATTCCCTTGATGTCTCTAATTTACTTGAAGGGATCTCTATTCTCTCCCATTCTACTGTTTTCCTCTATTTCTTTGCATTGTTCACTTAGGAAGGCTTTCTTATCTCTCCTTGCTATTTTCTGGAATCTGCTTTCAGATGGCTATATCTTTCCTTTTTCCTTTGTCTTCTCTTCTTTTTTCAGCTATTGTTAAGTCTTCCTCAGACAACCATTTTGCCTTTTTGCATTTCTTTTTCTTGGGAATGATTTTGATCACCACTTTCTGTGCAGTGTTATGAACCTCTGTTCATAGGTGTTTAGGCACTCTTGTCTATCAGATCTAATCCTTTGAATCTATTTGTCACTTTCACTGTATGATCATAATGGATTTGATTTAGGTCATACCTGATGGCCTAGTGGTTTTCCCTACATTCTTCAATTTAAGGCTGAACTTAGCAATAAGGAGTTCATGATCTGAGCTACAGTCAGCTCCTGGTTTTATTTTTGCTGATTGTATAGAGTTTCTCCATCTTTGCTGCAAAGAATATATTTAATCTGATTTCAGTATTGACCATCTGGTGATGTCCTTGTGTAGAGTCTTCTCTTGTATTGTTGGATGAGGGTGTGTTCTCTTGACGAACTTTGCTAGGCTTTGTCCTGCTTCATTTCTTACTCCAAGGCCAAACTTGTCTGTTACTCCAGGTATCTCTTGACTTCCTACTTTGCATTCTAGTCCCCTATGATGAAAAGGACATCTTTNACGAACTTTGCTAGGCTTTGTCCTGCTTCATTTCTTACTCCAAGGCCAAACTTGTCTGTTACTCCAGGTATCTCTTGACTTCCTACTTTGCATTCTAGTCCCCTATGATGAAAAGGACATCTTTTTTGGGTGTTAGTCTAGAAGGTCTTGTAGGTCTTCATATAACAATTCAACTTCAGCTTCTTCAGCATTGGTGATTGGGCCATAGACTTGGATCACTGTGATATTGAATGGCTTGCCCTGGAAACAAACAGATAATTCTGTTGTTTTTGAGGTTGCACCGAAGTACTGCATTTCAGACTCTTGTTAACTATGAGGGCTACTCCATTCCTGTCCAATTTAGTCCACTGATTCCTACAATGTCAATGTTCACCCTTGCCATCTCCTATTTGATCACTTCCAATTTACCTTGATTCATGGACCTAACAATCCAGGTTCCTATGCATTATTGTTCTTTACGGCATCAGACTTTACTTTTACCATCAGACCCATTCACAACTGGGCATATTTCTGCTTTGTCTCAGCCTCTTCATTCCTTCTGCAGCTATTTTTCTCCTCTTTTCCTGTAGCATATTGGACACCTACTGACCTGGAAACATCATCTTTCAGGGTCGTATCTTTTTGTCCTTTCATACTGTTCAGCAGCATGCTAAAGTGGTTTGCCATTCCCTTCACCAGTGGAGCACATTTTTTCAGAATTCTCCATCATGACCTGTCCATTTTGGGTGGCCCTACATGGCATGGCTCATAGTTTCATGAGTTAGGCAAGGTTGTGGTCCATGTGATCAGTTTGGTTAGTTTTCTGTGATTGTGGTTTTCATTTTGTCTGCCCTCTGATGGATTAGAATAAGAGGTTCATGCAAGCTTCCTGATGGGAAGAAGTGGCTGTAGGGAAAACTGGGTCTTGTTCTGGTGGGCAAAGCCATGCTCACTAAGTCTTTNTGTGATTGTGGTTTTCATTTTGTCTGCCCTCTGATGGATTAGAATAAGAGGTTCATGCAAGCTTCCTGATGGGAGGAAGTGGCTGTAGGGAAAACTGGGTCTTGTTCTGGTGGGCAAAGCCATGCTCACTAAGTCTTTAATCCAATTTTATGCTGATGGGTGGGGCTGTGTTCCCTCCCTGTAGATTGGCCTAAGGCCAAATTTTGGTAGGGGCAATGGTGCTAATGGCGACCTACTTCAAAAGGACTTATGCCAGCATGCTGGGCCTCCCAAGACTGGTGTAGTCAGTGCCCCTGACCCTGCAGCAGGCCACTGTTGACTCATGCTCCACCACAGACTCCCAAGCACACACAGGCAAGTCTGGCTCAGTCTCTTGTGGAGTCACTGCTCCTTTCTCCTAGGTCCTGGTGCACACAAGGTTTTGTTTGTGTCCTCCAAGAGTCTGTGTTTCCCCAGTCCATTGGAAGTTCTGTAATCAATCCTGCTGACCATCGAAGTCAAATTCCCTGGCTACATTCAGTCCCTCTACCAGATCCCCAGATTGGGAAGTCTCTTGTGTGGCCTAGAACTTTAGCAGCAGTGTGAGAACTTCTTTGGTATGATTGTTCTTCAGTTTGTGAGTTGCCTACCCAGTGGCTCTGTAGAGAACTAATGGCCACCTCCTTCAAAAGGACTTATGCTACACACTACACCTCCCAGGACTGCTATTGCTGGAGCCTCTGTCTCCGCAGCAGGCTGCTGCTCACTCATGCCTCTGCTGGAGACCTAAAACACTCAAAAGCAAGTCTGTCTCAATCTCTTTGGGGGTCACTGCTCCTTTCCCTTGGTCCTGGTGTGCACATGGTTTTGTTTGTGCCCTCCAAGCATCTCTGGTGGCTATGAGGTTTGATTTTAAACCCCCTTCCTACCATCTTGCTGCAACTTCTTCTTTGCTCTTGGTGATGGGTTATCTTTTTTTGGTGGGTTTCAACATCCTCCTGTCAATAGTTGTTCAGCAGATCATCACAATTTTGGAGTTCTTGCAGGAGAAGATGAGTGTACATCCTTCTACTCCACCATCTTGGATTTGATTTAGGAATATGAGTGGCAGTAAATAGATATTTATTCATTTAGTGTTCAACAATTTTTTAAAAAGTCTTTCTGTGTGTTATACACTGTGCTATTACCTAAAGATAGATACTCCCACATCTCCATCTCTACCCAGCTACAAGCCATTTTATAATTTTATCCATTACTCAACCCCCCAGTGAAAGACTACCTTCTAGTCACCTTAGATCTCAGGTTTAAATAAATTTATTTCACTACTGAAACCTCCCCTGATACTTTAGACTAAGTCATATTCTCCTGGCAAGCAATTCATAGAATTTTGAAATATGTTTTGCACTTGCACACTTTTAATTGTATAGGTACTGTAGTGAATAATTGCATAATGTCTTTTGTACCTACTGTCCTATAACTTCCTTGAGGAAGGGGTCCTATCTACCGTGGTCAACACTTTGTTTAGAATATTGCACAGTACCTGATAAATAGCAGTACTGAATGAATGAATGAGTGAATAAATAATCTATTTTTAATGTTCATTTTATTGTGATAGGAACAGTTAGCATAAGACTTATTCTCTTAATAGGTTTTAAAGTACACAGTATAATGTTGTTGTACAGATACAATATTTTATAGCAGATCTCTACAACTTATTCATGTTGCTTAACTGAAACTTTATTGATATATGTCTCCTCATTTCACTTCAACCTCAGCCCCTGAGAACCATCATTCCATCTTGTTGCAGCTTCTCCTGTGAACTTGACTCTTTTAGATACCTTATAAATTAGAATCATGCAGTCCTGTCCTATGACTGGATTATTTCACTTAGCATAATGTTCTCCAGGTTCATCTATGTTATCACTACTGCAGAATGTGTTTCTTTTTAAGACAATATTTCGTTATTATTTCGTGTCTACCAAAATCTCTTTATCTATTTCTCTGTTGATGGATATTTACATTGCTTCCATATTTTTGGCTGCTGTTAATAGTGCCACATTGGGCTTCCCTGGTGGCTCAGACAGTAAAGCGTCTGCCTACAATGTGGGAGACCTGGGTTTGATCCCTGGGTCAGGAATTTCCCCTGGAGAAGGAAATGGCAACCCACTCCAGTACTCTTACCTGGAAAATCCCATGGATGGAGGAGCCTGGAAGGCTACAGTCCATGAGGTCACAAAGAGTCAGACATGACTGAGTGGCTTCACTTCACTTCNTTTTGTTTTGTTTTTTTGTTTTTGTTTTAAACTATCTTGCTTGGTATTTGTTGAATTTCTTAGTTGTCATTATTGGCTACTTCAATAATTCTGGAGGTTTCTTAATCCTTAAAACTTCTTTTGGAGTCTCTGTATTATCTCATTTTCCTTATTGATTAGATGCTCATTAGATCTTCTTTCTCTATCTTCCATATTTCAGAATCTCTTTTTTTCATAGTTCCAATTTTTTAATTATTTTTTTCTTCTCTCTGGTTCCTTTATTTGGATCCAGCTTCAGGCTTGTAAATCTATCTAGCTATATCTGCTAATTAATCTATTCTCTGATGTTTGCATAATTATTTTTACCATTGTTAGTTTTACTTCTAAGGTTCTTTCTGGTAATATTCAGATAAACTCAATCATTTCTTTTTGTTTATTGGTCCTTATTAATATATTTAAGCTTCTATTTTATTCCTTAAAGCATATTAGTCCTCTGATTTTAGTTATCCTATAAGCAGATAAACTCATTGTATCAAATTTGTATTTATTATATATAACTTTCTTTACCACTGTTTATCTTTTTGTATAATCAGTCATATGGAATTACCCTCTATCTACTTAGATTCTTAAGCAAAATCCAGGATTTAATTTTTACCTATACTTTTAATCCTCCACCCTTAAATAAAGCTTAATCAATTCTGAATTTTTAATACTACTTAAGCTTGTCTAAATCTCTTCATACATACTGACAATTTTACTTCTTTCTTCCCAATTCTGATGCCTTTTCCTGAAAAGTGTTTCTCCCATCCCTGCACGAACCTGTGCACTCATGCTCATTAAGCTAATTTATATGAATCAGCAAATTTATAGAACTACCTCTAATTTCACAGATGTTGGCTCTGTTAGGTGACTTTCTTGCAAATTATCAAAGCATTATGCACTTTATCTGTCACTATGCTTACCTGAGGTTAGGCTTTGTTTTTTGATTCTTTACTTATCTCAGTGTCTTCCCTACTGTATTCTGTGTACCTGAGAAGAGTAGTAGTATTCTATTACATGAACTGGACATTTTGAAAGTGAAAGTGTTAGTCACTCAGTCGTGTCCAACTCTTTGCAATCCTATGGACTGTAGCCTGCCAGGCTCCTCTGTCCGTGGGATTTCCCAGAGAAGAATACTGGAATGTGTAGCCATTCCCTTCCCCAGGGAATCAAACCATTTCTCCCGCATTGCATTGCAGGCAGATTCTTTACCCACCGAGCCACCAGGGAAACCCCTGTATTCTGTGCACCTGAGAACAGAAGTATTGTTATGTTACATGAGCTGGGCACTTTAAAAAAGGACACATAATTAAATCCAAATAATCTGATGAAGAATACAGAAATTCGTTAGAAGCAATCAGCCTCCAGATATAATACTATTTCATGGCTCATGTGTGCTGTATACATAAAATTAAGTCAAAATAACATAACTGAGTTTACTTTCAAACACATGGAAAGGGAAGTGGGAAGAAAGTATATAAATAACGCAGTTTGAGTTAGTATCTGCTATCTCCTGTCACTCCTGCTTGACCTCAGCACTTCAGATATTTATGTAGAAACATACTTCTTGTTTTCTTCTAGTGTTTTGTTGAAGTAAAAAGTGGTATAATCTATTTCAGAGACTGCTACAACAACAATCTTCACCTTGGCACATAATTTAAATTGATGATGTAGGCATTGATGCTTCCTCTGAATTTTATTTCTTTTTTTCTTTTTTACTTTTGGAAGTCTGCCTAGCGTTCACTTTTAATAAGTGTGCAGAGAACAATCAGGAGATGGCTAAACAGACAGTTGTATTTTTAGATGGGAAAAAATGTCATTTGCAAAATTAAGTTTAAGGGTAAGAAACATGAATTCAAGTCACAGAAAATTGATTAAAATACATCCTAGCCTGTTCTTACCAACCTGACTATCATGTCACTTCAAGCATTCTGAATGGGCTAAAATCTAGCTTTAAGCAATGTAGATGGAAAAGAAGTGAGTTACTTCATGGAGAAGCTATGAGTAACTTCTCATCTTCTCTTTCTTAAACACAACGTTAAAATCCTACAGAAAGACTTTAGTTAAAGAAGGTATCCTGAAATTAATTACAATAACCAAAAGAATAAAAATATATAAAGGGTGAAAATTTTGCATCATGTCTAGAACCCAAAGCATGATGTCCTCTAAATTTCATATTCTTTGAGAAACCTCTGTTTTATACAGTGTTGAAATAAATAGTCTCACATTAAAAAAAAAAATACCTTTTTTTTTTTTAAATAAAGAGGCACAGAAACAGAGAAAATAGCAGAGAAATAAACATACTGGGCTTCCCATGTGGCACTAGTGGTAAGGAACACACCTGTAAATGCCAGTGAAGAAAGAGACTCAGATTGGATCCCTGGGTCAAGAAGATCCCCTGGAGGAGGGCACAGCAACCCACTCCAGTATTCTTGCTTGCAGAATCCCATGGAAAGNAACCTGTGTGCAGCAGTCCCACTGCTACGAGATCCTGGGTGTGTGCCGCATTGTACATCTGCCGACATCTGTGCTGTGTCTCAAGATCGCTTTGCCTTAAGGTCCGGGATGTGTGCCGCGGTTGCCCTTCACGGAGGTTCAGATGTGTGCCACGGTCACCCTGCATCGAAGTCTGGCCTGTGTACCGTAGTCACCCTGCGCCGAAGTCCGTGCTGTGTTCTGCGGTTGGCTAGTGACGAGTTCCATGCTGTGTGCCGCAGTCGCCCTTCACTGATGTTCGGGATGTGTGCCGCGGTCACCCTGCCCCAAGTTCCAGGCTGTGTCCCACGGTCACCATTGGTCGNCCGTAGTCACCCTGCGCCGAAGTCCGTGCTGTGTTCTGCGGTTGGCTAGTGACGAGTTCCATGCTGTGTGCCGCAGTCGCCCTTCACTGATGTTCGGGATGTGTGCCGCGGTCACCCTGCCCCAAGTTCCAGGCTGTGTCCCACGGTCACCATTGGTCGATTTCCATGTTGTGTGCCAGGGTTGCCCTTCATCAAGGTCCGGGATGTGTGCTGCGGTCGCCCTTCACTGAGGTTCGGGCTGTGTGCCACGGTCACCCTTCACTGAGGTTCAGGCTGTGTGCAGCGGTCACCCTGCTTGATGTCCTTGATGTGTGCCGTGGTCACCCTGTGCCTCGATCCGGCCTGTGTTCCACGGTCAACCTGTGCCGAAATCCGGCCTGTGTTCCGCAGTCCGCTAGAAATGAGTTACTGGCTGTGTGCCGTGGTCGCCCTTCACTGTGTTTCGGTCAGTGTTCCACAGTCACCCTTTGCCAAGGTCCGGGCTGTGTGCCCTGATCGCCCTGCGCCGAGGTCTGGCCTGTTTGCTGTGGTTGCCCAGAGCCGAGGTTCGGGCTGTGTTCCGTGGTCGGCTAGTGACGAGTTATGAGCTCTGTGCCGCGGGCTCCCTGTATAGATTTCTGGGCTTTATTCTGCGGTCGCCCTGCACCGAGGTCTGGACCTGTCTCTTATACACATCTCGCGCACACGTGTGTGGGTGCGCATGTGCGTGTGTGTGCGCGTGTGCATGTGTGCGCGTGTGCATGTGTGCGTACTTGCATGTGTGCGCGTTCGTGTGCGTGTGCGTGCGTGCACGTGCGTGCGTGCATGCATGTGTGTGCACGTGCGCACACCACATCTCCTTTATCTGTTCCGCTGGTTTTGGACACTTAGGCTGCTTGCTCCCACGTCTCGGCTCTTGTAAATATCGCTGCTGTGACCATCGGGGCGTGTCTCTCTCCCCACCAGCGGCTCTGCTGCCTGTGTGCTCACCCTGGGGTGCGCCGCAGGGCCGGACAGCAGCTCTACTTTTAGGGTTTGAGAAACCGCATCAGTGTTGTCCACAGCGGCTGCACCAGTGTATGTCCCCACCAGCAGTGCACCAGTGGATTAATCTTTCTTTATCTTTGATTTCCTATAATTTGAAATCGATATGGTGTGAAGAAGTCTGTTTGTTTGGGCATTTCTCTGAGCTTCCTGGATCTGTAGTTTGGTGCTTGACATTAATTTGGCAGAAATTCTGTCGTTACACGTCGGGTATTCCTTCTGTCCTCTCTCCTTCTGGTGTTCTCGTCACACGGACGTCGCCCTACTATAGTCGTCTTGGGCATTCGATTCTGTTTTTCTCCAGTCTGTCCTCTTTGCTTTTCTGGTTTGGCAGATGCTGTCAATGAACCCTTTAACTCAGAGCTTCCTTCCTCAGTTTTGTCCAGCCTACTACTAATCCTATCAGAGGCATTCTTCACCTCTGTTACAGTGTTTTTGATCTCTAGTATTTCTTTTTTATTCTTTCTAGGATTTCTGTCTCTGTCCTTCGATTGCCTCTGCACGTCTATTCCTGCGTGCCGTCTGCTTGATCCGACAGAGCTCTTAGCATCGTGGTTGCGGTTCTTTTGCGTTCCTGGGCTGGGAGCCCCGCCACTCCTGCCGCGTCTGTACTCCTGCCGCGTCTGCTCAGGGCATGCCGCGCCTTTCAGGGTGCCCTGTGGGCTTTCTCGCTGCCGAGCACACCAGGGAGCGGCCCTGCTGTACCCTGGCGCTGAGCTGCGGGGAGGGACGCACTCTGGTTCTGCGGTTGGCTCTCAGCCTCTCAGTGAGCCTGTGCCTCTGGATTCTGAACTTCACAAGCGCTGCTCAGTTTTTCCCTTCCCGTCTTAGGTGGGACAGGCTGGCTCAAGGGACCTCGATAGGGTATTTTCCTCAAGGGTATTTTCCTTCCGTAGGCCACTTAGACTCTGATAATGCCCTAGCAAGCTAGACGCTGTTTACCTGGTTTCTGCAAAGGGCAGACCTTCTAGGGACAGAAAGCTTTGTGTCCTTTCGCCCTCCCCCAACCCTCAGGGGGCTTTCTCCAGTATTTACCTGGGAATCTACTTGAGCTCCTGGAGTAAATTCCCTGTTTGTGGGAGCCCCCTCTGTGACTGGGCCCCCTAGAGTTTTAACTCTGAGCTGTCCGCACTGAGCCTCTGGCAATGAACCAGGTGGAGCTCAGGGCTTCCTGCCCTGGCGCNCCTGTGGTCATGTATGGATGTGAGAGTTGGACTGTGAAGAAGGCTGAGCACCGAAGAATTGATGCTTTTGAACTGTGGTGTTGGAGAAGACTCTTGAGAGTCCCTTGGACTGCAAGGAGATCCAACCAGTCCATTCTGAAGGAGATCAACCCTGGGATTTCTCTGGAAGGAATGATGCTAAATCTGAAACTCCAGTACTTTGGCCACCTCATGCAAAGAGCTGACTCATTGGAAAAGAATCTGATGCTGGGAGGGACTAGGGGCAGGAGGAGAAGGGGACGACCAAGGATGAAATGGCTGGATGGCATCACGGACTCGATGGATGTGAGTCTGAGTGAACTCTGAGAGATGGTAATGAACAGGGAGGCCTGGTGTGCTGCAATACATGGGGTTACAAAGAGTCGGACACGACTGAGCGACTGAACTGACTGACTTATGCATTCAATAAATTATATCTATCAGAACTAGTACCAGTTGTTTTTAAACAAAGAGACAAAAATGTAAGGAAACTTTATAATATAATCTCTATTCTTTTTATATAAATGCTCATTTCCAATAATAAGAACAAAAGAAGAAATGATGAAGGAAAATTGATATTTTAATTTTACCATTATGAATAACAGTTATAGATTGAAAGCTATAAAATAAAAAGACAAATTAATTGGCAAAATAGCTTGACAGGACAAAGGGTTATGTATTTTGTGTATTTTCTATGTAAAATACCACTAGAAAATTTTAAGAAAAATATAGTCATAAAATTATATTTTAAATGGCAAACAAATCCATAAATACAAAAATAGTATTGATATACCACACTTCTTTCAGATTACATGGTTTGTAAAATGGTACATACCCAATAGTGTTAATATGGAAGGGGAAATAGAGTTATTTTGTGTGCTACTGATGGGAATAAAAATTAACCCAGACTGTCTAGAAAAAAATTGGCAATGTTCATCAAAAGCCTTAAGACTGAGTATATTCCTTTATTTATAAATCCACTTTATAAGAGCTATCAAAAGGAAACAACCATGAAAGGATATCAAGATTAGCCTATATTGGTATTTGTTGTAATTCACTCCTCACCAT
Source organism: Neotragus pygmaeus (assembly GCA_006410875.1). NCBI lineage: Eukaryota > Metazoa > Chordata > Mammalia > Artiodactyla > Bovidae > Neotragus > Neotragus pygmaeus. Next base: position 894,838 of record SJYV01047757.1, on the reverse strand, counting down.
TCTTCTAATATCTAACGTTTCTTCTTCCCATATACTAAAGACCAGGAGTTAATAACAATCATTTATTTTCCAGTTATATTTCAAAGGACTTTCTCTTTTTGTCTCTCTCTCTTCAGTGATGTATTACCAAGCCTGGGTAACACTCAGCACAGACACAGATTTGATGTTTGATGAGAGCCTGCTTCCTGGTTCATAGACAGCCAACTTCTTGCTGTGTCCTCACATGTCATAAGGAACAAAGGAAGTCTCTGTGGCTTCTTTCATATGGGCACTAATCTCATTCATGAGGGCTCTTCCTTCATGGCCTAGTCACCTCCCAGATGCCCCAGTTCCAAATACAAATACACTGAGGATTAGGTTTCATTCAAAATACGGATTCAGATCAGGCATAAACATTCAGTCTATGGTATTACCTCACTAGTTCCTTGTGAAGATAAAGTGAAATAAAACGTTTCAAGAATTTAGCACAGAGAATGGCAATTGTACATTGAATTGAAAAGTACATTGAATTTTTAATGTTACAATGGAATTAGATAAATGAGAGGGGGAAATAAAAATTTATCCTGAGAAGTCTAGCATAACCAAATGGATCAATAATTAATTATCAATATAAACAGGGCTGGAGGTGAACTCCCTCACAAGTTTAAGTGTGGTGTTTTAAAGTTTTCTGTCCCACTCATTACCTTTGACCTCTGCTCTGCATATCCTTGTTACAAAACCCATCAATTTAAGACTTGAAGACAAGATCAAAATAAATTTATCTTGTTCATCCCAGTGCACCAGCCTCAAGCATCCTGTATCCAGCATCGAACCTAGACTGGTGATTCAACTCTTACATGATATACTTGTTGCAGTGCCATTCTCCCAAGTCATCCCACCCTCTCGCTCTCCCAGAATCCAAAAGTCTGTTCTATACATCTGTGTCTCTTTTGCTGTCTCACATACAGGGTTATTGTTACCATCTTTCTAAATTCCATATATATGTGTTAGTATACTGTATTGGTGTTTTTCTTTCTACTACTTCACTCTGTATAATCGGCTCCAGTTTCATGTTGATGTATGGAAAAACCAATACAGTATTGTAAAGTAAAATAAAGTAAAAAAAAAAAAATTTGGTTAGTTGATGGGGAAAAAAGACAGAAAATTCTCCCTAATGAAAGAATATTGGAATTAATTGTCTTCCTATAAAATGTATTTTAATGTTGATATTCAAGAACTTTTACATAAGAAGATAAATATACTGTTGGCAATTTCATGGAATGTTTGTTAGTGTATACCTGAGAATTCTGATATGCACAATTAATATAATTTAACAATTTTACTTATATTTTACTGTTGGTAATAAAGACTAAACTACCTGAAAATTTAGTCATAAAATGGAGACTAACAGAGGAATGTCATTCCATCTGCAATAGTCTCTCTGACAAGTAATTTGTGTTGACCATGCAACATTTTTCTAACAGTGTTCTTGCTCCAGTGTCTGCCAAAGGCCCATCATACTTCTCTATAATAAACTCTATTGTCTAGAGCTTATGCATTGGTCAGACAAATAAACAGTGGCATGGCATTTTTCTTGCAGAATGTGGTCTTGTTCTGAAAGCAATTTTCCTTGTATAATTTCTATTTGAAAATCCATTCATTTGTGACAGTAGTGTAAAGAGAACATTAATTTTAGTAGTTTGGGGATTGTTTTCCTTAGTGGGCTATGTGATATTGCCTATGACAGTGTAGAAAGAGTGAAACTGCTGGATAGCAGCCTCTCAGGAACAGGGCTATCAGAGAGACTGAAAAATAAGCTTCAGGACATTTGATGTGACCACTTGGAGATCCCATGTATCAAAAAAAAATATGCTTTAAAAATAACATTTTGGACTTCCCAGTGGTAAAGAATCTCCCTGCCAATACAGGAGACACTAGAGACATGGGTTCAGTCTCTGAGATGGGAAGATCCCATGGAGTAGGGAATGGCAACACACTCCAGTATTCTTACCTGGAAAATTCCATGGACAGAGGAGCCTGGCAGGCTACAGCCCATGGAGTCACAAAGAGTCAGACACAACTGAGTGCATACACACACTCACACACACCATAGTAGGGGCAGCCAGCATTATAAAGTGCCAAACTCTCTCTGTGAAGTGGGCTGCTTCCTTTAACATAGAAGGGTTTCTAGCTGGAACTTCGGCATTTACAAAGATTGAAAATGCTGGATACAGCCAGGATTTTCAGTTTTCTTAATCCTATAAAGGCTCCCCTTCCATACACAATTACACAGAGACATATTTCTGCAAAATTGCATTTTTCAGGAATCAAGGAGACCATGTTGTCTAAAGAAATTATCTTGAACTACCTGTGCAGAACATTCCAAAGGTGACTGAAAGTACAGATTCTTAGGGTCCAAACTGGTCTCTCTGTAAAGAATGGAGACTATTTTTTCAAATGGAAATTTTGTGTTACTTACAAAGGGGTAATTTGGAAGGGAGGCTAGTACAGTGATTAAAATATATATGTGTTTTTCTAAAAATACATTATGAATGAATGCCATTCTCACAACTTAGTAAGCAATCTCAGAAAAGGATTTGATCTTTCTTGATCTTATTTTCCTTTGTACAAAGTATATATCCAGTGAATTTTCCAGTGCATTAGAGCTTCAAGAAGCTGGTTTTCATACAATATTCCAATGTATTTTATTCTCAAAACTGTAGGATCACAAAAATATTTAATTCCTTGAAAAACTATATATTCCATAAAATACACTTGAGAACTCTCCTTGATACTGGTAATGAAGGAGTGGTTGTAGGCAGGGCTGAGGTCACAAATATAATTTTTATTAGCAGGCTTAAATTATTCCACTATATTTAAAGCAAGAAATCTGATGTTTTAATTTTTTTCCTGCAATAAATTAGATCTAAATTGAAGCCATAAATACCAAAGTTTCCATGGAATTTTTAAAAGCTTTCTCTTCTTTCCATGTTCTTTGTCCTAATCTAAGGATTAAGTGATCATAGGAAGCTCTCTGATATACTATCCTTGGTATAAAGAGCTACTGTTATAGAATCTTTCCCAATTCCAGATTGCTTATTGTGGACAACAGAATAATATTTCTTTCCCAGGATGTCTATGCCATTCTCCTTGGAAGCTGTGAATATGTTCTGTTACATTTCAATGGGGAATTACATTTAAAAGTAGTGTTAAAATAACTGATTCAAAATGACTTATCCTGAGTTATGTGGATGAACTCAATGTAATCCTAAGGGTTCTTTAAATTTAGATTAGGGAAGCAGAAAAGTTAGAGTCAGAACCTGAATGAGAGAGAGAGAGAGAGAGAGAGAGAGACAGAGACAGAGAGCAACCCTTCATATAGTAAAGCCATGCTTCTCAAACATCTCTCTCTGAAGACACATAGCACTGCCACAGGTGTCACAGGACATCATTTGCAGAAATGAGGGATACAAATAGACAGACTGCTTCCTCAAAAGGAAGGGAAAAGGAAAAATAAACCTAGTTTATTTTATAGCAAAAATAAATCAGAATGTTCATTTTTAGCTACATGTTTTGAGAAGTCTCCTTTGTTAGATTTCAATTATGAATGAAGAATAAAAAAAGCAACTGACCTGTGATTTCAAATTAAATGAGTGTGTGTGTGTGTGTGTGAGTGTGTGTATTAGTCATGTCTGACTCTGTGACTCCATGAACTGTAGCCCACCAAGCACCTCTGTCCACTGAATTATCCAGGCAAGAATACTGGAGTGGGTTGCCATTCCCTTCTCCAAGGGATCTTCCTGATCCAGGGATGGAACCTGGGCCTCCTGAATTGCAGGCAGAATCTTTACCGTCTGAGTCACCAGGCTTCCCTGGTGACTTAGGCAAACTTGATTTATGCATAATTGGACTTATGCAAAATTAATGACAGACCAGTCCCTAGTTTATATTTTAGAACTTACCTTAATCTAAACTGAAATATTCACATACTATGTAAAATTCAGACAACCTCACTATATTTACTATCATAAATTTCCTTCCCTTTTCTTTTATCAGTGCTTTCATAGAGTTTATTTCTTTTATCTAGACTTTCCTTCTTTTTAATCCAATCAATCAAAGGGACGACTTACACACACTACCTCTTTTGAAGCCTTCTAGAATCCAATAGTTTGACATACTTTTATCCTTCTATTTCATCCTGACTTCCCAGAACACTTTTGGAGCTCTTACTTAACTCTGTTCTATATTATGTAATTAATTCTATTATGTAGTTATGTTTCTATTAATTTACCTCTTTCATTTTACTGCAATATATCTCCAAGAAGATAATTTTGGATTGTTTGTCATAAATTAAGATTTATTTCACATTGGATTATTGGTGCCAGTAGATTGGATGATGTGAGGAAAATTCTAGTCATGCAACTGTGGTCAAGGGAGCAAGATTTCTAACTACCTCCTATCTGAACATGTACATTAAAGACATGAATCATAATTCCAGTTGACTTCAGCCCTTGAGAGGGAGATTGGCATAATTAACAGAAGGCTTTAGTCATGGAATGGTCAATGGGTTTTTAGAGGTTATCTGAATGGTTGTATACCACCAGCATCTGGATCAAACAGTAGCTGTGAGAACAAGTCTAACAAAGAAAAAAAAAAAAAACACTCAGAAATGAAGCTATAACCCATTTATCAGAACTGAGAATTAAAATCATTATTATATTAGTAACTAGAGTAATTCAATACTGATTACAGAGCTCTGTAAAATTCTCTCTTTTGTTCCATAAAATGAGGCACGGCTAGATCCCCAAGATACAGTTCTTATGGAAGAATTGAAAAGTCGTCTTTTCATGTTCATGAAAACATTCCTTCTATGTATCCCTTGGCAATTAAAAAGAATATTTCTATCAAATTAATAATTAATGAACTTAGGATAAAAATGCCTCCACCATCAGGACTACTGGTAGGGAAAAAGAATGTTCACCAAAGAAACAAGTGAAAAGACACATACTGTTAACAATGATATATATTTTGATCATTTCAGATTGCATTATCTTACATGGAAGATATTTTCTTCCTCTATCTCTCCTTTCTTTTCTTTCTTTCTTTCTTGCTTCTTTATTCATTCTTTTCCTTTTGTTCCTTCTTGAAAGTTTGTCACTTAACAACCAAAAATACATAGAATATTTGAGTGCAAATTATGTGTAATCAATATTAGAAATATTGCATAGATAGTAAGAGCAGTCTAAAAGATTAAAAGAAGTAATTGAGTTTCATTGCACATTTTTTGAACATGTAACAGATATCTGTATGGACAGTGTGGACCATCTGTGGGAAAATTTCTTGTAGAAATTTTCAACAGTTCTTAATTCTTTCAGTATGTAATATAAAGTGACAGGACAAATTTCTCACCAATAACGTCATTCACATTGAAGATACCATAAAAAAAAAAAAAAAGAAAAGAAAAGAGAAACTCAATTTTGTTTAACAGGACAATGTGAAAAAATGACAACAGAAAAGTAAACAGTGGGCCAGTTGATAATGAGATGGAGAGGGATGCTTGAGAGTGCTAGAGACAAAAGTGACACTTAGAGAGCATGTAGAAGCCCAACTTCAAAGTTTTAACTTTCTGAAAGGAATGAACCCAATATGCCATTCCATTATAAGGCCTCCAAAAATGAGGAAACTGTTTATCAACAAAGTCATATTGCAGTCCACGAGGTGAAGAAGTGAGGAAGTGAAGCTGCCAGCTGTGACAAGAGATAACATATCTAACTTTTAATCACGGTTCTATACATGGATATTTGCAGTGCCAGTAAAGTGATTTACTCAGTGTCTTCTATAGAAAGAATTTTTTTTTTTAATTCACCATGACATAGAATCACAGTTGAAACGAATTGATATTTTAGGCTTAATTATTATTATCATCTCTATTGGCCATTAGACAAGAATATCACAGCCATCAAGAACACCTGAAGCATCTAGAGTCACTAAAATCAAGAAAATATTTTGTTATGAGCATAATATAGAAATACAAGACTAAAAAATTAACTCCATTAAAAATTCATGGTAAACATGAAACTTAAGATGACTGGAAACTAACCTTTTTAATGCCACAAACAACAAATCCCTAATATAGCTGTAACCATATTTCTTTCTCAGAAAAAAAAAAAAATTACCTGATACAGTCTTTCTTATCTACCACTTCACTTTTCTTGGATTTAATTAGAGAAAAATATTAACAGCTAACATTACTGAATACTTTTCATGTATTAGCTATTTACTCCTTTAACCTCCATAAAAATCATAGAAGGTAAGAATGAATAGTCTCCATTTTACTGTCAAGTATATAGGCATTACATAATTTTCAAGGGCCAAACATACAAGCTACCTACAAACCCAGGAATTCTGATTCTAGCATTGATACATCCAATACATCCAATACATTCCTCTAGACTCTCTGTTGGATGAGATGGAAAACTTCTTGGAAAACAGCAACTACATAAACACAATAGTTTATTTTTCAGCCACATTATCTACCATTAAAAATATGTGGTAATAGCTAGGCCAACATCCTTTAATGTGATGCTTTGTGGTAAGATATGAAAAAGAAATTGACTTGAAATAAAAATCTAACTTTAAAATATGCATTAGCAGTTGATTATTAAAAACATTTGGTGATATCTCATTTTTTACCATAGAAAAGGAGGAACAGATCTTTTTCAAGGAAAATAAAATGAATATAAATAGTTTTCAGAAACACAGTTATTTCTCTGTGATGATCTAATTTATTCTTCTCTCTGCATATATGTTTTCTTGACTTCACAAACCACACAGTATTCAGAAGTTGACACATCCAGAGCCCCAAATTTACACTGAAGTCATTTAGTCTCAAATTAGAATTGTCTGTATTCAATTTTCAATCATAAGAGCAAAAATTCTCTTGTCCTCTGTCTGATTTTACTCTTATCCAAGCAACTGTGGCCAAAGAATTGAGTCATGGGTAATACACAAACAATTGTGGTCTATTTCCTGAAACTGGAAAATAGGCCACTTGCTATCTATAATAAAATGGAAATATTTCTAGATAATGATGGACATGAGTCACCATCTTCAGTAGAAGAGTAAAAGGCATCAATACTATTTTTTCCAGATGCTCTTTTCCATATTAGGTAGTTATTTCCTTGTAGAATCAAGTATCAAGTATGTTTATAATTTCAGATCAGCCCATAAAATTTCTTTGTCTGTATCTTACATAAGCAAAAATAGTGATATAACTTTAGAAAAGAAGAATAAATTTAGCCTTAACAAAAGACTTCCCTGGTAGCTCAGCTGGTAAAGAATCTGTCTACAATGAAGGAGATCTGGGTTCAATCCCTGGGTTGGGAAAATCCCCTGGAGAAAGGAACAGCTATCAACTCCAGTATTCTGACCTGGAGAATTTTCATGGACTGTGTGGTCCATGGGATTGCAAAGAGTTGAACATGAATTTCACTTTCACATGTGGTATTGTAGATTGATGTCCCTAAATCCAATCATTTTGTAAATTTTTTCTTCCCCTATTTCCTACCCTTGAATGTGCTTTGTTCTCTTTATTTTAATAGCCTGTGATCTTGGTTTAAGGAAGATAGTACTAGCTCTCTTTTAAGAAGCTGAAAATTATTTTCACTCATTTATTTAGAGCTGTAAATGGCATGAACCACCTGTGTCTCAATAGCATTAGAAGGGCAAGGGAAATAGGAATAGCTTTGAAAGAAAGGATGTAAAACACAGGATACTGTTTTGCATACTTCATTCAGTCTATATTTATTTTATGTTTTAACTTCTTTATTTCTGTGGTTTGGAAGCACACATACATTTGAGACATCTTGGTTTCAATCTGCCTGTTAGTCCAAAAATGTGAAAACACTTTGCCTGGATGCCTAGCAATCAAATATAGAAAAGAGAACTATTTCCGGAGTGAATTGAATGTGATCTTTGAGGGGAAACTCATAGATATTGAAAGATCTTGATATTAATATTTCTCTTTTTCAATTAACAGTGTCGTTCCCAACATCCTTGTCCTCATTCTCACCCAATTCAGCACAAGAAACAGGTTGTGCATTTTGGAGAAGAGAGCACACTGAGAGTAAGAAAAGGCGTTAGTTCAGCTGACATTGTAAATAAGATGGTGGAATTGCAGAAATTAATTAATGTCCTTGGAAGATGCATATGGAGTATGATATCCAAACTCTTAAATGCTCTATCATGAAGAAAGATAGAATTGAACATTCTCCCTAGGTCAAGCCTTGTGGCTGAGGTGCAGCTTTTGGTTCAGTTACTTGTGTATGAGAATGAACCAAGCCATCTGTGAAATAAAATGGAAACAGAACTGTAGATGTGAAGTGATGCTCACTTGATACTCTAATAACCACTTATATCAGAGACAAAACTAGTTCCCTGAGGAGAGAAACATTACATGAGTCGTTGAATATAAATTCTGAAAAAAGTAATATGCACTTTATTGCAAAAGGGCTCTTATAATCTTGAGAGGCTGCTGCTTACTCTAATTTTCATCTTCCATTCTTCACTTTAGGAATTTAATTGAAAAATATCAAGAGATGAAAAAAGTCAGTTAGATAAACACAACTGAATGGCAAATAAATTATGAAAATCAGATCAATCATAGCCAAGATGCAAAGTCATATGCAAGAATTAAAGTCACATAACAGATATAATTTACCATGGTTGGAAAACATCTTAATTAAACATATTGTGGAAGAAAGTTAGAAATTTGTTTGTTTGATTTTTTTGTAATAAAACTGTGTGTAGGTGTACAAGTGTAATATATAATACCTTTTTTAATTTGATAGAAATGGGAGTAATATTCATACAGTTCTGACTATGATTTTTCATCTAAATCATAATTGCTAAAGTTCTTCATCTTAATTTAGTTGTTCAGGTCAACTAACATGCATTGATTCTCTAGGGAGGAATGGCACCAGGTAATAATTGTCTGGGTCCAGCGATAGGTAGAGATAGAGATTGTATTTAATACAAAAAATGTATTAGAATCTTTAACCTCCAAGCCCTTAAAAATAACTGATTATGCATGTAAGTGTGTGTGTGGGGTGACCCATAGTTAGACAAGAGGAAATATTAAGAATAATAGATAAATAGCTAAAATGGATGGTATGATTTTTTAAAATCCAAAGAAAATCATCAATTAAACAGAATTTTAAACTGGGAACTGTACAGAACAACTTTGGTTCCACATTCACCCACTTAAACTCTCCTTTTTCAGCTTGTTTTATTACCTACATACAATTATAATTTATTTCAGCTTTACATCTTCTGATGAGAAATGCATTGGGAACTCAAAGGCAAAGAGGTTATATTCTGTAATGAGAAATTTAGAAAATACATCATAATGATGCAGTATTTAAAAAGTACTTTGAAGTAAGGTTACTTGAGTGTACATTTAAAACAATTTAAAAACAAACCTTGAAAACATGTCTAATTTGCAAGTATAACTTTAAATAATACCAGAAATAAAACACAAAATCTTCCAAGAAATATAACAGAAGTCAACATTGAATATATACTAGAACTGGAATGCATGCTGGATGATTTAATGAAGTTTATTATGAACCTTGAAACAGTCACTAAAATATTAAAACACAGCTGCTTATCTAAAATATAAATATTTTTAAAGGCCATAAAAATTGGTAGAAAGCAGAAAAAAATAAGATAAAGAGGACAGATGGGACTAAAAGAAAATAAATAGCAATATAATATGTTTTAAACCCAACTCTATTGTTAATTGGGGGTTCCCCTGGTAGCTCAGTTGGTAAATAATCTGGTGGTATTGTTATGTTAAATATAAACATAAACAATCAAATTAAAATTAGAGATTATAAAAATTGCATTAAAATACACAAATACATACTGTCTACAAAACCATATTTTTATTTTAAAGTTATTGGAAGTCTGAAAGTTAAAGATGTAAGAATATATACCATCAAAGAAATCATTAGAAGCAGATTGTGGGATTTCCCTAGTGGTCTTGAGGTTAAGACTTTGCCTTACAATGCGAAGGGTTCAATCCCTGGTCAAGGAGCTAAGATGCCACATGACTTGTGGCCCCAAAACCAAAACATAAAACAGAAGCAGTAGTGTAAAAAATTCAATAAAGTCTTAAAAATAACAACCCACATTAAAAAATCATCAAAATAAAGCAGACTAGAATGTTTAAATTAATAATAAGTAGACCTCAAAATATGGAATATGGATAGCTAACAATTATGGATATTCCTTAATGATAGTGTGTCTTAATTATTCATGAAAATAGAAAAATTCTAAATGAAACACATGATAACAACTTTGAAAATGTAAGTAAGATATTGATAAAACTGAAAGAAAAAATATAGAAATCCACAATGATTATCATAGAGTCAGATTTAAAACTCCTTCCCCAATAATTGATAGAATAGGTAGTCGGTAAGATAGTTACAAAAGAGTGGAATAACACCATTAATCTACCATAATATGACCCAACATACCATATAACCATTGAATACATCTTTTTTTCTTAAAAAAAAAAAAAAATGGCATGGAACATTTACCAAGGTAGATCTTAATCTGGGCCATATACCAAGCCTCTTATTTTAAAATATTGAGTTTTCATCATAAGTTTTCAAATAACAATGGAATTAAGCTAGAATTTAATAACAGAAAAAAAAAATCTGGAAAATGTCCAAATAGCTGGAAGTGAAATAATACATTTGTAAACTAAAGATCAAAGAATAAATCACAAGAAAAAAAATAGAGATTTGTGACTGAATGAAAATCCAACATACAAAATTTTGTGACATGTGCTAAAGAAGTGTTTAAAACTTTATATGCAATCCTATAATTACCTAGTGGGCAATTGAAACATAAATAAATAAGCACACTGCAAGTAATCTGAGTAACATTCACCCATTCCTGTCCATTTTACTTCACTAATCCCTAAAATGTGATGTTCACACTTGCCATCTCTTGTTTGATCACTTCCAAATTCCCTTGATTCATGGGCTTAACAGTCCAGGTTCCTATGCAATTTTGTTCTTTACAACATTGGAGTTTATCACCATCACTAGTCACATACACAACTGGGTGCTATTTTTGCTTTGACACTGTCTCTTCATTCTTTCTTGAGTTAGTTCTCCATTGACCTCCAGTAGTATATTAGGCACTTGCCAACTTGGGAAGTTCATCTTTCAGTGTCCTATCCTTTTTGCCTTACAAGAAATGGAGTAGTCATCATAGTCAACAGAGTCTGAATAGTAGTACATAGATGCAATCTCAAAAATGACAGAATGGTTTCTGTTCATTTCCAAGACAAATCATTCAATATCATCGTACTCCAAGTCTCGGCTCCTACCAGTAATGTTGAAGAAACTGAAGATGAATGGTTCTATGAAGACAAACAAGGGCTTCCAGAACTAACACCCCAAAATATATCCTTTTCATTATTCCAGTCTAGGGGACTGGAATGCAAAAGTAGGAAGTCAAGAGATACCTGGAGGAATAGGCAAATTTGCCCTTTGAGTACAGAATGAAGCAGGGCAAAGACTAACAGAGTTCTGCCAAGAGAATGCACGGGTCATAGCAAACACCCTCTTCTAAGAACACAAGAGAAGACTCTACACATGGACATCACCAGATGGTCAATACAGAAATCAGATTGATTATATACTTTCCAGCCAAAGATGGAGAAGCTCTATACAGTCAGCAAAAACAAGACCGGGAGCTGACTGTGGCTCAGATCATGAACTCCTTATTGCCAAATTCAGACTTAATTTGAAGACAGTAGGATAAACCACTGGATCATCCAGGTATAACCTAAATCAAATCCCTTATGATTATACAGTAGAAGTGATAAATAGATTTAAGGGACTAGATCTGACAGATAAATAGATTTAAGGGACTAGATCTGACAGAGTTCCTGAAGAACTATGGACAGAGGTTCATTATATTGTACAAGAATCAGTGATCAAGACAATCCCCAAGAAAAAGAAATGCAAAAAGCCAAAAGGTTGTCTGAGGAGGCCTTATCAACAGCTATGAAAAAACGGGAAGAAAAGGCAAAGGAGAAAAGGAAAGATATACCCATTTGAATGCAGAATTCCAAAGAATACCAAGGAGAGATAAGAAAGCCTTCCTCAGTAATCAGTGCAAATAAATAGAAGAAAACAATAGAATAGGAAAGACTAGAGATCTCGTCAAGAAAATTAGAGAAAACAAGGGAACATTTCATGCAAAGATGGGCACAATGAGGAACAGAAATAGTATGAACCTAACAAAAGCAATAGATATTAAGAAGAGGTGGCAAGAATACACAGAAAAACTGTACAGAAACAATCTTCAAGACCCAGAAAATAATGATGGTGTGATCACTCACCTACAGCCAGATATCCTGGAATGTGAAATCAAGTGGGCCTTAGGAAGCATCACTACAAACACAGCTCATGGAGGATATGGAATTCCAGTTGAGCTATTTCAAATTCTAAAAGATGAATAAGCAAGAGAGTTCCAGAAAAACATCTACTTTTGCTTTATTGACTATGCCAAAGCCTTTGACTGTGTGGCTCACAACAAACTGTGGAAAATTTTGAAAGAGATGAGAATACCAGACCACCTTACCTGCCTCTTGAGAAATCTGTATTCAGGTCAGGAAGCAACAGTTAGAAGTGAACATGGAACAATTGGTTTCAAATCAGGAAAGGAGTATGTCAACGCTGTATATTGTCACCCTGCTTATTTAACTTATATGCAGAGTACAGCATGAGAAATGTTGGACTGGATGAAGCACAAGCTGGAATCAAGATTGCTGGGAGAAATATCAATAACCTCAGAACCACCCTTGTAGAGTAAAGTGAAAAAGAACTAAAGAGCCACTTGGTTAATGTGAAAGAGGAGAGTGGAAAAGTTGGCTTAAAACTCAACATTCAGAAAACTAAGATCATGGCATCTAGTCCCATCACTTCATGCCAAATAGATAGGGAAACAGTGACAGACTTTATTTTGGGGGGCTCCAAAATCAGTGCAGATGGTGACTGCAGCCTTTAAATTAAAAGATGCTTGCTCCTTGGAAGAAATGTAATGACCAACCTAGATAGCATATTAAAAAGCAGGCATTACTTTGCTAACAAAGGTCTGTCTAGTCAAAGCTATGGGTTTTCCAGTAGTCAAATATGGATTCAAAAGTTGGGCTATAAGGAAACCTGAGCCCCGAAGAATTGATGCTTTTGAACTGTGATGTTGAAGAAGACACTTGAGAGTCCCTTGGACTGCAGGCAGATCGAACCAGTCCATCCTAAAGGAAATTAGTCCTGAATATTCATTGGAAAGACTGATGCTGAAGATGAAACTCCAATACTTTGTCCACCTGATGTGAAGAACTGACTCATTGGAAAAGACCCTGATGCTGGGAAAGATTGAAGGTGGGAGAAGGGGATGACAGAGGTTGAGATGATTGGATGGCATCACCTACACAATGGACATGAGTTTGAGTAAACTCTGGGAGTTGATGATGGACAGGGAAGCCTGCCGTGTTTCAGTCCATAGGGTCACAAAGAGTAGGACATGACTGAATGACTGAACTGACTGACTGACTAATTTTCAAGATCCACTCTCTTAACTACTTTCAAATATGTTTGGGTTCTGTGCTGATGGAGTCCCTTTACTTTATCAGGTATACTTTATCCCTTTATAGTATCTCAGATTTCAGGAAATGTCTGCTGGTGGAAGTTAAAAATTTTGAGCAAAGCTAACCTATTTGATAGGGTGATTTACTGAGTGATATATAAGATTTTATCAATATCAACTAGAAATAATTATTCTCAGAGGTGGTGCTAGTGATAAAGAACCCTCCTGCCAATGCAGGAGACATAAGAGATGTAGCTTTGATACCTGGTTTGGGAAGATGCCCTGGAGAAGGAAATGGCAGACCCAATATCCTTGCTGGAAAATCCCATGGACAGAGGAGCCTGGCAGGCTACCATACGTGGGGTACCAAGGAGTCAGGTATGACTTAGTGACTGGGCACACACACACATGCACACAGGCACTCATACACTTAGCACTTACAACACACAGAGAAAGAGACCTAGGGAGAGAAATAAAAGAGCACGATTAGAGGTCACTTCAGACATGTCCAACTCTGTGTGATCCTATGGACTGTAATCAGCCGGGCTCCTCTGTCCATGGGATTCTTCAGGCAAGAATACTGAAGTAGTTTGCCATACCCTTCTCCAGCAGAAAATTGGAGGTAATAATCACTATCCTGTGCTCAATGCTGGATTAGGGATATACTTTGCATCTTTCTTAATTCTTACAGCAATCTTATTGAAATAGAGGGTATTAACGAGTAGATCATATGATAGAAAAGTTTTATTTTGAGAAGTCCATCCAGGAATTTAGATGATGAGCAGAAAAAAATAAATGATTGTCGATGGCACAGATGGGTTCAGTTCAGTTCAGTCACTCAGTCGTGTCCGACTCTTTGTGACCCCATGAATTGCAGAACGCCAGGCCTCCCTGTTCATCACCATTTCTCGGAGTTCACTCAGACTCATGTCCATCGAGTCCATGATGCCATCCAGCCATCTCATCCTCGGTCGTCCTCTTCTCCTCCTGCCCCCAATCCCTCCCAGCATCAGAGTCTTTTCCAATGAGTCAACTCTTCGCATGAGGTGGCCAAAGTACTGCAGTTTCAGCTTTAGCATCATTCCTTCCAAAGAAATCTCAGCGCTGATCTCCTTNGGTACTCCTTTTCCTATTTGAAACCAGTCTGTTGTTCCATGTCCAGTTCTAACTGTTGCTTCCTGACCTGCATACAGATTTCTCAAGAGGCAGGTTAGCTTAGATCACAGTAAACCAAAAGAAACTCTAATCTTTTCCCACTGAATCTCAGTAAAAGTATAGTCTTAACTGGAAATGGAAACACATTTGTAATTAAATTGTACAAGTATTGAATTCAGTTGAAATGTTTTATTTCTAAGTAAACCCAGAACTAATTATTAGTTTGTTATTCTGCAGAAGGAGGAGACATGTAGGAAGATGGGTATTGGTATTTTAACAGAAACTTTTAAACAAACAAACAAAAAATGTATAGAGAAGCAGGAAGGTACTAAATATATTATCAGATTCATGTTTCAGGTCTGGTGATAGTCAACACTGTGATATGACTAAAATTAATTTTACTCTTTCTAAACCTTGTCTCTGTAACATTTTACATATATATTTTTTATGGGCCCTTTCCTCAGTTATCTTTTTAAAATTCCTTTTTGAAGTACTTTTCAGTAATTAAAATAATAATTCACACTCCACTATATTTTTTATCAAATACTCTGTCTTTCAATTTAAGATTTATACTAAGTTGGGTGAGGAGATTTTGCCTCCATTAATGAAATATACAGTTACAACACACAAGTTGGCTAGGTTTGACTGTAATGATCCTAAAATCTGCATTTTGATGTCAATTATGTCATTCTCATGATGTCTAGCCATAATTAATTCATATATTTTCAGTTTAAAATCTCTGCTTAACTCATTGTTTTTCAGTTCTTACTGAATTTCTCTGCATTCCTCTTCTATCTTTCTCGAAATTCTTTTAGAGGTGTGAACCTAAGATGTTCCCTTTACCAGTGTACCTCTTTACCAATTTTGTTGAACCAATTCATTGTGCCATCTCTAGTTCTAACTGTTGCTTCTTGACCAGCATACGGGTTTCTCAGGAGACAGGTAGGATATTCTGGTATTCCCATCTCTTTAAGAATTTTCCAGTTTGTTGTTATCCATAAAGTCAAAGACTTTAGTGTAGTAAGTGAAGCAGAAGAGGGTGAGACTCGGTGTTATCTCTCTAGTAAGCAGTCAAGGGTTGTGTTTAGAGATGGTTGTGCTTTCATGATGACTTATGCAATCTATCTGTTGGTGGGTGGGGCTATGGTCCCACCTTATTGTTTGTTTTTGGCCTGAGATGTCCCAGCACTGAAGGATGTAGGCTTTTGGGTAGGGCTAGATGTCCACGCTAAAATTGTGACCTCAGGGACAGCTCATACTCATGAATATTCCCTGGGGCTTCTGCCTCCAGTATCTCTGCTCTTAGTGAGCCACAGCCAACCCCTGTATTCCCAGGAGCCCCTACAATACATGTAGGTAGGTCTGGCCCAGGCTACTATGAAGTCACTGCTTTGGTCTGGGTCTGAACTCATATGCATCTTCCAAAAGTAGAGTATCTGTTCCCCCCAGTTCTGTGGAACTCCTGCACTTAAGCGTTAATGG
Organism: Neotragus pygmaeus; assembly: GCA_006410875.1. NCBI lineage: Eukaryota > Metazoa > Chordata > Mammalia > Artiodactyla > Bovidae > Neotragus > Neotragus pygmaeus. The sequence goes on along the minus strand of SJYV01047757.1, from coordinate 878,554 downwards.
CCCTCAAACTCAAATGCTCTGGAGGTCCTCCTTCTGATGCCAGACTCCCAGGCTGAAGAGACTGAAGAGGTGCTCAGAAAATGTAATCCTATGGAAGAACCTCTGTGATATAATTATTTTACAGTTTGTGAGTTGCTTACTTTAAAGGTATGGAATTTGATGATACTGTGAAATTATTAGAACCATGTGACATGCATCTTGGACACAAAGTGCACACATCCTGACCTTGTGCTATATTATTGCTACTTCATACTCCCTTTATTTTGTAAAACAATTGAGCTTAGACAATGTTCAAGGGCATTTGCTTGAAGCTCTAATGTTATTTATATTAGAAATGTCTTCATAGAATCAAATCATTTCTAATTCAATTTCATGTCCTAGTTTTAAACTATTATTACAGTTAAAACATTAAAAAGGAAAAGGAGTACATCAAGGCTGTATATTGTCACCCCACTTATTTAACTTACTTTCAGAGTACATCATGAGAAACGCTGGGCTGGAGGAAAAAAGCTGGAATCAAGATTGCCTGGAGAAATATCAGTAAACTCAGATATGCAGATGACACCACCTTGGCAGAAAGTGAAGAGGAACTAAAGAGCTGCTTGATGAAGGTGAAAGAGGAGAGTGAAAAAGTAGGCTTAAGGCTCAACATTCAGAAAACTAAGATCATAGCATCTGGTCCCATCACCTCATGGGAAATAGATGGGGAAACAGTGACTGACTTTATTTTTGGGGTTCCAAAATCATGGCAGATAGTGATTGTAGCCATGAAACTAAAAGATATTTACACCTTGGCAGAAAAGTTATGACCAATGTAGACAGCATTATAAAAGGCAGAGACATTACTTTGCCAGCAAATGTCTCTCTAGTCAAGGCTATGGTTTTTCCAGTGGTCATGTATGGATGTGAGAGTTGGACTATAAAGAAAGTTGGCGCAGAAGATGCTTTTGAACTGTGGTGTTGGAGAAGACTCAAGAGTCCCTTGGACAGCAAGGACATCCAACCAGTCCATCCTAAAGATCAGTCCTGGGTGTTCGTTGGAAGGACTTATGTTGAAAGTCCAATATTTTGGCCACCTGATGTGAAGAACTGACTCATTGGAAAAGACCCTGATGCTCGGAAAGATTGAGGGCAGAAGGAGAAGGGGATGACAGAGGATGAGATCATTGGATGGCATCACTGACTCAATGGACATGGGTTTGAGTGGACTCTGGGAGTTGGTGATGGACAGGGAGGCCTGGCGTGCTGCAGTTCTTGGGGTCACAAAGAGTTGGACATGACTGAGGGACTGAACTGAACTGAACCATAATCTCAAAAAAATGCATGACTTTAAAAATGACACACCTGCCATTTATCTTGAATAATTAGTAAGCAACAAAGTGTGTGAAAATATTTTTGTCAGATAGAAAGTAAATTGGTACACTATCCAGGGAAAGACAGTTATGATCCAGAAAGACTAGAAAACTAAGTGTTAATTTCAGCTAAATGGACCGTAAGCTAATAACCTTGACAGAAGAAAATTATTTTATGGTTACAATAATAACCATGAACCCAAAGCCTAATGTATGTATGAAAATATAGCAAAAATTCGTTTAGAGCAATTGCATTTAAACAAGAGCAATCCTTATGTGATTCTGGACATGACTGGAACATGTTGTAAAATACTGGTTGGCATGTAGCCACTCAACAGCATAATTACCCTTGAGGGAGCAGAGCACACAGTATATCAGAATCAATGATGTTATTTGAGAGAAAAGTTTGAGGAAATTGGGCTTATTCATTTTAATAAAGAAGCATTAACCTTTCATGACCTTATTGAAGTTACAGAATTCTGAAAGCAATAAATAAAATTGATCCTAATAAATTCCTCTGTCTACTGTAAAAATCAATATGAAGAGAAAATGATCTCAAAATTGGGAAACTGGGGCCAGAAATGAAATTGAGGTATAGGCATTTCATTCACGGCATGGGATAAATGGCTACTAAGGTAATCAGAGCAGGGCAGCAGTGTGTGAGTATGTGAGTGAAATGCAGAAGGATGGGAGAGACAGAGGACTTTGAAAGAATAGAATGCAATAGCTTATAATGGATTAACCCACTTAAAATATCACTGTCAGAATATACCATGTTAAATATTTATGTTAATACCTGGATGTAATCAACTTAATAAAGAAAGAACTTCAGTTATTACAGTAACTTCCTGGCTTCTCTCTAAAGCAAGTCTCTTTCTCAGCAGTTTTCTTTGAAAACTGATGGTGAAAACATCACTTTCATCACTCTTCTCTCTTTAAATAGTACACTACTGCCAGCATAATTAAATTGAAACTGTTTACCTGGTCATTCAAATATTCTAGATCTGACCACAATGTGCCTTTCTAGAGTCACTTCTTTAGTTTCTCTACTGAAGTGCATAGCAAGATTCATATTTTAAAACACTGGTCTCCAGAGAGACTTAAGGGGGAAAAAAAAAAAAAAAAGGATGAAAACAAATTTAAAAATTTCTACAAAGTAAATAAATCTTCAATATGAAAGTATAGCATATATAATACTTCAAATTTATTTGACAGGAGGCTTTTTTTTTTTTTTTTTGAGTGAAGGTAGAGTGGGAACATATCCATGAATTAGTATTCTTTGGAACAATTTTGGTAATTATAACTTTGGATAGAAGCCTAGATCAATATTTACTAACCTATTTTAGTGTCACAGAGCCAAGAATAAATTGCAGGAAAGAAACTTCTGGACTTCACTTTGAGAGAAGTAATTCTTAGGTAGGTTAATAAGGCGTCCAGAGCCTTCAAGGAGGAAGAGGTCTGGGGCCCTCAAGGAGAAAGGGGTTTGGAGCTCTCAAGAAGAAAAGACAACTTTTTTTTTCCCCTAAATTGCCTTGTCTTAGTCACGTATTTTCTTTAAGCCCAGAGCTAATGGATTACACAACAAAACTCATCTTGCTCAAGGGAATGTTGTTTCTTAAGCTCTGTAGTAATGATTATATAATAATAATGTAACTTACTGGAGAATATGTTTCTCCTTCTTAGCAAGAACCTTCTGATTAATCTTGTTATCTTAAGATGTATGTTGCGGGAGTGGGTCTGGTAAAAGTATATCAGACTTTGATAAGACTAGCAAATAGGGCCCTCTCCATCCCCCTTTTGATGTCTATACCAGAAGCTTTCTCTGTCCCTTTTATTACTTTGATAAAATTCTGCCTCACAAAAGTTGAGTGATCAAGCCTGGTCCCTGTTCCTGAAGCTAAATCTTCTTCAGAGATCACGAATCCGACTATAACTGTCAACTTCATCCCCCCAAATTCACATACTTTAATTTAGACACAAAGTAGGGGAATTCAAAGGCTTCCTCTGGCAATATCGAATTTCACAATTCCTATGTTTTATTATGATGCTTATGAATAGAAAATGAATATTATTGTATTCTAATCAATTCTTATTTTAAAGTACTTGCCAACATTAAAGATAATTAAATAAAAATAAGTACATTGTTACAATTAATTTTCTTCATAATGAACACTGAAATTGTTTAAATAAAATTTAAATTGTTTATGAAATACCAATTTTAAGCAGATTTTATATTATGATTTTTAAAAAACCCTATAAAATTATTTGGCAAGTTTTGCCCAAAGAATGCTAGAATATCTTAATTAGAGGAAATATTATTCAACGTAGGTGCCTATTTTAAAATGTGTTCTACTTTTCCCAGTATTCTTCCAGTCTTCAGGTTGAGTGTCTCTTAACTGTACTCTTGACTAGTATAAGAATTCTGGAAATATATGGATTCTCTAGAAGCATGTCATTTTCATCTAAATAAATGTTGTTTTTTTTAATCACAGTGGAAACAGTGAGACGCTTTATTTTTGGGGGCTCCAAAATCACCACAGATGGTGACTGCAGCTCCTTGGAAAGAAACTTATGACTAACCTAGACAGTATATTACAAAGCAGAGACATTTCTTTACTAACAAAGTTCATCTAGTCAAAGCTATGGTTTTCCTAGTAGTCATATACTGATGTGAGAGTTGGACTATAAAGAAAGCTGAGCCCCAAAGAAGTGATTCTTTTGAGCTGTAGTGTTGGAGAAGACTTGAGTCCCAGAGACTGCAAGGAGATCCAACCAGTCCATCCTAAAGGAAATCAGTCATGAATATTCATTGGAAAGACTGATGCTGAAGCTGAAACTCCAGTATTTTGGCTACCTCACGCGAAGAACTGACTCATTTGAAAAGATCCTGATGCTGAGGAAGATTGAAAGCGGGAGGAGAAGGGGATGACAGAGGATGAGATGGTTGGATGGCATCACTGACTCAATGGACATAAGTTAGAGTAAACTCCAGGAGTTGGTGATGGACAGGGAGGCCTGGTGTGCTACAGTCCATAGCGTGGCAGAGTCGGACATGACTGAGCAACTGAACTGAACTGAACTGAAATATTGGTTTTTAAAAGATAGAAGTCATTAACTTTATATGGAGGAAGAATATTTAACATTTTGAATTTTTATTGATTTAGAGAGCATTTCTTTTAATATCCATCCTTCTGAAAGCTTTTCGATATTGTTACTGCTTCAGAAGTAATCAACATTTATAAGTGTGTTTTGTAAATCTGTTTATGATTTTCTTCAAAATCTATTGTCAGTAGGCTAAAAATCAAATTTATAGTCAGATTTTCATAGTCCTTAGAGAAAATTATATAGTGCTTTTCAATGCAACTGAGAAATATCTTGGAATATTAAATATATGAATATAATTATCTTGTATAGATTTGTTTCTACATAAGACAAGAGTGAGTATTTTTTATAACCTATGGAAACTTTTCTTAGTTTATAGAATGTTATAGAAAAGGCAGAGGGACCAAGATCAAATAGCAATTATCTGTTAAATCATAGGAAAAGCAAGGGAATGGAATTTCAGAATAACACCCACATCTGCATCATTGACTATGGTAAGACTTTGACTGTGTGGATCACAACAAACTGTGGAAAATTCTTAAAGAGATGGGAATACCAGACCACCTTACCTGCCTCTTGAGAATCTTGTATGCAGATCAAGAAGCAACAGTTAGAACTGGACATTGGACAGGGAAAAACCCACTGGTTGAGAATTGGGAAAAGAGTACAGTCAAGGCCGTATACTGTCAATCTGTAAGCTAAGTTGCTCAGTTGTGTCCAACTCTCTGTGACCCTATGGACTGTAGCCTCAAGGCTCCTCTGCCCTTAAGATTCTCCAGGCAAGAATACTGGGCTAGATTGCCATGACGTTCTCTAGTGAATCTTCCTGACCCAGGGATCAAACCTGCATCTCTTATGTCTCCTGCCAGAGAATTGATTGTTTGACCTTAATGATAAAAGCAACAAAAACTTCCTTAAACTTGGCACTTAGTTTCAGAACAACCCCATATTCACTCTGCATTTTCAAATTTTGATAAAGAAACTCACTTACCAGGCCATCATAATTGGGCCTGATCAAGGAAAAATAGCAAGTTGATATACACATAAATGTTATTAGAAGCAACCAGGGCAGGCAATTGAATTTAAAGGCAGCTGAATATGGAAAAGGCTAACTGGAATAGACAGAGGTCAACAGACTTCAAGTTCCACCTTTCATAATTCAATTTTATATAAAGCAAATTTTAAAAAATTATTTTGTGGTTACTCCAGGACATAAATCCACTTCCCAAATGATTTTGGTCTCTGTATACTATAGAAAAGATCATTCTTAATGAGAAGAATTTGGATGATTGGGTGTGATTTCACTATGCCATCTGTCTTATACACTCCTCTTCCTGTAGTTCAAAGAGCCAGTATTATGAATATCTCTAAAGTTTTATGTCTTTCTGAACTCTTGACCAATTCAAACTTTACTGTTTTTCTCCTTTGTCTTGTTAATAAAACAGCAATTAATTAAATTCTTCAGATTCAAATATTACATTTCATTAGTCTGAAATAATTCAAATTTAGTTGCAGAAAAGAGTTAGGACTACTTTTACAATAAAACTATATTGTGAGAACAATAAAACAAAGCACTATTAGGATAGTGCAGAAGAGTCAGTTTTATCATCATAGCTCTTCTCACAGACAATGTTTTCTCATTAATTTATTTACTTCTTTTGACTCTGGTTTCCCATAAAACTATAAGGTTCATGACAGTGGAATTCTTTTAAAGCTGGTTGTTGTTGTTTTGTTTTCTTCTGTTATATTTTGCATCTCTATTGCTAGATCAGTGCTTGGACACAAGAAATTGAATATTGGGGAATAAATAGATTATTGAAAACTGCTTTAAAAAACTCATCTGTGAGTCTAGAGAGTGTTTTATATGAATCAACAAGTATAAAAAGGATATAAGAAAAAGTATTAAAAATTTTCAGGTAGAATCCATTTTTATTTAGGATCAATTTTGCATAATTTTATGCAAAATTATTTTGTAGTCAAAATTTGAATGATAGATGAAAATTATTATCGATGAGGAAGCCAAGGTTCTAATTCTCCCCCTTTTAAAATTGGAATAAATATATGCTTTAATATAGTTCTGTGAAAGAGATGGGAATACCAGACCACCTAACCTGCTTCTTGAGAAATCTGTATGCAGGTCAGGAAGCAACAGTTAGAACTGGACATGGAACAACAGACTGGTTCCAAATAGGAAAAGGAGTACATCAAGGCTGTATATTGTCACCCTGCTTTTTTAACTTCTATGCAGAGTACATCATGAGAAACGCTGGGCTGGAAGAAGCACAAGCTGGAAACAAGATTGCTGGGAGAAATGTCAATAACCTCAGATATGCAGATGACACTATCCTTGTGGAGTAAAGTGAAAAAGAACTAAATAGCCACTTGGTTAATGTGAAAGAGGAGAGCGAAAAAGTTGGCTTAAAACTCACCATTCAGAAAACGAAGATCATGGCATCTGGTCCCATCACTTCATCAGAAATAGATGGGAAACAGTGGAAACCATGTCAGACTTTATATTTTTGGGCTGCAAAATCACTGCAGATGATGACTGCAGCCATGAAATTAGAAGACGCTTAGTCCTTGGAAGAAAAGTTATGATCAACCTAGATAATATTTTCAAAAGCAGAGATATTACTTTGCCGACTAAGGTCCGTCTAGTCAAGGCTATGGTTTTTCCTGTGGTCATGAATGGATGTGAGAGTTGGACTGTGAAGAGGGCTGAGCGGTGAAGAATTGATGCGTTTGAACTGTGGTGTTGGAGGAGACTCTTGAGAGTCCCTTGGACTACAAGGAGATCCAACCAGTCCATTCTGAAGGAGATCAGCCCTGGGATTTCTTTGGAAGGAATGATGCTAAAGCTGAAACTCCAGTACTTTGGCCACCTCACGTGAAGAGTTGACTCATTGGAAAAGACTCTGATGCTGGGAGGGATTGGGGGCAGGAGGAGAAGGGGATGACCGAGGATGAGATGGCTGGATGACATCACGGACTCGATGGACATGAGTCTGAGTGAACTCCGAGAGATGGTGATAAACACGGAGGCCTGGCGTTCTGCGATTCATGGGGTCACAAAGAGTCGGACATGACTGAGCGACTGAACTGAACTGAACTCAGGTAGTTAGAAGAGGAAAAAGGAGTCCAGAATGATGGTGGCTAAAAGATAAGCAAGTGAAAAGCCCATGAAAATAGAACAAAGGAAGGTCTAAGGACTGGAGTGAGGACCTCAGGTACAACAAACAGCACTCCTGGCTAGCCCAATTTACATAGGGCAGGCCCAGGAGGAGGGAAAACATATAAAAAGAGGAGTCAAAGGGCCAGGGGTCTCTCTCCTATGCATGCTCATTGTTTCTCTCCCTCTCTCTGGCTGTTTTCTTCACGCCTTTTGGGTTGGCATGCCCTTATTTTCTAAATAAAACTGATCCATCTGAGAACTATAACATGGACTGTCCCAGAGTTGTGATGTGCCAAGGGTTTAAATGTCCGTCATTTCAAATCTTTGTTGTGAGAGACAGAACTTAAGAAATTACACTCCCCTGACAGTTCCATTTCATCATAATGGTATAAGTTCAGGATTAAACCCCAAAGTGTTTGATAACTTCTGTTGTAAAATAGACATCCAACAATCAGAAAGGACCCTTGTCTTTGCAGTGGAGTTGAGGGCCTCTTCTTTGTAAAGAATAAATCCCTTCATAATAAATCATAGGGACCTCCAGGGAGGGGCGAAATTGTGGCAGTTGGGGCTCAGAGCAATAGCTAGGTATAAATATGTGTATCAGTATTCTAATATTTTGCTAATTGACATAGTAATACCAGTATATCATTTATGTAAATGATTATATAAAATAAATCACTGTGCTAATTTTTTTATTTCTTTAGAATGTTTGCAAAATCTTGAGAAAATACTATTGTCTTTATTTTGATGATATCATAATAGTAATACTCTTGATATTAAGTAGTTGTTGCCAAGTGCTTAAACAGTACATTGTATGCATGAAATAATGTCTTAGTAGTATTTCTTTTGAGTATTCCTACAAGTTTATTTTAAATTGGCTCAGTTGGTAAAGACTCCTTTGCAATACAGAAGATGGCCTGTTATGCAGGAGACTTGAGTTTGATCCCTGGATGGAGAAGATCCTCTGGAGAAGGAAATGGCAAACCACTCCAAAATTCTTGACTGGGAAATCCCATGGACAGAAGAACCTGGAGGAATATAGATGGTGTCACAAGAGTTGGCCATGACTTAGTGGCTAAACCACCACCACCACTGTGACTATCAGAGAAAAATTCAGAAAATACCATATCTATGCTTGTTATCAGCCTGTCTCATTTCAGGATGTAGAACTGAAACATTAATGTTCAAATCTCAATGAGATGGTTCACATGAACACTTTTATAAATCACAAAAGTCAGCAAAGTAATCTTTGCATTTGAGGAAACAATAAGAATAAAATCCTTTATCATTGAGAGTATGCAAACTCCTGCAAGTGCTTATCTTTATGAAGACTACTTACATGTTTGAATACAGAAAAATTATGTCAAATTATACTCTAGCATTGATTTATTAATGAAACATCTTCAGCAGTTCAGATATAAGATAAATGCTTTCAAATCAGTTTGATATTCTAGAAAATTGAAAACATGAGAAGAAAACATAGTTCATGACAAAACTGGTTTAGTTTTCAAATTGTTTCTAATATCTGAGCCAAAAGGTACAGTCACTTGTCTGTTTTTCTTCAGTAAATGTTCCCACACCTGAAATGCAGCTTTAATATACAAACTTTAGATTTAAAACCTTGCTGGTTAAAGTATACAATATTCAGGATAGTTTTCACTTATCAACAACATTATATAAATTAGTGATTTTGTATTTTTTTCATGTGAGGATATGAGTCTGAGTCAACTCTGAGAGATGGTAATGAATGGGGAGGCCTGGCGTGCTGCGATTCATGGAGTCGCAAAGAGTCGGACACGACTGAGTGACTGAACTGAACTGATGAATTTATTTTACATAGTAATAATGCCAGTCATGGTTTATAAACTTAAACTAAAAAATAACTCCAAATCAATTGGAATAATGGATAATTCCATTATTTTCTAATTGGAAACCACTTTAATTTTTAAATGACATGAGTTCAGATGAAAAACAGCAAAAAATATATTAAATATTTTCAACTGTTTAGTTTGTACATTATTTACCTTTTTTTAATTCTAAACTTTATAGAAAGTTATTTTATTGCATATATTTTCTTTTGAGCTAATCTAGATTTTACTCCACAAAAGGTATGAGATGTGTTTACTTTATATTTGCAGGAGAAAAAATACTGATAAAAAGATATAAGCACTAAATTATGTTTAAAACTGAAGTATTTTAATTAAATTTGTAATATAAGACTGCTAACTATATACATCTCATCAGGGAAATAATTTAATTAACAAAAATTCAATAAAACAACACTGAGCCTCACCTCAGTTTAGTGATAATAAAGCATACACACACACACACACACACGTGTATATATATATATATATATCGCTTCCCTGGTGGCAGGACACCCGGGTTCGATCTTTGGATCAGGAAGATCCCCTGGAGAAGGAAGTGGCAACTCACTCTGGTACTCTTGCCTGAAAAATTCCATGGATAGAGGAGCCTGGTGGGCTACAGTCTATGGGGTCGCCGCAAAGAGTCAGACACGACTGAGTGACTTCACATATATATGTGTATATATATATATATATATGATGTATATATGATGTGTATATGATGTATATATATATGTGTATATATATATATATATATATGATGGCAGATAATTAGATACATAAGCAAGTAATTTGACATTTATAATTTTTATGAAATTTGAATTCATTATGGAATATTTAGTCATATTGATTTTAAAATTGAGAAGTAAGAAAGCAATAAGATGAATGGAATCCAGGAATATTCTACTATGAACAAGATTTGCATAAAAAATGTGTCTTACTTATTATTCATTTGAATGTGGAGAAATTTTTAAAGTTTTATAGAAAAAGAAAAATCTTATTAAAGTGAGCATTGGTAAATGATGGATGCATCCATCAAGTATCTTGGCAGTCACCAAGCATCAGGAAGAGATTGCCCTCAAGTTCAAATCAATATGTTTGTGTTGTAAGGTACAACACAAAAGAGTTAAGTGTTGCTTTCAAAACTCTGGAAATATATTAGTTTACAATAAACTTTGAAATTTCTTGGTCTGCAAAATAAGAACAGACATAATTCCCTAGGAATAATATGTGCCTACTAGATAATAGAAGCTTGAACACAAAGTTATAGAGGAAATATTGATAGAATTATTCACTAGAAACTTTGTTGTGATATTTGTGTATAGAAGGTACATGGAAGTAATGTCTGAGATAATAGAAAAAGACACTTGTAAAACCTTTACATCTATCAGGAAGATGATATGGACAGCTTAAAGTTTAATGCCAAACACTTTTATAAACTTGGTCTCCTTTTCCACAAAGGAAGGTGTTAGTAACATGATTTAGAGTGTGGAGGGGAGGTGATAATATTTGGCATTCCTTTTGAACAGATTTCCATGGCCCTGAACAATTCCAATATTGATTCTAATGTTGTTATTGGCACATGATATGTGATAAATTAATTTTTAAATGAAAGTAAGCATAGTTTCTGCTTATCCTAAATGAAAAAAAAAAGTCCTTTTTAATATGTGAAATAAGAAATAAGAAAGGTTTCCTAACATATTTCAACAGAATGATCCACTCTTTGGTACACTGTTATGAAGGCATGTTAAAGCACAATCTGCAAAGCACAATAAACAAAAGTGCAATAAAATGAAGTATGCCTGCAGTTCTACATGTATGAAAAAATATTTTTAAAACATGCCACTAAACAATTCTACTGTCAGGAATTTATTCTAAAGCAATAATCATTGTTGTAGTTACTGTGCTTGTTTCTTTAGCTTATTATTCATCCAAAAATTAGAAAATCACCTAGATGTGCAATGGTAAGGAATATTAAATACATTATTGTTCATCTATACAATAGCATATAATGCAGCTAGCTAAAATAGTGTTGGAACCTCAATTTTTATGACAAACATATGGCCCACAATTTTGACTTTTCAGGTTAAATGATTCTCTGCATAAAACATCTTAATGAATTTCAAGAAACACAGCTGAAATTGATAGACTATGAGGTAGTTCAGTATGCTTTCTTGATTCAATATGAATTGGCAAAACATTTATGTGTGTGTGTGTGTGTGTGTGTGTGTGTATACATGCATATATATATTAGTCCACATTTAGTGTATGCCTGAAACCTTGGAAAGTACCACACCCATGTACATATATATATATATACACACATATATACATATATATATACACACATATATACATATATATACATATATATATACACACACACATATACACACACACATATACACATATATATATACTGTTTTTTCTGTATTCATACATACATGTGACAAAATTTAGTTTATAAATGAGGCACAGTAAGAAAATATCTCAATTGTCAATACCACTACTCTTGTCCTTCAGGGTGATTATTCAGTGAAATAAGTGTTATTCCAACAAGCATTGTGCTACTGTGACAGTTGATCTGATAACTAAATTACCAAAAATGGGCATGTAGCAAGTACAATGTAGATACACTGGGCAATCTAGACAGCATATTAAAGAGCAGAGACATTACTTTGCAGACAACGGTCTATCTAAGTAAAGCTATAGTTATTCCAGTAGTGATGTATGGATGTGAGAGTTGGACTACAAAGAAAGCTGAGTTTTGAAGAATTGATACTTTTGAACTGTGGTGTTGGAAAAGACTCTTGAGAGTTCCTTGGACTGCAAGGAGATGAAACCAATCCATCCTACAGGAAATCAGTCCTAGGTGTTCATTGGAAGGACTGATGCTGAAGCTAAAACTCAATACTTTGGCCACCTGATGTGAAGAACTGACTCATTGGAAAAGACCCTGATGTTGGGCAAGATTGAAGGTAGGAGGAGAAGGTGATGACAGAGGGTGAGATGGTTTGATGGCATCATTGACTCGATGGACATGAGTTTGAGCAAGCTCCAGGAGTTGTGATGAATAGGGAGGCCTGGGGTGCTGCAGTCCATGGGTTTCCAAAGTGTCGGACACGACTGAACTGAACCAAAGTGATGCTGGGCAAAGGAATAATTCACATCCAGGGTGGAAAAACCCAGTAGGTACAAGATTTTTTCACATTCCCCAGAGCGGTGCACAATTTAAAATTTATGATTTGCTTATTTCTAAAATTTTCTATTTAAATTTTTGAGATCACAGTTGACCAAGGGTAACTGAAACCACTGAAGCAAAACCTAGGATGAGGGATGGTGCTCTGTCATTTTCTATCGTTGAAAAATAGTCTAAAATCAGTCTCTGTGAAAAACAGACTGGGTAGACACAGAGAAATTTGACAGTGCAAGTTGTCTTTTTTTTTTTTTTTTTTAAGAAAGAAAAATAAGAACAGAGGTAGGGATGCAGGAAGAGAGGGAGCTGGGAAAGAAGGAAGGAGCAGATAAATTTTTAGTTTTTGGTGTTTCATAAATGTGATTACATGCTATATTATTTCTTGCTGTTAATTTTTTTTCCCAGATACTTTCCCCATGTTTTTGATGCAGTGCACTAAATGTCTTTAGAAATTTTATGGCTATGTTGGACTTACCAGAAAGATCTATAGAGGCACATTATGCATTTTAACAAGATTCAGCTTCTGGAAATTTAATGGAGTCTTATGTATTATACAAATTGTTTAAATTACCTGATTTCTACTTTTTGCATTTTAAAAATATGGCTTCCTATCTCATAGGGCTCCATGAACAGCAATTTCCCCCCAAAATGTTTGTAAATAAAAGCAATAAATAATGCATAGTATTTTACCATCTCTTTTATGTCTAAATGACAGAAAAAGTAAGATAAGCAACTGTCTATTCTGTTTTTTAATTCAAAAAAGGGTGAGAAATGCACAACCATCACACAGATGTTTTGTAGTTTTATTAGTATAACATTTCTCAATGTACAATGAATTTTACATATTTAAAAATGAACAATTTGGTGAGCTTTGATACAACTATGCACTTATTCCCATAGTCAAGGTCCCCTCTTAACAAGTTACATATTTCCATTTATTATTTCATGTATGTGAAACATTACACACATTCTAAAATTTACCTCTGCACTAAAAAATTGGGTTTAGCATCATTATTTTATACAACAACAAATTCTAGCTAAGAAAAGTAAATGACTTTTTTAAAGGAAAAATAGAAAAAGAACAAAGTAAAAAGATTTTAGTGTTGAGTGTTGAAGCTGTGTTTTCTGCCAGTGTTATTTTATCCTAAAGTCCTTGCTCTTTCAGTTACATCAGACTTCTCATGTGTGCGTACTCAGTCCCTTCAGTCATGTCAAACTCTTTGCAGCCCTATGGCCTGTAGCCTGCCAGGCTCCTTTGTCCATGGAATTCTCCAGGCAGGAATACTGGAGTGGATCACCATGCCCTCCTCCAGGGGATCTTCCTGATCTAGGATTGAACCCAAGTCTTTTATTTTTCCTTCATTGACAGGTGGGCTCTTTGCCACTAGAGTCACCTGGGATGCCCCAGATATCTCACTGAAGTAACGTTTAAAATTCATATGAAGTTAGTCAGATGCATAAATCACAATAGCAAATCTATCATTTGAAAAAGTTAATTAGCTCTGCTTTCTTGCTTATTGGTTTAAACTTATTTTAAGTAAAGAGATATTTTAATTTAATTTTATACTGTTCTTGTTTTCTGCTTCCAGCCACTGTGGTCATAGTACTGAGTGGCTATTATTCATCATCTACCTTTCTAAATATGTTTGTAAGAAATTGGGTCCAAAAGTAACAAAATTCTATTTTTTAAATAAAAGATGAATTCACTTATGATACTAATACTTATGATAATATCAGTTACTACTCATGTGTGGTTCTTGATGAGTTTTTAATCTTCATTTTATTCTGGCTTTAATATGGCTTTTTTATGTGGACTTATAAAACTTGTTAAATGCAAGGTTTAATGTGAAATATAATTTTAAATGCTACAATCATTAACATACTCCAGCTTTGTATAATATTGAATAATTTAACATACTCCAGGTTTGTATAACATTGAATAGTGTAACAAAATGATTAGTCACCATAAAGTGCCTAGGTTTTTTTTTTTTTCCAGGATGCATGATTTTTTTTTTTTTCACTTTATTTTACTTTACAAAGCTTTTTATCTTGCTGGATTTCTAAAGACATGATACAACTTCCCTTAATGCTGAGAACAATGAAGCAGTCTGGTTCCTTCACCCTAGTTTTGCTCTTCTCTACCAGTATTTCAACTTCTGAATCAAGTAGGTGCAGACATGAGATGGTTAGATAGCTTTACCAACCCAATGGACATGAAGCTGAACAAACTCTGTCAGATAGTGAAGGACAGGGCAGCCTAGGATGCTGCAGTCTATGGGGTTGCAAAGAGTCAAACACGACTGAGTGACCACCAATGTGCAGATAACAAGATAATGAAGCTACAAGAACATGGAGGGTTTTTGACTTTTGTTAGTTCTCTACCTTGGTAACATCACTACGTCTTCTAAAATAACTGAGTGTTTTCAGTCAGTTCAGTTTTGTAACATTTTAAATAAACACTGTATTGCTGACTCAAAGACGTTTCATTGCTTATCATTAGCATCACATAAGATATGTAAATTACAGCCAAGAGCTCTAAAGAGCTATGATAGGAAAACAGCCTGCCAAGGAACAGCATTCAGAATGTACTTTCCATTCCTCTAGCATCTACTCTTGTCTTATACCATATATACAGTTACTTTTTTTTTTTTTTTAAGTGCTCTCAGCGTTCAGGGATTCTGCATTTGTATCAGCCTACTGGAAACTGGAAGTATATTAAGATGTAACCAGATGTCCAGCTGGAGAGGAGGCAAGAGACAGAGGAGGATTCTGGTCTAACAAACCAAATTAAAAGTCACCAGGAAATCGCCTAATTTAGGCTTCCCTCTCAAGTGAGTTTTATATTATTCTAATATTGTACCAAATGTTTATTTTACTAAAACAGGACATGTAAGTCTTTTTATGCAATTATGTATCCAAAATAAAACTAAATTATAATAACAAATAATATTTTATTTTAATAATAGTATAACATTAAATAGATTTCTTGTCATATTTATGTTTTTATCAAGCAAATGTGATGAAATTTTATTATTTGGGATATTCAGTCACTGGGAACTTAATATCTACCAGCTACTTAGAGTGAATATTTTACCTTCACAACAATTTTATAAAATTGGTTCAGTTATTCATAGTTTATAAGTGAATTTTTAATTTGAAAAGGTGAATAAGTTTCTTTTCAGTATTTGAGCTGAAGCCTTACTGATAGCAAAGGCTATGTGCTAATAACCTACCACGTTTTGAAATCTTATGATATTCACATTTAACTTTATTTTATTTTTTTCTCAAAATAGTTTATTTACTTTTCATTAATTTCTTATTTGAAATTTGATTTGATTTGAGGAAAGTGTCCCTCTACCTTCAGTCTCAGGTGGTTTGAAAGAACATGTAGAACCTTATAGATGAATTGGTGAATGCCCACTCAGAGAGAAGACAGAATGAAGTCCAGAGACTTCAGGAAGAACAAAAAAAACTGAGATGTAGGATAAATTCCATAGATGTGACATCATGGAGGTGGACTATTAGTGTCTCCCTACAAAACAGACCTTTTTAACTGGCACAGTTTTTGACTACAAAACACTTGAAAGTCATAGCAGTGGTTAAGTTGAGGTCACGCTCTTCCCAAACAGCTGTCAGGCAGTGACGACCAAAGATGGCAGTGCTAGTTTAGGCATTTCTCATCAGTGTGGACCTCCTGGCAGTGCCCCAGAGCTCTCTGATAGCCTGTCCCAAACCTTCTCAGAGCTACACTGCTGTCTGAGGCTATTTCTACCTAATCTTTTTTCTCATGCTCCTTTCACAGATATCAGACCTGCATTGCAGTGTGCAGACTTACCTGGCCTGCACTTGTTCCTTCTTTCTTTTATCTATCTTAGGCATTTATCTTTTTTTTTTTTTTTTTTTGTACTTTTTGCCTGGTCTTGGTGTTTCCCTCCAAAAGATCGCAATTAACACAGTAGCATTTCTGAGGTAATCAGTTCAGTTCAGTTCAGTCACTCAGTTGTGTCCAACTCTTTGCAACCCCATGAATCACAGCACTCCAGGCCTCCCTGTCCATCACCAACTCCCGGAGTTCACTCAGACTCACGTCCATCAAGTCAGTGATGCCAACCAACCATCTCATTCTCTGTCATCCCTTTCTCTTGTCCCCAATCCCTCCCAGGATGAGAGTCTTTTCCAATGAGTCAACTCTTCACATGAGGTGGCCAAAGTACTGGAAGTTTCAGCTTTAGCATCATTCCTTCCAAAGAAATCCCAGGGCTGATCTCCTTCAGAATGGACTGGTTGGATCTCCTTGCAGTCCAAGAGACTCTCAAGAGTCTTCAACACCACAGTTCAAAAGCATCTATTCTTTGGCGCTCAGCTTTCTTCACGGTCTGACTGTCACATCCATACATGACCACTGGAAAAACCATAGCCTTGACTAGATGGACTTTTGTTGTCAAAGTAATGTCTCTGTTTTTCAATATAGATATGAATAAATATACACAATAAAATATACAAAGTGAAGAAATATAGACAAAATGAAGACAAAAATGTCTTTACTTTTGATAGACAAGTGAAGAAAGCTGGACTAGGCAAGCCTGGGACTAAGTTCTTTCCTTGAATGTAATGCTGACAATGTGAGAGAGAGTCAGAATACACATTAGATTATAAATGAGAACACAGCAAGCACATTTATTTTAAATATGAACTGAGAGCTGTTGCCAAGGTATTTCTTATTTTATAAAAAAAATACTGTCAAAGCTCTTCATAATGACATATAGTGAAAGTGAAGTCACTCAGTCGTGTCCGACTCTTTGCAACCCCATGGATGGTAGCGTACAAGGATCCTCCATCCATGGGATTTTCCAGGCAAGAGTACTGGAGTGGGTTGCTGTTTCCTTCTCTAAGGGATCTTCCCAACCTAGGGATCAAACTTGGATCTCCTGCATTGTAGGCAGACGCTTTACTGTGTGAGCCACCAGGGAAGTTCATATAAGATACTCCAAACAGCCTACCTTTCCATGAAGCCACATCTAACATTTTACTTCAAACTTTACCTTTTAATAATATCTACCTTAATAACTTCCCACAACTCACTCATTTATGCCCATAGGCCTTTTAATCATGTTTTTTGGTAAGAAGTCATTAATCAATATTATGTTAGTCTAGTTAATATTGTTTAATGAAATAAATGGATCTAGCATATATACATTACTGCCTGGTGGCTCAGCAGTAAAAAATCTGCCTGCCAATGCAGGACACCAGGATTTGATTCCTGGGTCAAGAAGATCCCCTTCTTGGGAAAGAAAATGGCAGCTCACTCCAGTATTCTTGCCTGGAAAATCCCATGGACAGGGAAGCCTAGAGTGCAATAGTCCATGACGTCACAAAGGCTGGTTGGGGTAAACATCTAGGCATGCTTGGAATTGCTGAATCTTTCTCCCAAATCTTGCCTTTTCCTTGACACTATAAAAATAGAGTCCCAGTTCCATTTTTGATTTAACATTTCATATTACTTAAGATCTTGTTTACCTGCACACATTGCTGAAGTTAATCAGCCTATGGTCTTTATCTTTATCAGCCTATGGTCTTTGACTTTAATTTAGCAATGCCTGAAAGCCAAACTACTGCCATGAAGTCAAAATATACACACCAAAATCTTTGCAGGACAAACTAGCTTCTATGCCATGCCAAATCATTGATAGGAAATTGAGTTTACACTTTGTAATAGTATTGTGCATGATGGTGGGTCACAAAGTTCAATAAACTTTAGATGTTGCTCTTAAAGATCATATAGAATAATTGGCACATAAACCTGTATAAACCTGTATATCTTGAATCAATACTTGAAGTGTGAAGTGTTTTTAACTTCATTTGTAAGCATGTGCAAAACTGATGTTGAGCAAAGAAACATTCTCTCTGATTTATTATTTCAGCTCTCATACTCTAAAGCAGTGTGCTGTTTCAGACTATTTAATGCCATCTGTGTTGATTTTTGTGATTTTGTTGATGATTGTACTGTTTAAAATGGCCCCCAAGAAGAGCACCAAAGTGTTATCTATTATCCATAAGTACAAGGAGGTTGTGATATACCTTGTAAAGAAAATATGTGTATTAGATAAACTTTGCTCAGGTATGCATTATAGTGCTGTTGCCATGAGTTCAATGATAATGAATCAAAAAAAAAATGGTACACTGAATAAAAGGAAATTTGCAAGTTTGCACGTGATGCTACTTAGAAAATGCTTAATTAACATACATAGTGTGTGATTAAGCTATAGAAAAATGGAAAAGTGGCTAAATTTGTGGGTTCATAAGATGACAACTTTTTTTTTAAGTATAGTAAATCATATTTTTATGAGTCTGAAAGTCTGTATACACATGCCACATGATCTTCCAGGTTGTATTCAAGGCATACAAGAAATGTTTTAAAGATAAAAGATTCCTGATTTCATACAGTTTATCTTCCAATTCAGGGAG
This sequence comes from Neotragus pygmaeus, assembly GCA_006410875.1. NCBI lineage: Eukaryota > Metazoa > Chordata > Mammalia > Artiodactyla > Bovidae > Neotragus > Neotragus pygmaeus. The sequence continues at coordinate 859,399 of SJYV01047757.1, read as the reverse complement.
AATTGCAATCATCTAGTAAACTAAAAAAAAAAAAAAAACAAACCACCAAGATGGTAACATAGTTATACCCTTCAATGAAAGAACTAAGACAGTATATTAGTGGATGTTGCAACTTTATATAGAAAAAAATCCACTTTAGGAGGACACATTCCAGCCAAGATATAAAAAAAATATGTTGAAGCCAGCCATGTGAAAGACTTCTCTGAAAATAATTTTTCCTGTATGAGATTTGTGATTATTTTTGTAAAACCATATTGCTAATTCTGAAATGAATGAAGATAGATTCAACATAAAGTGAAATAAAAATCATTTATGTCAGAGTGTTTTGCCTATGTTCTCCTCTAGGAGTTTTATAGTTTCTGGTCTTACGTTTAGATCTTTAATCCATTTTGAGTTTATTTTTGTGTGTGGTGTTAGAAAGTGATCTAGTTTCACTCTTTTACAAGTGGTTGACAAGTTTTCCCTGCACCACTTGTTAAAGAGATTGTCTTTACTCCATTGTATATTCTTGCCTCCTTTGTCGAAGATAAGGTGTCCATAGGTGTGTGGATTTATCTCTGGGCTTTCTATTTTGTTCCATTGACCTATATTTCTGTCTTTGTGCCAGTACCATACTGTCTAGATGACTGTGGCTTTGTAGTAGAGCCTGAAGTCAGGCAAGTTGATTCCTCCAGTTCTATTCTTCTTTCTCAAGATTGCTTTGGCTATTTGAGTTTTTTTGTATTTCCATGCAAATCTTGAAATTATTTGTTCTAGTTCTGTGAAAAATACC
>SJYV01047757.1:803953-856295 GCA_006410875.1 Neotragus pygmaeus | reverse complement strand
TCTCTTTTTTTTTTTTTTTTTGGTTTGGTGCCCAAGCTATTTTATTAAGACCCAGCATTTTTCTGTTACATTAGCTCTTTTTCTGTGCTATCAATTTTTGTTTCTTTACATTGGTTTAATTTTCAAGTTTCCTTTCATTTTTTGGGTGCCAGAATGACCACTAATGTCCCAGACTCACCTTTAGTCAGCTTGCCAAGCACAGTACCCAAAGGGTGCCAAAGAATATTGTGAATTATCACTTTGGACCAACCAGAATCACTTGCTCTTCCCTGAGTTGATAACTATGGGCACAGTGATGGAACACAGAATGAGCTGACTTGAATCTTACATTATCCTAAAGAACCACAAGTGTAGAGTTAATCCATTCTTAAAGAACACATGGTCCTGTGACAGGTGTTTCCCCACCAAAAAAGAAAAAAAAAAAAATCAGGTGAAGTGGCTAGAAGACAAAGATTAACATGGCTTATATTGATATTTGGAAATAAGAAACAAAATAGATGTTACTGACTATACTTTCTCTGTTCCTAAGGTAAGTACTATGTATTGGAAAATATTTCTTAGCTTTTAGAGAACATAAGTGTACTGATTGCAAATTAGTCTCTATTTTTGGCAACACACAAATACACACAAACACATGCACATGTGTGTGTGTGTGTTCATTTAAGTGCATGTGTGTGTGCTAAGTCATTTCAGTTGTGTCCAACCCTTTTGCAACCCCATGGACTGTAGCCTGCCAGGCTCCTCTGTCCAAGGGATTCTCCAGGCAAGAATACTGGAGTGGGTTGCCATGACCTCCTTCAAGGAATCTTTCTAGCCCATGGATCAAGCCTATGTCTCTTATGTCCTCTGCACTGGCAGGCAAGTTCTTTACCAGGTGTCATAAAAAAGTTTTCCCAGAGTGGATTACTCCATTTGAAAAAGTTTCTAAAAAGATAAGACTTTTGAGTTTAATAAAATTGTTGACTGAAGCAGATAAGTAGGGGTAAATTGAAGTCTGCAGCTGCCTCTCCTGATCTACTCCCACTCTTGTCTGAAATCATTATTAAGCATACTCCACCATGATTAGAGTTCTTGGTACCCTGTCTAAACCAGTAACCTAGTAAAAAACTTTGTAAAGAAAATTAATAACAAAATTTCAAGGACACAGTAAATATAAAACTATCTGAAAGCAACTTTTCTGCAAACAAAATATGTTAATTCTTCCCTGATAATTATTTCCTCACTAATGCCTTTGAAGGGCCTCCCAGGTGGCTTGGTTAGTAAAGAATCCACCTGCCAATGCAGGAGATGAAAGAGATGCAGTTTCAATCCCCAGGTCAGGAAAATCCCCTAGAGTAGGAAATGGCAACCCACTCCAGTATTCTTGCCTGGGAAATTCCATGGACAGAGAAACCTAGTGAGCAACAGTCTATGGGGTCGCACAAAGTTGGACACAACTGAGCATGTATGCACATACATATAATATCTTTGAACATTATATTTCCTTTTTAAAAATGCCCTCATAATATTTTAACCACTCTATTCAAATGATGCCTCTCAGTTGTCTGCTCTTCTTAAGGAAACTAGTAGGTGTGTGGATAATGTTGCAAAAAAAAAAAAAAAAAAAAAAACAGAATAGCAAAGGAAACTGTAAAGAGATTGTTGTCATCTGCCAAGAAAGAATTTAAATTTTCTTACCATCTTCTGTCTCTCTATCCAAAATTAATCTCCCTTTCACACTTCAAAATGTCAGCTCTGTCTGTTTTAAGAGCTGATACAGCACTTTAAAAAATATTTATTTTCTTGTTGCTTTTTAGTTCTTTCAGGCAATCTATGAAAAAGAATGCATATAGGCCTTTCCGAAGAAAACTAACTATTATGATGTGTATTTCCCATTTCTATATTTCAGGTATATTATATATGATTTAAAATAAAAATCAACTAAGTTGAAATTAGCTAATGTTTAATATCTGTCACATTTTTTTTTCCTTTTCTTACATTTTTGCTTTTTTATACAGAGTACAGATTGTTTACTCTGAGCAACTTCAATCTCATCAAGTTTTCAAATATTTCCCCCATACTTAAAATAGGATTAGACAATGGAGAAAACAAGGAGATATCAAAAGTTAAAACTAAAGACTAGCTAGAGTGAGGCTGACATACTAAATATTCAGTGAAAAGAAATTCTCTGTTTTAAGCCCATCTGCTAGAAGTCATCTCTTCAAATTGTAAGAAAAATGCCTGCAGAATAAATTTTACTGTATAAATCTATAAGTACTTGAATGGTAATGACAAGCTCAAAACTTTAAAGTAAGTCCCAATTCATTATCCAGTAAATAATGATGTCCAATGTAATATTACTTAATTTAACAGTATTTAGGATTAGTTGAATGTGTTTTATACAAATTAGAGCTAAGTACCAGTCTAAAAGTAGTTAGCTAACATTTGAAGTACTTTAATCAATAATTCACATTAAAGAGTTCTAGTAAACACTGGAAATATCCCAAAATGGAATCAACACCCAAAATGTTATAAAAGAAAAATAAACTAAAAATGTCATTCAACTCAGCACAGAAGTTTCAGTAATTAGCATGTGTAACGTTAGATATATTTTAGAGGTGGTGAAGTAAATTCACAAAAGTAGTTAACATAGAAAATGTATAGGAGCCCTAATATTGTTATGCAAGTATAAGAATTCATCAGACCCTGCAGCTTGAAACCTATGGAACTAATACCTAGGTCAAGAATTCTGATTTGTCCTAAATGTCCTACCCTCCATTTATTCATAGGGTATTATTGTGTTTGATTTCACCAGATATTTGCCTGACCTGTTATCAAAATATGACTCTTTCTGACTCAGAGTGAGCTTCCCTTACAAGATACATGTCATAATGCCTGAAGACAGGGAGCTGAAATAGTTTAGGAAAGCAGGATANTTGCCAACAAAGGTCTATCTACTCAAGCACTTGTTTTTTCCAATTGTCAAATATGGATGTGAGAATTCAACTATAAAGAAAGCTGAGTGCCGAAGAATTAATGCTTTTGAATTGTGGTGTTGGAGAAGACTCTTGAGAATCCCTTGGACTGCAAGGAGATTCAACCAGTCCATTCCAAAGGAGATCAGTCCTGAGTGTTCTAGCTTGTTTCTTTTCTTGATATCTTGACAATTAGAAAATAATATTGTTTGTATCAGTTCTGGAGAAGAGGGGCAGAATGTCTAGAATGTGTCTGGAGACGACATAGAGGATGACCAGGAGACAGATTGGAAGAATCTTGAGATGGTGGAGTGAGCGAAAGGGAAGAAAGAAAAAAAAGATAAAGGAATGAGTCAAACTGAGGGAAGAATGTGGTGTAAGATCAATGGGGTAGGCTTTGGAGCTATACTTTCTTGTTACAAATCCCTACTATTTGAACTTGGGGTATAAATTTCATGAGCTTGTATAGGCAAGTTGCATAGCAAAATGCATGTCATATATTAACGATTATATAAAGAGTAGTTTTGAAAATAATCCTTTAAGAATGAGGTCAAATTAGTTTTTAGTATCTTATTATAAGGAAAATTTTTATTTCATAAAAAATAACATTATGGTTTGAGTTGTGTTCCCCCAAAAGACATGTTAAATTCATAAACTTCAGTACATCTTAAAGTGACCTTATTTGGAAGTAAGATCTTTGCAGATTTGATTAAGATAAAGAGGCTAGTTAGGACTGACCCCTGACCCGACATGACTGGTACTTTTATAAGAAGAAGGAAATACGGACACCAAAACACACAGTAAAAGTAACAAGTTAAAAAAAAAAAAAGAGAGAGAGATAAAACTAATACATCTACAAGACAAGAAATGCCAGTGATTGCTAGTTGTCACCAGAAGCTAGGGAAGAGGCATAAATCCCCACTTCAGAAACCCTCAGAGAGAACCAGCAGTGTCAAAACTTTAATTTTCCACAACTTCTAGCTTAAAGATAACTTCCATTATTAAAGTCTTCTATTTTGAGNTCTACAAGACAAGAAATGCCAGTGATTGCTAGTTGTCACCAGAAGCTAGGGAAGAGGCATAAATCCCCACTTCAGAAACCCTCAGAGAGAACCAGCAGTGTCAAAACTTTAATTTTCCACAACTTCTAGCTTAAAGATAACTTCCATTATTAAAGTCTTCTATTTTGAGATACTTTGTAAAGAAGCCCTAGGAAATGAAAGCAATGAATTAACATTAACCTCTGAATTCGATATGACTAATTTTTTTATTCCAAGACAATCTTTTAAATGATCAATGTGCCTTATAAATTTAAATAAAGATATGGATAAAGATATATTTATGGCAAAAGTCAAAGGAAAACTACTAAGTTTAAAAGTTGGCTTCTATTTTCAACGAGTTGCAGAACATGTTGATCATGTTTGGTACATTAACTCTGACAAAATGAATAGCTTGTCCTTGAATTAAAAGAAAGATTCCGAGTTATGATTCTTTTTCTTCTATTTGAAATTTAAGATGGTGCTATGGGTAATGCATATGGCATGTGGTAAAGTTTTCTTAAATACCAATTAATGTAGAATTTTATTTGGAAGTATGTGTGTAAGAAGGGAGGCTAATAAGTAGAGATGACTACTGGCAAGTATTTGATCTGGGAAGTTTTATTACCTTGAGCAAGTTAACCTGTCTGTGCTTCAATTTCATCTTTTATGAAAAGTGGTGGTCCTCAACTTAGAATAGTTCAATTTATGATTTTTCAAATTTGCAATGCTGTTAAAGCAATACTCCTTCACTAGAAAACATACTGTGAATTTCAAATTTTGATCTTTTCTCAGGGTAGCAATAAGCAGTATAATATATTCTTGTCATACCAGGCAGGGGCAGCAAGCTGCAGCTCCCAGTCAGCCATATGATCATGAGGGTAGATAAATAGCGGATACACTTATAACCATCTGCACCCACAAAACCATTCTATTTTCATTTTCAGTACAATATTTAGTAAACTGCATGAAACAGTCAACACTGTGTTATAAAATAATCTTTGTGTTAGATGATTTGCCCCACAATAGGCTAATGTAAATGTTCTGAGTGTGTTTAAGGTAGACTAGGTGAAGCTATCATGGGTAGGTTAGGCGAATTAAATGCATTTTCAACTTATGATAGTTTCAATTTATAATGGGCTTATTGGAGCATAACCACATCATAAGTCTAGGAATATCTGTATTTCTTTCCCATCCATGGATAAATAAAGAATGACTCTGAAAAAGAGAAGGCTGGCTTTGTCATTGAGCAAGAGGCTTTGTTTGATGATTCATTCATTAATTCATATATTCAATATATTTATTGAACTTCTAGCTACATGTTCAGAATTTTGTAGACTGGAAATAGATGAGTGAATGAAACAAAAATATATTTGATGCCATATGGATTATAGTTACCTACTCTAAGTATTGAATCAATGATGTTTCCTTTCTTATGATTCAAAACTTTGTGGGAACAAAGTACATGATTCCTCACAATTTATAAATCAATGCAATAACTTTAGTAAAATGATGTTTCTTAATAGAGTCAAGCATACTGAAGACATCAAGTTTCTTGTTGAGGGATTTTGGCAGGAAATCATCTAGTTCAATTCCCTAATTACACAAGCCAGAGTTGAAGCCCAGAGAAATGAACTGCTCTTGTATCAAAGCTAGTCAGTGTTAAAACTGGACCTAACACCAGACATTACTGATGCTTAGTTAAGACTCTGCTCTCCAAGATGGGCAACCACATCACTATTCATTGATGGTAGTGAGCCTCCACTTCAATCACCAGTATGTTCTGTTAGACTAGATTGCTGCTGCTGCTGCTAAGTCGCTTCAGCCGTGTCCGACTCTGTGCGACCCCTTAGATGGCAGCCCACCAGGCTCTCCCATCCCTGAGATTCTCCAGGCAAGAAGATGGGAATGGATTGCCATTTCCTTCTCCAATGCATGAAAGTGAAAAGTGAAAGTGAAGTCACTCAGTTGTGTCCGANCCCTTAGATGGCAGCCCACCAGGCTCTCCCATCCCTGAGATTCTCCAGGCAAGAAGATGGGAATGGATTGCCATTTCCTTCTCCAATGCATGAAAGTGAAAAGTGAAAGTGAAGTCACTCAGTTGTGTCCGACTCTTAGCATCACCACGGACTGCAGCCCACCAGGCTCCTCCATCCATGGGATTTGCCAGGCTAAAGTGCTGGAGTGGGATGCCACTGCCTTCTCCGATATCATCCTAGAGAGAGAGGGATATAATGCTGCGATTCTAACTCAGTTAAGTCTGCAGATCCATGCTACCTTTTCCACAAGAAGTTCAAGAATTATTGTGAGTAGTGTACACAACACTGAAAAGTTTATGCCAGCAAAGAATCATGCTTTGAAGAGATTCGTCTTGGTTAAACTATAATGGCCTTGTGTTTGGGGTATAGAATAAGTGAAAACTATCATTCGGTTGGCAGAATTTTAACTAATGAAGCAAGCATAATTTTACTAATATTCCATTAAAGTTTCTTTTTAACAGTATCCTGCTGAATTTCCCAGAATAAAAATGAAATACATCTTTCTTTAAAATAAAAAATGAATTCCTTGCATCACTGATAGGTTTATTATATGTATTATAGAAACAATGAAATGAAGTATGCTATTATATATTAGTGAATCCACTACAAATGTCAAGAAAAACAATTTTAACACAAAATGTACAAAGACCAATCCAAAATCTAAAGAAGTGAAACTAAAAGCCTATGAATTCTAGTAATATTAAATTAAAAAATACATGTGTAAAACAAGGCCTTAAAGAATTGTGTCATATCATAGCAACACATTTATGTATATATAGTCAATTTCATTTTCATTAATAGAAAGTCCATGCATATTTATTTATATTTTGAAAAAAAAACTTTAGTAGATCAGATTGTGTGATTAAAAAAAATGATTATGTGTTACGTTAAAAAAAAAAAAAAAACTTTAGAAAAATGTTTATACCACTGTCATGTTTCTCCAAAACTGTCCTAAGAAGCACCTCAACTTTTTCAAAACTTATATTGTTTGAAAATGCTACCATAATTAATATCAAGAATACAAAGACTTCTGTTAAAAATAAGTAATTTTATACATAAAACAAAAATCGGCAAGTATCAACAAGTTTGATGGTATTGTAAAAAATTGTAATAAATCATTTTGCATTGTTGTAGAATGCTCATTTTCACCATAAAGAACAAACAATTTCCACCAGAAAAAATTTTTCCAGTGAATTACACCTGAGTATTCATTAGTGCAATAAGGTCCCCAAAGAAAATTCAGACAAGCTGACTCTCAACACTGTGAATTGGAACACCCAAGGGGAATAAGATGAATGAGGCTTCTTCACTTTTGGTTTTATTAAACAATAGACACAGAATGCAGTTGGAAAGAGGAACACATAAACTTTTCCCCCTGCAAGTTAAGAAACAATAAGATAATAGTAATATTGGGGGGAACATTTCATGCAAAGATGGGCTCGATAAAGGACAGAAATGGTATGCACCTAACAGAAGCAGAAGANGGTGAAGGGTCAGAGAGTCCACTGAAATCTATCAACTCCTCCATATCTGTATGCATTCTTTCCTAAAATACCCCTCAGGTTTCCCCCAGAACACGCTTGTCGTCAGTCACCACTTACCAGCCATGTCACCATTGTCTCACTTACGACCCTCACCCATTCCTAGCACTGACCTCAAGTGTAAAACCTTCTTGAATATTAAACAAATGTTCCAAAGTTCAAACTATGCCTCTCTTAATCAGGGCATCAGAAGTATCCCCATCCATCTTTGCAGTAGATGCTTTTCTACTTGTGTGTGTGTTAATGGCTCACTCACATCCAACTCTGCCACGCCATGGACTGTAGCCCGCCAGGCTCCTCTGTCCACGGGATTCTCCAGGGAAGGATACTTGAGTCTTCTCCAGGGGATCATCCAGAACCAGGGATTAAACTTGGGTCTCCTGTATTGCAGGCCAATTCTTTAGTGTCTGAACTGCCAGGGAAGCCCTTTCTACTCATTAGTAAATAAAAAATAAGCTATCACTGATCAAAATGTATGAATATTTTATTTTTAAAAATCTGAATAATGGAAGCAAAATATATAGAATCCAATCCTGAACTACTTAACTAGCTGTAAAATCTTGAGAAGGTTATTTAATCTCCCTGTGCCTCAAACTCTGCTTCTGTAAAAAGCAAGTGGTTTCTTTTTTTATTATTATGCACATTAAATGATACACATAAATAGTGCAAGTGTAAATTATATACATTAATGTATTTAGAAATGTTTAGAATTGTATCTGGCACATAGAAAATGCTATANTCCATCTAGTCAAGGCTATGGTTTTTCCTGTGGTCATGTATGGATGTGAAAGTTGGACTGTGAAGAAGGCTGAGCGCTGAAGAATTGATGCTTTTGAACTGTGGTGTTGGAGAAGACTCTTGAGAGTTCCTTGGACTGCAAGGAGATCCAACCCGTCCATTCTGAAGGAAATCAGCCCTGATATTTCTTTGGAAGGAATGATGCTAAAGCTGAAGCTCCAGTACTTTGGCCACCTCATGCAAAGTGCTGACTCATTGGAAAAGACTCTGATGCTGAGAGGGATTAGGGGGCAGGAAGAGAAGAGGACAACAGAGGATGAGATGCAGGATGGCATCACTGACTCGATGGACGTGAGTCTGAGTGAACTCTGGGAGTTGGTGATGGACAGGGAGGCCTGGCATGCTGCGATTCATCAGGTTGCAAAGAGTGAGACACGAATGAGCGACTGAACTGAATTGAAGTATATATGTGAACGTTGAAAATGTAGAGGTCAAAAATTATATTTACTTACCAGGAAATAGCTTCTATTCACAATGAAGTAAAAATCACATAAAATTTATATTATATTATGGATATTAAGTGCAAAAGGTAGTTATTTTAATATTTCACATTTGGTTTTAAATCAAATTATTTTTCTTCACATTTGAACAAAGAGTTGATCAACTATGCTTAGCTATGGTCTTGATTTCAGCACTTACATTTTTACAATGTTTATCCTAAGTGGTAATTTCCATCTTTGTCTAAGTTAAGATGTGTTTATGAATACTAAAAGCAAGGGTAACCCTGATCAAAAGAAGTGTTAGTCAACATTTTAGAAGCAGAGACTTGATTGAAACAAAGAAGTATTATTGAGAGCTTTGTCAGAACTAGAGCCCAGGAGACACATATTTAAGAAGCACTTCAATTGTGTCCCACCAAACTACAAAATGAAAAACTACAAAACTACTATAAAGGTAAAACTCTCAAGGCCACATTTAATTGTATGCATTATATAATTCTTTTCTGTCAATAACTATAATTGGATCTGGCAAGAAGTCAGTGTGCTTGGTAAGCAAGGATTATTTGAGATCAAAAATAATTACATCCTTCCAGTGGGGGATCATCAGAATATAAAACTGCAGTTGGTGAATGATGTGCTTAATATAGCTGGTGGTATCCTTGGCTTTGATAAAGTTCAGAGAAAATTCAAGTTTTCTGTGGTAAAAAGAAGTGTCTGAGACCTGATCGTTGATTGCCACCAACTCCATTTTTGTATGCCTGACTTGTGTAATCACAGGTCATTGTAATTTTGTAATTACATTGTAATTTTGTGATTTTGATCTGTCATCAGAATTATAAAGAATGAGGAAAGATGTACTTACTCATGTATGAAATCTTGAAGTAGGGCACACCTAAAATTATTTTTCTGCAGCTCAACAAAATCAGTCCATTCCTTATGAGCCTATGTATGATTTTTTTTGGCACTTTCCTAAAGCCACATGATGGCTGCAGCTGTTTCCAACCAACATATCCTTTCAGAAAATAGTATGTCAGAAAAAAGGAATGCTTGTATATAATGTCCATCTTCCCATAAGTCATTCAGAAGATTTTAAAATCACATCTTGTGGATTCACCTGGTTCATGTGTCTGAACTACCATTTGACATAGAGAATGAAAACTTGACTTCTGACTTCTATCAAACAAGATTCACATTTGTCTGAATGCCCTAGTTCTCCTGAAAAATAGAACTTTCAGTTTTTACAAAATCGAGTGAGTCTATAACAGTACTTAGATCTACGATTGTTGGCATCAAGTTCATTTTTCAACGGAAATTTTATGAGGTAGTAAAAGCAAAATATAGTGAAAATCCAACTAATTACATAAATAAACATAGACCAAGAAAGTAATTCTGTGAAATTGAAACTTTGGCTGACAGAAAGTATCACTTCAGATTAGCTTGAAATTTTGTATAGATGATCCATACATAAGTTTAAATTTAATTTATGGCACCGAGTTACAAATTGTGTATTGTATAATATAAAATCATAAAAGAAAATATATTAGTAATTATGCTAAAGTCATCTGTTATTTTATTAAAATACGTTATTAAATTTTTTTTTAAAAGTTGAAGTCAGATGTCAACCCATGCTGTTTTTAACATCAGCATGTAAATTTCAAGTAAATTTCTCTGAGTAAATAGAATGATGAACTCTGGGATTCTATTGTGTGCTAAGTCACTTCAGTCATGTCCAACTCTTACAACCCCACAGACTGTAGCCTACCAGGCTCCTCTGTCCATTGGATTCTCCAGACAGAATACTGGAGTGTGTTGCCATGCCTCCTTCAGGGGATCTTTATTTCTTGTTCCTGCAATATTTTAGTTTTCTTTTTACACTTATGTCTTTATGAACCAAAGAAATACATACTAATTGATCATTATGGGTGATATAGAGAATGGGGCTACAGGTGCAGCCTCTGTTCTTATGATCCACATAGTCTATTAGAAGAAACAGAGAAGGATACCATTTGAATAGAATAAAGATATACAGATGTGCTGTGGAAACACCAGGCAGAAGCCACTCATTTGGTCTACAAGGGCATCTGAGAAGGTGTCTCAGAGGAAACATGATATATAAATAAATCTTGAAATAGTGTTGCCAGGTGAGTGGGGAAGATGAATAGCATTTCCAATAGATAGAATAGCACAAGCAATGTTCTAAAGGTAGAAAAGAACATTGCTGTTTATAAAGACAATTTAATATGGCCAGAGAGCAGGGTTTTGAAGGGAAAATGTGAAAATATATCTGGAGATACAATATATTTGCACTCAGATAAAATGAGACTTGTGGAGCTCTTAAAGCATTTGGACTTCATTCTAAGGACAATGGGGGCATCATGTAATGGTTTTAATTAGCTGAGTGGTATAAGAAAATTTGTATTACAGAAATAGCCCTCTGACTGTATGAGGGCAGGATTATGGTATTCAAAACTGGTGGCACAGTGGTAAAGAATTGGCCTGCCAATGCAGATGACACAAGACACACAGGTTCAATCTCTGGTTCAGAAAGATCTGTTGGAATAGAAAATGGCAAGCTACTCCAGTATTCTTGCCTGGGAAATTCCATGGACAGAGGAGCCTGGCAGACTACAGTCCATGGGGTGGAAAAAAGTAGGACAAAACTGAGCAACTGAGCACATACAAATTTCATAGGCAGTTTCAATAACTAGTTTAGGCATTATAGTGTTCTAAACAAGGCAAAAGATCATAGAAGTAAATATACTAGAGAAAAGCATCTTTAATATAGAGTCAAGCATCCTAAGACTTTAGAGGTTGAATAGACATAGAGGGTGAAGAAAAATGAAGAGTTAAGACTGACTTCAAGTTTCCTGGTATGGCTAACAGTTGAATATTCATGTTAGTCACCAAGATATGGAACTCAGAAGTCTGCTGAGTATAACTCATCTTCTTTTTAGTATGTTAAATTTATGATACTTGTCTGCATGCATGTGTGCTCAGTTGTACCCAACTCTTTGCGACATCATGGACTGTAGCCTTCCAGGCTCCTCTGTCCATGGAATTTTCCAGGTAAGAATACTGGAGCATGTTGCTATTTCCTCCTCCAGGGGATCTTCCTTACTCAAAGATTGGACTGATATCTCCTGCATCTCTTGCATTGGCAAGCAGATACTTTTACCACTGCAACATGTGGGAAGAGGTGATTTCAAGGTACAGGTTTCCTGAATGTTTTAAATATAAAGATCCAGGGCCTAAAAGAGAGGTCAGGGATAAAGCTGGTATGGATGTATTTCAATATTAAAAATTTAGATCATATTGTCTAAGGAAGATGTGTGGTATATCCAAGAAGAGAAAAGGAGAGCAGAAAAATGGCTGCTAGATAAAATTATAAAGACATCAAATATTTGCCTATTAAAACAAAACAAAAGATATTTGTCTACTACATAGTTTCCTTCTTTTGCTGTTAAAAATATGGCCACACATTTGGTGGCAAAAAATAATATAAATGTTTTAACTTATAGTTCTGAAGGTCAACTTTGAAATTAAGATCACTGGATCATCAGATAATCTTTTGTCAAGATATATGTTTGATATATTACATGTACTCCCAAGCCTTAAAATTCATATTTACTGACTCCTCTCCCACCTCTGGAGTAGTACATGAGAACTGAAAGGCTGTCCTCAGTAGGCCATAGTCCTCAGTAAGGTCTCTAAATAAAATGGAAACTCACAGTTCTCACATTCTACATTTTTAAAAAATTTCAGTAGATATAGCCAATTAGCATTCCAAAGAATGTCAAGCGATTATGCTGAATGTGTATTTGAAATTAAGAACTGAAGTTAAAAAAAAAGGATTGAAATATCAAATTGAGTGATTTCATTTATCTTTAAACTAAAATGTCCTCTTCATTCGTGAGGACTATGATATTTATAGCAGAAAAAAAAATGTCAACTGTATTTTCATTTGGATTCGAGGAAGATAAACTGAATTTTGTGAGGAAGGAAAATAATTTTCCTTTTACCACTCCAAGTTCTTGGCTGAAATTACTGTATAATAAAAGACAGATTAATGGGATAAAACATATAAAAATTTAATAATATGAGTACCTCCTGTATACATGCTACTGCTGCTGCTGCTAAGTAGTGTCATCTGTGTCCACTCTGTGCCTCCCTAGAGATGGCAGCCGACCAAGGTCCTCTGTCCCTGGGATTCTCCAGGCAAGAATACTGGAGTAGGTTGCCATTTCCTTCTCCAATGCATGAAAGTGAAAGTGAAGTCGCTCAGTCGTGTCTGACTCTTAGCGACCCCATGGACTGCAGCCTACCAGGCTCCTCCATTCAGGCAAGAGTACTGGAGTTGGTTGCCGTTGCCCTCTCCTCCTGTATCCATGGAAGACAGTAAAACTGAGTATCTCATAGAAGTGGCCCAAGTGACCACCTTAAATATCAACTACCCATGGATGGAGGACCCTGGCAGCTGCAGTCCATGGGGTCACTAAGAGTCGGACACGACTGACCGGCTTCCCTTTCACTTTTCACTTTCATGCGTTAGAGAAGGAAATGGCAACCCACTCCAGTGTTCTTGCCTGGAGAATTCCAGGGACGGCGGAGCCTGGTGGGCTGCTGTCTCTGGGGTGGCACAGAGTCGGACGCAATTGAAGCGACTCAGCAGCAGCAGCAAAGACTCTCCAGCACCACAATTCAAAAGCATCAATTCTTTGGTGCTCAGTCTTCTTTATAGTCCAACTTTCACACCCATATATAATTCCTGGAAAAAAACATAGCTTTGACTATATGGAAGTTTGTCAGCAAAGTGATGTCTCTGCTTTTTAATATGCTATCTAAATTTGTCATAATTTTTCTTCTGAAAAGCAAGTGTCTTTTAATTTCATGGCAGCAGTCACCCTCTGCAGTTATTTTGGAGCCTAAGAAAATAAAATCTGTCAGTGTTTCCACTTTTCCCCCTTTTATTTGTCATGAAATGATGAGACTGGATGTCATGATCTTATTTTTTTGAATGCTGAGTTTCAAGCTAGCTTTTTCACTATCCTCTTTCACCCTCATCTAGAAGCTCTTTAATTCCTTTTTACTTTCTGCCATTAGAGTAGCCTCTTCTGCATATCTGAGGTTTTTGATATTTCTCCTGGAAATCTTGATTTCAGATTGAGTCATCCAGCCAGGTATTTGCATGATGTACTCTGTATATAAGTTAAACAAATAAGGTGACAATAAACAGCCTTGATGTGCTCCTTTCCCAATTTTGAACCAGTCCATTGTTCCATTTCTGGTTCTAACTGTTGCTTCCTAACCAGCTTTCAGAGAGACAAACAGCCTTACAAATGGAGATGTAAGGCTTCTACATGTAAATGACTGTTAAAAAAGGGTAACTTCTACTTGTCTTCAGATCTTCTCAAAAATAATCTGCATAAAATAATTATTATGCCAAAGAGACATATTTTGGAAAAATATATTATTCTGTCCCCTTCAGTTCAATGCTTCTCTGAACTCATGGTTCTTGAATAGAATCCATGTCTGGTTTTATTTCTTTTTTTAATTCCACTAGAACATATAGTCCAAACACAGATATTATTGGTATCTCATGAAAAGGATGTCTTTTCTTATCAACATTTTATCTTCTTTAACCTTAGCCTTTTTTCTTTAACCCAATGCCTTTTTTCTTCTTTTCGTATTGCTCAATATTCTGTAATGAGTACTCATTATTGTTGAATTTAATGGTGATTGTCAAATACAGTGCATCAAAATGTGTTTTAATTGCCCCTTAGCATGTTGGATAATAATGATTTTCATTTACTTGTGAGAACTCCTAGAAATGCAATGCTGTCTCAAGGAACGCATTTAGAATCTACTTTTAAAAAGAGATTAGGAATGAATCTGAAGCAGAGAGGTTTAGATGGAGGGAAGGCAGTGAGTGGCTATTTATGGTCACCTGAGTGTTGAATGGATCAGGATTCAGGGAAATGAAAGCAAGATTGAAAATAAAAGGTAGGAGGGAGAAGTGAAAATGGTTGGAAAGAGTGGTTTTTCCCTGAAAATCAAACAATAGGAGTCATACCACTGTTATGTCTCTCTTACTTAAATTTAAGGCTCCTTCTCTAGAGCCTCCTGAGTTTTCCCTACCTGCACTGATGTTTTCCCCATTAAAACTCTCAATCTGTTCAAGCTGTGGGGTGAAGGAGAGTGTGTTATTACTCTGCTGCTTAAAGGAAAATGAAATCTGCAGTTGCTTTCCAGAAAAAAAGCAAACCAAAGAGTTTTCTATCACAAATGAGAATACAAGTAAGTCAGTATAAGATTGCTCTAAGCACAAACATCCCTCTGCTGATATCTTTTAAAAACAACCATAAAAGAGTATTCATTCACCAATGTAACATTCTTTGGGATTTAGAAATTTAGTTTGTACTACTTATTATAATCAAATAATCTAAACATAAATCGAGGTTTTAATAAACATTAATTTAATCTTTCTTTGATAAATAAGAATGATATCCTAGGGAGATTAGGTATATGAACTCCTAGCTCTCTGCCCTGTACTCTTCACTGCATGAAAGTGAAAGGGTTGGTTTCTCAGTTACAGCCCACCAGGCTCCTATGCCCATGGAATTCTTCAGGAGACAGTACTGGAGTAGGTAGCCAGTCTCTTCTCCAGATGACCTTCCCAACCCAGGAATTGAACCCAGGTCTTCCATATTGCAGGCAGATTCTTTACCTTCTGCAAGAACATAGAAGCATGCAATAAGCTATCACATTTTTCCAATGTTTTATTTATACTACTTCTGTGTCTAGATAATTACATAATTACTTCATGAAAGTTTATAGATGTTTTAATATGTTTGGACTTCCCTGGTGGCTCAGATAGTAAAGCCTCTGCTTACAACGTGGGAGACCCAGGTTTGATCCCTGGGTTGGGAAGATCCTGTGGGGAAGGAAATGGCAATCCACTCCAGTACTTTTGCCTGGAAAATCCCATGGATGGAGGACCATGGTAGGCTACAGTCCATGGAGCCACAAAGAGTCAGACACAACTGAGTGACTTCACTTCTTCACTTTAATGTTTAGATATTTTATTCTCATGGATAATATATATGTTCTTCTTTATATATGGTTGTGACCTAAGCAGTGTCATTCACTTAATAATCTCAGTGTGTTACATCATCTAGTGTATTACATCATCTGCACCATCTGTGCAACTCTGTGGTAGTCCTGCTATATCTTAATTTTTTGATAAAAAATTTTATTTTGCAAACCCAGAGGTATATAAAGATGAACACTTCTGGGTGTGTGATTTCAGCAGACTAAGTATATGCACAATTATTGTATGAAGGAAATATTTGTAGTTCACATGAAAGTTGGCTATACTACTTATCCCCAATACATATATTACTAGTTCCATATTGCTAAATCTACACATTTCTCAATGGAGTACAAAAATCTGTGATTTTAAAACTTGATCCAGTTAGTAAAATACTGTATTGGTCAACACAAAATACTTATGAAATAAAATCTGCAAAAGGAATTCAAAATATATGCTTTGATTTTGCAACCTTTGATCCAACCATTTTTCTGGTATCGTTTTACCTGACACAAGCTGACATTAGAAAGTGCTGAATAACTTTGAGAGAGGGGAGCAAAAGAGGCAAAATGTTAAAGAAGGGTCAGAACCCTATCACTGAATATGTTAAGAGGCCTGAAGATTTCTGGAAGAAAGCTATAAACTTTCTGGAATGGAGTAGAACATCTGAGAGGGATGCCTACTTGATAAACTTTGGAAGGTTAAGCTAGAATTTTAAGTCTTTTTTGTTAAAGATCTCTAAATATTAAAACCACTAGGCAGTATGCTCTCAAGTGAAGATGCAGATGTCATAAATAATCATAAAGAAATGATTCATGTTGATAATATCCTCAAGATCTTTTATAAAATGTCTCTTCTATCTTAAATTAGTTACATTCTGCTGAATGAGATGGAGGAATCCCTCAATTATGACTGAGAAGAATTGTGAGAGCTTAGTTTATTAATAAATTGCATTATATCTAATGAGCAATTGTATTACTTTGCTAGGGTTGTCATAATGAAATACCACATACTGAGTGGCTTACACAAGATAAACTTATCTTCTCACAGTTCTAAGGCCACAAATCCAAGATCAGAGTGCCAGCAGCATTGGCTTTTTATAAAATTTTTGATAAGGTCTGCACTTTGTAGACAGTCTTGTCTCTGTCTACCTCTTTTTTAATTAAAACATCAGTCCTGTTGAGCTAGAGTCTCACCTTATGATTTCATTTAAACTTAACTTATCTTAACAGTCATCTCCAAATACAGTCACATTGGGGTTAGGGCTCTGAACTATACACTTTGGGAAAACACAATGTAGTCCATAATGCCCATAGTAGTTTGAATGAAAGAAAGCATTTAGCTTGCCTCCACCCACACACACACACACACACACACACACACACACACACAAACACACACACACACATTTAAAAATAATTCTGATACAATAAGAACAGAGGTCCTTATTGTATAGGAACAGAGGTCTTATTATAATAAGACCAGAGGTCCTGAATATTCATTGGAAGGACTGATGCTAAAAATGAAACTCCAATACTTTGGCCACATGATGCAAGGAACTGACTCATTGCAAAAGGCCGTGATGCTGGGAAGGATTGAATGCAGGTGGAAAAGGGGACAACAGAGGATGAGATGGTTTCATGGCATCACTGACTCGATGGACATGAGTTTGAGTAAACTCTGGGAGTTGGTGATGGAAAGAGAAACCTGGTGTACTGCCGTCCATGGGGTTGCAAAGAGTCAAACACTACTGAACAACTAAAGTGAAGAACAGAGGTATAAGTACAAACAAAACAAGAATATTATGGAGGTGTAATGAATTTTGTAGTTCTATAAAAGTTGGAAACTATAAAAACTATAAAATATAAAAGTTGGAAAGTAAACAGATGTATAATAATTGACAATACAGCATGAAGTGATCAAGTTCAACTTTCTGTAAGGCAGGTGTCAATAAGAAGCAAGAAAATTTTCTATAGAAGCCTCAAAGCCTCCACATTTGGAGGCAGAAGTTATGGATGTAAGGAGGCTGAAAAAAGTAGGATTCACTATACAAGAAAGTATACAAGTACATGTTCAAAACATTATTCTTTATTCATGAAGTCAAACTCCTACCCCTCTTCTGACAAGGTTAGGGAATTTTTGCATTTTATTTAGATTAGAGAAATTTCAGATTTGAACACACATTTCATCATCAGGAATGACATTAGGTCATGAGACTGGAACATGGTATTCCTTTCTGAATAATGATAACCAACATTTAAAAAAAATAATTTTATTTCTTTATTTTTATTTATTTTTAGCCACACTGGGCTTTTGTTGACTTATTCAGGTCTTTCCTAGCTGCAGTGAGGAAGGGGTATTCTTCATTGTGGTGCACAGGCTTCTCATTGCAGCAGTTTCTCTTGTGGATCATGGATCTAGGCACACAGACTTTGGTAGTTGCAGCACCATGAGCTCAGTAGTTGCAGTGCATGGGCTTACATGCTACAAGGCATCTGGAATCTTCTTGGACCAGGAATCAAACCTGTGTCCCCTGCATTGGCAGACAGACTCTTCCTCATTGAGCCACCAGGGAAGTCCCAATATCCTGCATTTTAATTTTCCTTCTTATATACCAGAATAATAACATGCAGAATTATACTCAAGACAGAAAACTGAAAGTATACATTCTGAAGCAGTGGACTGACCTAAGAATATAACCCCACACCAAAATCAGATAATTTGTGTATCCTACAATAAAATGATTGAGACACACTAACAAAGAAACATCATTATCACAAAGCATCCACTTAACATTTGGATGCCTTCTTAAATATTAATATGGAATAAATTACCAGGGATTAGAGGATAATTCACAGGAGAACTTTTTTTTTCTTCACCATCCCTTAGCAGTGGAGTGTTTGGCTAGAATAACACTGTATTTCTCCACAATTATTCTCACTTCTCTCCAAGATAGGAGAGGAGGCTTTTATAAGTGATTAGCTAGAAAGAGAAATTGCCAATAAGAATACTTTTTCTCCTCATTTGTTAGAAGATAAAACTTGTATTATTCCTAAGGATTTTAGTCTAGATTGAGATAAGATTGTGTATGTTAGTTGCTCAGTAATGTCCAACTCTGCAACCCATGGACTGTAGCCTGCCAGGCTCCTCTATTCATGGAATTCTCCAGGCAGGAATACTGGAGTGGGTTACCATTCCCTTCTTCATGGGATCTTCCTGACCCAGAAATCAAATCTGGGTCTCTTCTCTACTGTGGGTAGATTCTTTACCATCTGAGCTACCTGGGAAGCCTAGGTAGCGATAAGATTAGATACTTTCAAATATGAATGTGCAAATTTATATTTGCCATTTTTTTAAAAAATTACAAAGCTACTGATTTTCATGTGAGCTACAAAATGGTATGGGTTCTTGGTGTTAAGCCTGGTAATCAGCCCTACATCAGCTTCTGAAAATTAATTACATCTTCGAAAGATAATTATCATCAGCCCAAGTCATCCTATGGCAAAGGTAGTAAAAATAGCCACTGTGGCACACTGGTGAGAATGTCTTCTCAGAGCAGAGTGTAGCTGCTCTGTCACTAGATCCTTCTTCTAACAAAAACAATGGAAAATCAGCACTGGAGTGCCAAACATATGGACCTCATAGGGAAGATGCATGATGAATATTAAATAGGCTTTATGGGATGAAAGGTCAACTGCAGTAAGGCCTGGGACCTGGGGTTGCAATCAATAATACAGTTAAAATTTGTAAAAATATACCAGGAATTAGAAAATCGCCCTCTAACTCTTAAGCTGTTTTTTACAGGTATATTCCTCACACCATTCTACACTTTCCCAAAATAATATAGTAAACACAAAAACACAAAATACCTCTCAAAGGCTATGATTTTTCCAGTGGTCATGTATGGATGTGAGAGTTAGACTAGAAAGAAAGCTGAGTGCCGAAGAATTGATGCTTTTGAAGTGTGTTGGATAAGACTCTTGAGTCCCTTGGATTGCAAGGAGATCCAACCAGTCCAGCCTAAAGGAGACCAGTCTTGGATGTTCATCGGAAGGACTGATGCTGAAGTTGAAACTCCAATACTTTGACCACTTGATGTGAAGAGCTGACTCATTTGAAAAGACACTGATGCTGCGAGGAATGACAGAGTATGAGATGTTTGTATGACATCACCGACTCAATGGATATGGGTTTGGGTAGACTCCGGGAGTTGGTGATGGACAGGGAGGCCTGGCATGCTGCGATTCATGGGGTTGCAAAGAGTCGGACATGACTGAGCAACTGAACTGAACTGAACTGAANAGTTTATGGAATTTCTAACCACTGGGGATGAAAATAATGGCTTGCTGCAAAGAGAAATGCTTCTGGAGAGAGAGAAAAAAATGTTTTCTTATAATGGTAGAAGCATCAGAGTGGCATTGATCTTTTGAAAATGGCTAGATACTATTTTTCAAAGTTCTGAAGAGAAACAGTTTCCAACCTAGAATTCTATATCTAGACAAATTT
Source organism: Neotragus pygmaeus (assembly GCA_006410875.1). Lineage (NCBI taxonomy): Eukaryota > Metazoa > Chordata > Mammalia > Artiodactyla > Bovidae > Neotragus > Neotragus pygmaeus. The sequence goes on along the minus strand of SJYV01047757.1, from coordinate 835,893 downwards.
TTTGTAAACATTTCATGGATTGATCAAAATTGTTTTCATACAAAGTCAAAAATAAAAATTTTGTTAAGGCACTCTTTCTCTTTCAAGAAGGTATCAACAGATGCTCTCCACAAAAATGAAAAGAAAAAAAAGAAAAAAAGGTTCTAGGGTCCAGGGCAAAAATAGATTCAACATGGAAAATATAAAGGAAATAATGATAGTATTTTTTGTATGGTAGGTGTAAAAATAATCTGAGTTTAGAAGATTTACTAAGTGAAAAAATAATCACACTGTATTTGTGTCTCAGGAATGAATGTATCAGATATCTTTTGGTGCTGTAACAAATCACCACAATCTTATCAACTAAAAACAACACCCATTTACTATTTTTCAGCTCTGTAAGTAGCAGTGCTTGGACTAGGTTAGAGTCCTAAGAATCTATCTAAGATCTCTCCAAGCTAAAATCAAGGTGCTATTTGTTTGAACTCAGTCTGGAGGATGTGGGAGAGAATCAGCTTCCAGCTTCTCATGCTGTTGGTAGAATTTAGTTATATGCTGTTTGTAGAATTGGGGTGCTCACTTCCTTTTGATAGGTTCCATTCTCATCTTCTTGAGGCCACTTTAATTCCTTAGTTCTTGGTACTCTTTGTGGTCAAGCTGGTAATGGTGGGTTGAGTCCTTTGCACACTACAAATTTCTCTGACTTCTACTTCTGTCTCATTTTTTATGCCTCCTTTTCTGCAGTATCTCTTTGAGTAAGTATTCTTACCTTCCTTTTTCGGCTTAAAAATCTCATGTAGTTCTTTGTGTTTATCTAAATAATTCAATATTATCCCCCTGCTTTAATGTCAGCTGATTAGCAACTTTGCATGTTGTCTTCAAAAACATTTCACAGCAGTAGCTAGATTAGTGCTTGATTGAACAACCAAATGAAAGGATTCTTGGGGGAACATCTTTAGAATTGATTCTGCCTGCCACAGTGAATAGCAGTTGAATCATCATCATAATATGTAAACACTGACTATTGATTTTGGTAAAATTCATATGTAACATTTTTGAGAGGATTAGATAGGAAATAATTTTACATAGATTCATCATTTGGATGACAGGGGAAGTGCAGGAAATGTAAGGTACTCTCAAATAAGAAATTACTAAATTTAAGAACACTTGGAATAGAAGTGAATCAATTATTGATAGAACTATGGAAGTAAATACTAAGGCAAATTAGCTAGTTACTCTTACTAAAGAGTAAGAGGACTTTCCTGATAGCTCAGTTAGTAAAGAGTCTGCCTGTGATGCAGGAGATTCCTGTTCAATTCCTGGGTGGGGAAGATTTGCTGGAGAAGGGATAGGCTACCCACTCCAGTATTTTTGGGCTTCCCTTCTGACTCTACTGGTAAATAATTTGCTGCAATGCAGGAAACCTGGGCTCGATCCCAGTTTGGGAAGATCCCCTGGAGAAGAGAAAGGTTACCCACTCCAGTATTCTGGCCTGGAGAATTCACAAAGAGGTGGACGCAATTGAGTGACTTTCACTTTCAAAAGAGTAGGCCAATAATAGTGAGGGTTAATGGACAGAAAACTATTTTTATAAATACAAACCATATAAACTATTTTAATTTTGTAAATTATTATGTTAATAAAAAAGCAGAAGATACATTGGAAACTGTTAATTCTTTTAAAAGTTACCAACCCATCTTTTTAAACCATTATATGTGAGTTTCTTTTGAAAGATTATGGGCTATGTTTTAATCTCTTTTCAGATATCCCATTTTGCTCATGAAAATTGGCATGTATTAGTAAAACTGGGTGATGGTGGTCAGTTTATATGTGTACAAAATTAGCATACTCAAGTAAAGACTGAAATCTTGGTTGCATTAGCTTTCTTATAAATGAGCTATACTTTAAATTGGTTGACTGAGTTAATGAGCCAAAGTGATATATTTAACTAGTTTACTTAAGTAATACAATTTACTTAAAATATATTTGAAAAGACATTTAGCACTAATTGGTCCAAAATTTAAGTCCTGGGACTGATTACTATTTTATAAATGTTAATAACCACTATAGCTTCATGATAAGTAGATCATGCCTCTTGAGGGAAATAAAATGCAACCCAGGCTCTATCAGGAAACCCTTTTGTAATCATGAACATTGTTTTCTAAGAGTGATTTTTTTTGTTTAGTCGCTAATGCATGTCCATCTGTTTTGTGACCCCATGGACTGTAGCCCACCAGGCTCCTCTGTCCATGGGATTTCCCAGACAAGAAGACTGGAATGGGTTGTCATTTCCTTCTCCTGGGGATCTTCCTGAACCAAGGATCAAACCATATCTGTTGTATTGCAGGTGGATTCTTTACCACAGAATCACCTCGGAAGACTTTTAAGAGTGGAAGATTATTATGATAGATTTTACAGATGAGAATATTTATAAAAAAAAGATAAATTTACTAATTTGGGGACATAGTCTCTTGAGCAAGGCGATAACAATTTTTGAAAATGATTATTTTATGAGGAAACCAGAAAATTGATAATTTCCCAAGGTTATATAGCTGAAGAATATTTAGATGTTTTTGAAAAGCATTGCTTTGCAAAAACATTTACATGTAATTTATCTTTTATTTTTAAACTTTCAAAATTCATTGAAGAATTGCATATGCTTTCTTATTGACAATTAAAGCAAGCGAATCTATTCTAGAATTATCAGATATTTATTATTCATGGTTCCAAGCAAAATTCAAATTACTAGAGATGCCAGAAATTTCTTCAGGTAAATTTCTGCAGTAAATATTCAAAGTTTAAAATGAGCTATTAGTCATATTTCGTAAAATAAAACAGATGCAACAATTAATTGCTTTTTTAATGCGTATTGAAATAGTAACATAAAATTTAGATGAGTTCCATTGTTTGGTATCTCAGTAATATAGAAACTATGAAAAACTTAGACTAAGCATTAATCATTCATGGGGCAATTAATTTTAATTAAGGGAAGTACAGAATCCCATATGGTTTTAGACATCATCTGTTCATTAATGCAAACAGTCTGAGAGGAACCATTTGGTTGATAGCAATGGTGGACAGCCCTGGAGAGACCTGGTTAAACATCCTCTAATTTTTATCCTGCTGTGCATCAGTGGGCAAGAATCCATGTTTAACTGTCTTTGGCATGATGATGTGTGTTGAGAGAAATGTATCATGTCCATTATTCTTGAAAATTCATAACACATATTGCTTTCTTTTCACACATGCACTTTTCACACATTTTTCTGATATATACTCTCAGCATTGCTTCGAGATACAGTCTTTATATATTCTTTCCCGTGCATCCATAGGTATACATATGAACTCATTTATGTTACTAGTATTACCTGAATTCTAGGATCCCTTTTTTTGGTATGTGCTGTTTTGTGTGTATTATTTATTGTTGTATAAAAAATTACCCCTAAAATATAGAGACTTAATCCAACTATCCTTTGTATTATGTCACATATTTTCTGTATATCAGGAATTCAAGAGTAAAGTAGCTTACTAGTCCTGGTTGGGAGATCTCTCAGGAGGTTGAAGCTAAGATTCTCACTAGGACAGTAATCACCTTAAGGCTTAACTATGCCTGGAAGATCTTCTAGAGATGGCTCATTCACATGGTTGTTAGAAGAATACTTCTGTGTCTTACTTGAAAGTGAAAGTGTTAGTTACTCTGCTATGTCCAACTTTTGTGGCTCCATGAACTGTATGTAGCCTACCAGTCTCTTCTGTCAATGGAATTTTCCAGGCAAGAATTTTGGAGTGGGAAACTATTCCTTTCTCTGGGGGATCTTCCCAATCCAGGGATTGAACCTGGGTCTCTTGCATTGCAGACAGATCCTTTACCATCTGAGTTACCAGGGAAGACTTGTTTCTTACTGGAACTGTCAAAAGGTCTCAGAACATTGGGATGTAGATTTATCTTTAGTGGCTTTCTACCATGAAAGTGAAAGTCACTCAGTCTTGTCCGACTCTGTGACCCCATGGACCATACAGTCCATGCAATTCTCCAGGCAAAAATACTGGAGTGGGTAGTCTTTCCTCTCCAGGAGATCTTCTCAACCTAGGGATCAAACCCAGGTCTCCACATTACAGGTGGATTTTTTTACCAGCTGAGCCACAAGGGAAGCCCAAGAATACCAGTGTGGGTAACCTATCCCTTTTTCAGCAAATCTTCCTGACTTAGGAATCAAATTGGGGTCTCCTGTATTGCAGGAAGATTCTTTACCAACTGAGCTGGCTTTCTACCAGGCAGCTAGTTTTTCCTAGAGAAAGTGATCCCAAAAAACAAGGAGAAAGATATGATACCTTGTATAACCTAGAATTGCCATGTTCACAGTAGCTTATTGACAGACCTATTCAGTGTGGGAGGCATTGTATGGAGGCATGAATACCAGCAGTTAGGAATCATTGCAGGCATCTCAAGAGTATGACTAACACAATGCTGAAATGTATGGAATTACAGTGAGAATTTTAAGCCTGAAAGTCATACATTCTTCCTCTTTCTACCAAAGCATGTATCACCAAATAACATCATATAAATGAGGAGCTTTTCACAGTAGATGTTACTCTTAGTTAATATACCAATGTGTAACCTTCTAAACTTCATTCTGTAAGTTTGTAATGAGTAAAATGGAAAAAGCTTAATACCAAGCATAAGTATCATATAAAAGAGAATGCTTTTATTAAAGAAAAAAATTTTAGATAATTACTTTGCAAAAGATATTGAATTTTTGCCTATACCAGCCTAAAACACATTGTTTATTAAGATTTCTGTTAATTTTGAGGGATTTTTTAGTTATTAATGATCTTTTATTTAAAAGATACAAAAGACCATCAACTTGAAATAGCTAAACTCTTATACAGAATAAAAACACTTGAGAAACGTTTTCTGATGTGTGGAGGTGAGGTTAAAAGTACTTTAATAATAATAGCAGCTTTTTTTCTTAGTAAGTCATGTATTAATAGACTTTATGCCAGGTTGCCCTGCATATCAGTAAGCACTGTTAGCATTGCTTTGATGCTATTACTTGGGACTTTATTATTTCTGAGAGTTTAAATCTAAAATTTCATAAATGTCATTTTTTTAGTATTACAGTTAGAAAGTGTTACTTTTGAACAGTAATTGCCTTTATTCTCTCAGTCTCCTGACTAAAGTGATCCTTTTATACTCAGAGAAAATAATAAAAGAAGAAAATAATCCAGTGACTGTTGAAGTGTTTTGAAGCATAAAATGTAGTAGGCATTTTATTGAATGCTTTTATTCCATTCAGTTAGGTTTAGTTCTTTCAAATGCTAATATCAAACTGTACTAACTCAAAAAATCCACAAAAAAATTAGAATTACATAAGAGAAATTTTTATAGATTAATCAGTAACTAGCTAGTCTAGATTACTAGTATAGTTAACGTAAGAATGCTGCTGGTGCTGCTAAGTCACTTCAGTCATGTCTGACTCCGTGCAACCACATAGACAGCAGCCCACCAGGCTCCCCCGTCCCTGGGATTCTCCAAGCAAGAACACTGGAGTGGGGTGCCATTTCCTCTTCAAGGCATGAAGGTGAAAAGAGAAAGTGAAGTCGGTTAGTCGTGTCTGACTCTTAGCAACCCCATGGACTGCAGCCTACCAGTCTCCTCTGTCCATGTGAGAATACATTTCATTTAAAAACAAAAACATTGGGGTACATGTATCTCTTTCAATTCTGGCTTCCTTGGTGTGCATGCCCAGCAGTGGGATTGCTGGGTCATAAGGGAGTTCTCTTTGCAATTTTTTAAGCAATCTCCACACTGTTTTCCATCAGCAGATGAATGGATAAGCAAGCTGTGGTACATATACACAATGGAGTATTACTCAGCCATTAAAAAGAATAAATTTGAATCAGTTCTAATGAGATGGATGAAACTGGAGCCTACTATACAGAGTGAAGTAAGCCAGAAAGAAAAACACCAATATAGTATACTGACACATATATGTGGAATTTAGAAAGATAATAATGATGACCCTGTATGTGAGATAACAAAAGAGACACAGACATAGAGAATGGACTTTTGGCCTCTGAGGGAGAGGGAGAGGGTAGGATGATTTGGGAGAATGGCATTGAAGCATGTATACTATCATGTAAGAAACGAGGCACCGGTCGATGTTCGATGCAGGATGCAGGATGCAGGATGCTTGGGGCTGGTGCACGGGGANTGGACTTTTGGCCTCTGAGGGAGAGGGAGAGGGTAGGATGATTTGGGAGAATGGCATTGAAGCATGTATACTATCATGTAAGAAACGAGGCACCGGTCGATGTTCGATGCAGGATGCAGGATGCAGGATGCTTGGGGCTGGTGCACGGGGATGATCCAGAGAGATGTTGTAGGGTGGGAGGTGGGAGGGGGATTCAGGATTGGGAGATTGTGTACACCTGTGGTGGATTCATGTCGATGTATAGCAAAGCCAATAGAGTATTGTAAAGTAAAATAAAGTAAAAAAAAAAATTACTTGATCCTTAATTTTAAATATTTTATAATTCATGTATGTTTGCATTAAAAATTACTAGTGAGGGAATGATCCCTCCATTATTTTAACACATCTATTAACACTTCTTACCCAATAACTATGTTACTCTGTGAGTGTGAGTACCATAAATTTACTCTTTAGCTGGTATGAAACTCTCAAGATCCAAGGTTCATTTCCTTGTATCAAATTATAATGCTTATATACATAAGTAAAGAAGCTTTAACACTAATACTAGAATGTTTATCTTCATATTGTGTTTTTTTCCTTCTTATTTTTAATATAGTTACCTTATAGGACATTCTAAATTTCTGGAAAAAACATTTACTTATTTGAATATTCTGGTTAATCAGAAACATTAATCCTAAATTTTATTATTTAATAATTTGAATAACAATAGCCAGAGAATAATATTAGAATTATTGATAGGCATTGTATTAATCTTCAAGCTAGGCTTCCACAGTATATGAGAACTTTTAGATGTAAAGCTGGATTTAGAAAAGGCAGAGGAACCAGAGATCAAAGTGCCAAACTCTATTGGATCATAGGAAAAGTAACAGAATTCTGGAAAAACTTCTGTTTCACTGAATACACAAAGATCTTGACTGTGTGGATCTAAACAAACTGTGGAAAATTCTTAATGAGATGAGAATACCAAGAAAACCTTACCTGCTTCCTGAAAAACCTGCAAGCAGATCAACAAGCAAGAGTGATAACTGAACATGGAACAATGAACTGGTTCCAAATTGGGAAGGGATTATGTCAAGACTGTATATTGTCACCCCTCTTATTTAACTTATATACAGAGTACATCAGGCGAGGTGTTGGTGCTGGATGAAGCTAAAGCACGAATCAGGATTACTGGGAGAAATATCAGTAACCTCAGTTATATAGACAATACTACCCTGAAATAGATGGGGAAAAGTGGAAACAGTGTCAGACTTTATTTTGAGGAGCTCCAAAATCACTGCAGATGGTGACTGCAGCCATTAAATTAAAAGACGCTTACTCCTTGGAAGAAAAGTTATGACCAATCTAGATAGCATATTTAAAGCANTGGGGAAACAGTGGAAACAGTGTCAGACTTTATTTTTCTGGGCTCCAAAATCACTGCAGATGGTGAGTGCAGCCATGAAATTAAGACGCTTACTCCTTGGAAGAAAAGTTATGACCAATCTAGATAGCATATTTAAAGCAGAGACATTACTTTGCCAACTAAGGTCCGTCTAGTCAAGGCTATGGTTTTTCCAGTGGTCATGTATGGATGCGAAAGTTGGACTGTGAAGAAAGCTGAGCGCCAAAGAATTGATGTTTTTGACCTGTGGTGTTGGAGAAGACTCTTGAGAGTCCCTTGGACTGCAAAGAGATCCAACCAGTCCATTCTAAAGGAGATCAACCCTGGGATTTCTTTGGAAGGAATGATGCTAAAGCTGAAACTCCAGTACTTTGGCCACCTCATGCAAAGAGCTGACTCATTGGAAAAGACTCTGATGCTGGGAGGGATTGGGGACAGGAGGAAAAGGGGGCGACAGAGGATGAGAAGGCTGGATGGCATCACCGATTCAATGGACGTGAGTTTGAGTGAACTCTGGGAGTAATGGACAGGGAGGCCTGGTATGCTGTGATTCCTGGGGTTGTAAAGAGTCAGACATGACTGAGCAACTGAACAGAACTGAAAGGCAGAAATTGAAGAGGAACTAAAGGGCCTCTTGAAGAAAGTGAAAGAGGAGAATAAAAAAGCTGGTTTACAACTTAGTATTCAAAAAAACAAAGACATGGTATCTGGTCCCATCATTTCATAGCAAATAGAGGGGAAACAATGGAAATGGTGACAGACTTTATTTTCTTCGGTTCCAAAATCACTGAAGATGGTGACTGCAGCTATGAAATTCAAAGACACTTGTTCCATGGAAGAAAAACTATGACAAATTTAGACAATGTATTAAAAAGCAAAGGTATCACTTTGCAGACAAAGATCCACATAGTCAAAGCTATGGTTTTTCAGTAGTCATGTACAGATATGAGAAAGGGAATGTGAAAGATGCTCAGTTGTGTCTGACTCTTTGCAACTCCATGGACTGTATAGTCCATGGAATTCTCCAGGCTGGAATACTGAAGTGGGTGGGTAACCATTTCGTTCTCTAGGGGATCTTCCCAACCAATGGATTGAACCCGGGTCTCCCACATTCAAGGTAGATTCTCTACCAGCTGAGCCACAAGAAAAGCCTGCATAAGTGAGAGTTGGACTGCAAAGAAAGTCGAGCACTGAAGGACTGGTGTTTTTGAACTGTAGTGTTGGAGAGGACTCTCAAGAGTCCCTTGGACAGAAAGGAGATAAAAACCAGTCAATACTAAAGGATATCAACCTTGAATATTGATGGAATGACTGATGCTGATGCTGAAGTTCCAATAACTTGGCCACCTGATCCAGAGCAAACTCATTGGCAAAGGTCAGGATACTGGGAAAGATTGAAAGCAGGAGAAGGGGGCAACAGAGGATGAGATGGTTGGATGGCATCACCAAGTCAATCGACATGAGTTTGAACAAGCTCTGGGAGTTGGTGACAGACAGGGAAGCCTGGCATGCTGCAATCCATGGAACTGCAAATAGTTGGACATGACTGAGAGACTGAACTGAACTGAACTGATATTAATATTGTTTGTGTGTATATGAGAATGCCAAATTTTTAAATACAGAATTAAGTTTCAGATCAGTTCAGTTCAGGTACTCAGTCGTGTCCGACTCTTTGTGACCCCAGAAATCACAGCACGCCAGGCATCCTTGTTCATTACCAACTCCTGGAGTTCACTCAAATTCATATCCACTGAGTCAGTGATGCCATCCAGCCATCCCATCCTCTGTCATCCTCTTCTCCTCCTGCCCCCAATCCCTCCCAGCATCAGAGTCTTTTCCAATCAGTCAACATTTCACATGAGGTGGCCAACTATTGGAGTTTCAGCTTCAGCATCAGTCCTTCCAAAGAACACCCAGGACTGATCTCCTTTAGGATGGACTGGTTGGATCTCTTTGCAGTCCAAGGGACTCTCAAGAGTCTTCTCCAACACCACAGTTCAAAAGCATCAGTTCTTCAGCAATCAGCTTTCTTCACAGTCCAACTCTCACATCCGTACGTGACTACTGGAAAAACCATAGCCTTGACTAGACAGACCTTTGTTGGTAAAGTAATATCTCTGCTTTTGAATATGCTATCTATGTTGGTCATAACTTTTCTTCCAAGGAGTAAGTGTTNGGTCACACAGAGTCGGACATGACTGAAGCGACTTAGCAGCCGCAGCAGCCATTTTAGAAACAAAGCTATATTTAATTACTACATTGTTGTCTATGATTTTATAATGTTATAATAATTTATTTTTTTACACAGCAAGTCTATTAAATTAAATCATGTATTCTTTTTTATCCATATGTACAGCATCCTCTGAAACTGTACCACACCAAGAAGGCCTGAATTGAGAGTTTTATCACTTTTCAGCCCTCCCAATAACTTCATCATGTTTTAAATATCATACAGACACATACAGAGATATACATAAAACACTTTCATTAAAATCTGTAATAATAAATGAAATATTTACTTAATAGTAATAGATAATTATTTCATATTAAGTGTAGTTCTTAAGTTTAAAATAGTTGTTAAATTTAAAACAAAATGCTTTGTAGTTAAAAGCACCCAGGATGGCACCAATTATAATACAAGGATACTATAGGAACAGCTATTACACAGTCCATGTGCCAGGTGCAAAAACAATATACTTTTCTGGGTGCAATTAAAAACTGCAATAAATCCTCTATTAATACAATGAATGTTACGTATAAAATATTTCCAACTCAATTGCTTTTTTATTACCCTTTGTATTCTGCTTGAATACCATCTTCCTGTTCTATTTGAACATTAATTTGTAGGTGGAATGATTCTTAATTTTATATTAAATCAAAACATTTTTTTGAAATATGAAGTTAATTAAACCAGAAAAAATACAATGGAAATGTTATGTTNCTCCTTTTCCTATTTGGAGCCAGTCTGTTGTTCCATGTCCAGTTCTAACTGTTGCTTCCTGACCTGCATGTAGGTTTCCTAAGTTTCAGTACCAGAATGAGATTTTCACTACAATAATTGTGAAATTATTGTGACGTCATCAACTCAGACATGAGTTTGAGAAAACTCGGGCAGATAGTGAAGGACAGGGAATCCTGGAATGCAGCAGTTCATGGGGCGACAAAAGTTAGACACAACTGAAGGATTGAACAATAGCAATTGTAATTTAAAGTAATTAGTTAATTCAATTTAAACTGTTAAGCATACAGAATATAACTGGGAAGAAACAAATTGGCAATGACTTATTGTGTACAATAGGATAATTATATTAACCATTTTCTTTGAAATAATAAACTTCAGGAGCATAGAACAGTCAGTTATCTTAACTATACCTGTCCAAATTTCCAACAACTTCATGCAGGTAACTTTAAAATAAATTATCAATACGAAATTCAGCTGCAGAACTTAAAACAATGTTGCCAAGCATATAACAGAAATCTATTATCCACTTTATATATTTGAGGCAACACAGTTGTATTTCAGAAAAATTTAAAGAAAAATGTATGCATATGTATGTTTGCATTAGGTTTATTTCTCAAATAATAATTTTATTTGCNATTAAATGGGGTGAACTCCCAAGGAAAACATCCTGATGAGAGGATTCAGTGACCCCCCCAGAGGAAGGATCCTTCATAAACTAGCTGTTCCCTTTGCCTGTGTCCAGTGGGCAGTTGGAGAAGCCTCATGTCATCCTCGCCCCTTCTTCCTGTTGCCTTCTCAGCCTCCTTCCCTTTATTTAGAAATAGCGTGTTAACTGTTATACAACCCAGGAAAGCATTCTGATCTCTGCCCTGTGACTTCCCGCTCCTCCTCTTTCTATAAATACAAGGGCAGAGCAGAGATCCAGGGAAGTCAGAGAGAGCCCCGGAGTCCTCAGGCTGGTCCACCGTCTGTGCCTTAGGAAGATGAAGACCTGCATAGCTGCCCTCCNATTATGGTTTTTCACAGGATATTGAATGTAGTCCCTTGTACTCTATAGTAGGACTATGTTTTGTTTTTTTTTTAAACCCATTCTAATGTAGCATTTTGTATCTACAAATCCCATACTCCCAGTTCATTCTTCTCCTTTCTCTCTCTCCCTTGGCAACCATAGGTATGTTCTCTATGTCCTTTTCGATGTCCAGAATTTTAGAAATGTCAAATGTTAAATTTGGTCTTTTGCTGTGTTCAGAAAAAAATTAAGACTAAAGAACACTTTTTAATATGAGTTTGCAAATGATCAATAATTCACATAAAAGCAAGATACCTCAGAGCACTATGAATTTTATTAACCTTATTTCATTTAAAATGTTGGAACTTTAAGCATTGGAACTTTAAGTATTTTACACTGCCACAGAAGGAAATTTTATCTTTAATATTTATGCCTGATTCATCAAAAAAATTAACTAGCTGTCCATTTTGAAGGAGATCAGCCCTGGGATTTCTTTGGAAGGAATGATGGTAAAGCTGAAACTCCAGTACTTTGGCCACCTTATGTGAAGAGTTGACTCATTGGAAAAGACTCTGATGCTGGGAGGGATTGGGGGCAGGAGGAGAAGGGGAAGACAGAGGATGAGATGGCAGAATGGCATCACTGACTCAATGGACGCGAGTGTGAGTGAACTCTGGGAGTTGGTGATGGACAGGGAGGCCTGACCATGCTGCAGTTCATGGGGCCACAAAGATTTGGACACGACTGAGCGACTGAGTGACTGAATTGAACTGAGGTGAATTATTATTTTCTGAAATATTTTGACTTTTAGCCATATCATTACTTCATTTATTTTAGGTTTTATGATAATATATTGAACGTGAAACTCTTTGTCATTTGAAATCAACAGCTAAACAGTCATGCTGTAAAATTTCTGTTTATTGCTTTTAACATTACAAAGAGGGCCTAAATCAAAATAATATTTTTCATTGTAAACTTGTTTTATTGTATTGGCAACTAGGATCAAGGATATAATGCTTTGTCATTAATTTATTTGAAAAATAGAAATTAATTAGGTAACTGTTCTTATGATTTGGAAAAGTTTTTTAATTATATATTGTGATGTTGCTTTAAACTATTCAACATTTTAAAAGCTATCCTTAAAGTATGTATTTTTAATTTGTACTACTTCTCAATTTGTTTATAAATAGCTTTTTCTTGAATGTTTATGATTTAATGATAAAAGGAGTGTTTTATCATTTTATGTTACTTGATATTAAAAATTAATAAGGAATAATACTAATGAATAAGGATTAATAAGGAATAATACTAATGCTGTTCAGTTCAGTTCAGTTGCTCAGTCATGTCTGACTCTTTGTGGCATAATGGACTGCAGCAATCCAGGCTTCCCTGTCCATCACCAACTCCTGGAGTTACTCAAACTCTTGTCCATAGAGTCAGTGATGCCATCCGAATACCTCATCCTCTGTCATCACCTTCTCCTCCTGACTTCAATCTTTCCCAGCCTCAGGGTCTTTTCAAATGAGTAAGTTCTTCGCATCAGGTGGCCAAATAATTGAAGTTTTAGCTTCAGCATCAGTCCTTCCAACAAATATTCAGCACAGATTTTCTTTAGGATGGACTGGTTGGATCTCCTTCCTATCCAAGGGAGTCTCAAATGTCTCATCTAACACCACAGTTCAAAAACATCAGTTTTTCAGTGCTCTCCTTTCTTTATAGTCCAACTCTCACATCCATACATGACTACTGGAAAAACGATAGCTTTGACTAGATGGACCTGTGTTGACAGAGTAATGTCTTGGCTTTTTAATATGCTGTCTAGGTTGTTCATAACTTTTCTTCCAAGTTGTAAGCATCTTTTCATTTCATGGCTGCAGTCATAATCTGCAGTGATTTTGAAGACCCCCCAGAAAAGGCTGTCACTATTTTCATTGTTTCCCCATCTATGAAGTGATGGGACCAATCTTAGTTTTCTGAATGTTGAGTTTTAAGCCAGCTGTTTAACTCTCCTCTTTCACTTTCATCAAGAAATTCTTTGGTGTATCTTCATTTTCTGGCATAATGGTTGGTGTCATCTGCATTTCTGAGGTCACTGATATTTCTCCCAGCAATCTTGATTCCAGCTTGTGCTTGATACAGCCCAGCATTTCTCATGATGTACTCTGCATGTAAGTTTAATAAGCAGGGTGACAATATATAACCTTGACATACTTTTTTCCTGATTTGGAACCAGTCTGATGTTTCATAACCAGTTCTAACTGTTGCTTCTTGACATGCATACAGATTTCTCAGGAGGCAGGTCAGGTGGTCTGGTATTCCCTTCTCTTTCAGAATTTTCCACAGTTTATTGTGATCCACACTGTCAAAGTCTTTGGCATAGTCAATAAATCAGAAGTAGATGCTTTTTTTTTTTTTTTTCCTGTAGCTCTCTTGCTTTTTTAATATTCCAATGGATGTTTGCAATTTGATCTCTATTTCTGCTGCCCTTTCTAAATCAAGCTTGAATATCTGAAAGTTCACGTTTCATGTACTGTTGAAGCCTTGTTGGAGAATTTTAACCTTAACTTTGCTAGTCTGTAAGATGAGTGCAACTGTGCAGTAGTTTGAGCATTCTTTCACATTGCCTTTCTTTGGGATTGTAATGAATGAAAATAAGATAAAGCCTTATGGAAAAAATAAGATGAAAAATGAAGTTAAGGTTCTAAATTTGATCTCTCAAAGGAATATCAACATCAGTCTTTGGAAATACAATTTGTTACACATTGCTGTGTAATGAAGATATTAAATATTAAAGAAAAATATTTTTCTATTATATATCTATATCTATATCTATATCTATATATATATATATGATGTATCTAAACATCCTAAAGTAGACAACCCTGGATACATATGTATTTGAAAAACATAATTATTTAATTGTCAAAAATTGATCATATAACATCCAGAGTAGAAATCAAATCTGAATCGTTCAGGGTTGATAAGGTACCTGTAAGAGAATGACAAGGGAAGAAGGATAATGGTAAGGTCAATGTGATGTATGAGTTTCCTTTTGCTGCTAAATTACTAAATCTTAGTGGTTCAAAATAATACATATTTTGTTCTTATAATATTGGTAGCCAAAAGTCCAAAATGGATTTGGCTAGAGGTTAAGAGGGGCAGCAGTGAGGAGATACCCTTCATCCAAGTTAAGGAGCAGTGAAGGTATCTGTGAAGAGATACCCCACGTCCAAGGTAAGAGAAACCCAAGTAAAACAGTAGGTGTTGCAAAAGACATCAAAGGGCAGACACACTTAAAGCATAATCACAGAAAACTAGTCAATCTTAATTACATGGGCCACAGCCTTGTCTAACTCAATAAAACTAAGCCATGCGGTGTGGGCCACTCAAGATGGGTGGGTCATGGTGGAGCGGTCAGACAGAATGTGGTCCACTGGAGAAGGGAATGGCAAACCACTTCAGTATTCTTGCCTTGAGAACCCCATGAACAGTATGAAAAGGCAAAATGATAGGATACTGAAAGAGGAACTCCCCAGGTCGGAAGATGCCCAATATACTACTGAAGATCAGTTGAGAAATAACTCTAGAAAGAATCAAAGATGGAGCCAAAGCAAAAACAATACCCAGTTGTGGATATGACTGGTGATAGAAGAAAGGTCCAATGCTGTAAAGCACAATATTGCAAAGGAACCTGGAATGTCAGGTCCATGAATCAAGGCAAATCGGAAGTGGTCAAACAGGAGATGACAAGAGTGAATGTCAACATTCTAGGAATCAGCAAACTAAAATGGACTGGAATGGGTGAATTTAACTCAGATGACCATTATATCTACTACTGTGGGCAGGAATCCCTTAGAAGAAATGGAGTAGCCATCATGATCAACAAAAGAGTCTGAAATGCAGTACTTGTGTGCAATCTCAAAAATGACAGAATGATCTCTGTTCCTTTCCAAGGCAAGCCATTCAATATCACAATAATTGAAGACCTCCAAGACGTTTTAGAACTAACACCTCCAAAAGATGTCCTTTTCATTATAGGGGATTGCAATGCAAAAGTAGGAAGTCAAGAAACACCTGGAGTAACAGGTAAATTTGGTCTTGGAATATGGAATGAGGCAGGACAAAGGTGAATAGAGTTTTGCCAAGATAATGCCCTGGTCATAGCAAAGAGCCTCTTCCGACAACCCAAGAGAAGACTCTACACATGTACATCATCACGTGGTTAACACTGAAATTAGATTGATTATATTATTTGCAGCCAAAGATGGAACAGCTCTATACAGTCAGCAAAAACAAGACTGGGGGGAGCTGACTGTGGCTCAGATCATGAACTCCTTATTTCCAAATTCAGACTTAAATTGAAGAAAGTAGGGAAAACCACTAGACCATTCAAGTATGACCTAAATCAAATCCCTCATAATTATACAGTTGAAGTGAGAAATAGATTTAATGGACTAGATCAGATAGATAGAGTGCCTGATGAACTATGGACAGAGGTTCATGAGATTGTACAGGAGAAAGGGATCAAGACCATCCCCATGGAAAAGAAATGCAAAAAAGCAAAATGGCTGTCTGGAGGGGCCTTACACATAGCTGTGAAAAGAAGAGAAGTGAATAACAAAGGAGAAAAGGACAAAGATAAGCATCTGAATGCAGAGTTTCACAGAATAGTAAGGAGAGAAGAGAAAGCCTTCCTCAGCAATCAATGCAAAGAAATGGAGGAAAAGAACAGAATGTGAAAGACTAGAGATCTCTTTAAGAAAATTAGAGATACCAAGGGAACATTTCATACAAAGATGGACTTGATAAAGGACAGAAATGATATGGACCTAACAGAAGCAGAAGATATTAAGAATATGTGGCAAGAATACACAGAAGAACTGTACAAAAAAGATCTTTATGACTCAGATAATCACGATGGTGTGATCACTAACCTAGAGCTAGGCATCCTGGAATGTGAAATCAAGTGGGCCTTAGGAAATATCACTATGGACAAAGCTAGTGGAGGTGATAGAATTCCAGCTGAGCTATTTCAAATCCTGAAAGATTATGCTGTGAAAGTGCTGCACTCAATATGCCAGTAAATGTAGAAAACTCAGCAGTGGCCACAGGACTGGAAAAGGTCAGTTTTCATTCCAATCGCAAAGAAAGGCGATACAAAAGAATGCTCCAACTACCACACAATTGCACTCATCTCACATGCTAGTAAAGTATTGCTCCAAATTCTCCAAGCCAGACTTTAGCAATATGTGAACCATGAGATTCCAGATATTCAAGCTGGTTTTAGAAAAGTCAGAGAAACCAGAGATCAAATTGCCAATATCCACTGTATCATGGAAAAAGCAAGATAGTTCCAGAAATACATCTATTTCTGCTTTATTGACTATGCCAAAGTCTGTGGATCACAATAAACTATGGAAAATTCTGAAAGAGATGAGAAACCAGACCACCTGACCTGCCTCTTCAGAAACCTATATGCAGGTCAGGAAGCAACAGTTAGAACTGGACATGGAACAACAGACAGGTTCCAAATAAGAAAAGTATTATGTCAAGGTTGTATGTTGTCATCCTGCTCATTTAACTTATATGCAGAGTACATCATGAGAAACGCTAGCTGGAAGAAGCACAAGCTGGAATCAAGATTGCTGGGAGAAATATCAATAACCTCAGATATGCAGATGACACCACTCTTATGGCAGATAGTGAAAAGGAACTAAAAAGTCTCTTGATGAAAGTGAAAGAGGAGAGTGAAAAAGTTGAATTAAAGCTCAACATTCAGAAAACGAAGATCATGGCATCTGGTCCCATCACTTCATGGCAGATAGATGGGGAAACAGTGGAAACATTGTCAGAGTTTACTTTCTGGGGCTCCAAAATCACTGTAGATGGTGACTGTAGCCATGAAATTAAAAGATGCTTACTCCTTGGAAGGAAAGTTGTGACCAACCTAGACAGCGTATTGAAAAGCAGAGACATTACCCGGCCAACAAAGGTCCGTCTAGTCAAGGCTATGGTTTTTCCAGTGGTCATGTATGGATGTGAGAGTTGGACTGTGAAGAAGGCTGAGCGCCAAAAGATTGATGCTTTTCAACTGTGGTGTTGGAGAAGACTCTTGAGAGTCCCTTGGACTGCAAGGAGATCCAACCAGTCCATTCTGAAGGAGATCAGCCCTGGGATTTCTGTGGAGGGAATGATGCTGAAGCTGAAACTACATACTTTGGCCACCTCATGCAAAGAGTTGACTCATTGAAAAAGACTCTGATGCTGGGAGGGATTGGGAACAGGAGGAAAAGGGTATGACAGAGAATGAGATGGCTGGATGGCGTTACTGACTTGATAGATGTGAGTCTGAGAGAACTTCAGGAGTTGTTGATGGACAGGGAGGCTTGGCGTGCTGCGATTCATGGGGTTGCAAAGATTTGGACATGACTGAGCAACTGAACTGAACTGAACTGAATATATATATATATATATATATGTATACGTGTACATACACACACACATACAAACACACACACATATATTATCTTTTATATAGTCAGATAATTTCAGAATTTAGGTACTGAAAGAGAAATAATGGCATAAATATGTCAAATCAGGAGAAGAAAAAAAGTCTACATCAAATTAAAATTAAAAACCTGTGCCTCTCTTTCTGAGCCTATAACGAATTTTATTCTCAGCTCATCTTAATAAAATAATATCATTCTGAAATGGGAACCCTCCTACACTTCTGGTGGGAATAAATTGGTGCTACTCCTATGGACAATAACAATGGAGATTCCTTAAAAAAACTAAAATTAAAGTTACATATGATCGAGCAATTCTATTCCTTGGTGCTTATATAGAAAAGATGAGAATTCTGATTTGAAAGATATTGTGCTCAATACTCTATAATAATCTAAATAGAAAAATAATTTGGAAAACAATAAACATGTATAACTGAATAATTTTTCTGTACAACTGAAACTAATATAGCATTGTTAATCAAATATGAAAAGTTAAGTGAAAGTCTGTCATGAAGAAAGAATCGTGTCTGATTATTTGCATCCTCGTGGAGCCCTCCATGCCCCTCTGTCCATGTAATTGTTCAGAGAAGAATACTGGAGTGGGTTGCCATTTCTTTTTCCAGGGTGTCGTCCCAACACAGGGATTGATCAGTGTCTCCTGCACTGCAGGCAGATTTTTTTAACCCTCTGAGCTCCCAACTCCAATATAAAATAAAAATTAAAAACAATTTAAAGGACAGCAAAGACACTTGCACCCCAATGTTGACAGCAGCACTACATTAGCCAAGACATAGAAGCAACCTAAATATCCATTGGCACATTAATGGATAAAGATGTGGTATGTACTCACAATAAAATATTGTTGCTCAGTGGTTGTGTCCAACTCTTGGTGACCCCATGAACTGTAGCATGCCAGGCTCTTCTGTCCATGGGTATTTCTAGGCAAGAATGCTGGAATATTATTTATTCTTAAAAAGGAATGTAATAACACCATTTGCAGCTTCATGGATAGGCCTAGAGATTAGCATGTCAAGTCAATTCAGACAGAGGAAGACAAATCACATGATATCATTTAGATAAGGAATAAAAATGAGCTTATTTATAAATAAGTTATGAACTTATTTGCAAATCAGAAATAGACTCACAGACATAGAAAACAAACTTATAGTTACCAAAGCAGAAATGAGGAGAGGGATAAATTAAGAATTTGGATTAACAGATACAACTACAATATATAAAACATAAATAACAAGGGCCTACTGATGTTAGAGTGTGATGATCTTAAAGCATTTTAGATTTTTGCCTGTGTTTGGTTTAGTCTCCTGGAATTAGATTATAGACAACAAAAAAGTGAAGCATAAGCATTCATATTTTCCCTTGCTGCTTTAGATATTGATAATTTACAGTTTCTGATGTATAGATGCTAGAAAGAAAGATTTAGAAGAAATCACACTTAATATTGGCTTTCTGGAAGGCACAAGTCTCATAGGTCTCCTGAATTTTGTATCATATACTTGTGATTTATTAGATAATGGAATGGCAATGTGAATCTTAGGGACCTCAGAAAAGACAAACTTTTGTGTGTAATTCCAGTTTCTCACTATGGATTGCACAAAAAAAAAAAAAAAAAAGAGGTTAGATGGGGCATTTGGAACTGAAAGATAGCTAGGAAAACAGTTTAATAGAGGCAAAGTATCATTTATAAAATTTCCATGTTATATTTTTTCTTGTTCTCAGTCAGGTTTGAAACACAGCAAAGCCTCATCTATGAGTAGACTGTATGAGATCAATTACCTATGCTAAGGTTTTCTTAGAAAAAAAAATCTCTTCACCATTGTACCCCAATGTCCCAAAGGGCAGTGGTTATAAAAGCCAGTGCTAGTGTTGCTAATAAGAGTGCGATGAGATGTTCTTATTAAAAAAAAAAGTGTTTTAATGGAAATACAAATACTTCATAGCTATGTATCTGTGGTTAATTTACTGATATACTCTAGGCCTCAGTTTTTTCAAACAGAGAATAGAAAAAATACTACTGTTCTCATAAAATTTGTCAAGAATTAAAGTTAGTAACTATATAAAATGACATGTTCTGAGTACTTACCCAGTATTTATTTGCCCATTTTCTTTTCTCTTTTTCAGAATAAGTGATATTGTAAAACACATCACATGTATTGTGTTAGTTACTCAGTCATTTCTGACTCTTTGTGACCCCATGGACTGTAGCCTGGCAGGCTCCTCTATCCGTAGAATTCTCCAGGCAAGAATACTGGAATGAGTAGCCGTTTGTTTCTCCAGGGGATCTCCCTGACCCATGGATCATTACAAATGGATTCTTTACTGTTTGAGCCACTTGGGAAGCCCAAAATATATGAAAGTAGGGGTCAGCGATTTCAAAGGGTATTGAAGAGTCATTTGTGAATAAGTAGGGGGATATAGAAAAACAGACTGGTTCCAAATAGCAAAATGAGTATGTCAAGGCTGCATATTGTCACCCTGCTCATTTAACTTATATGCAGAGTACATCATGAGAAACGCTAGGCTGGAAGAAGCACAAGTTGGAATCAAGATTGCTGGGAGAAATATCAATAACCTCAGATATGCAGATGACACTACCCTTATGGCAGAAAGTGAAAAGGAACTAGAAAGCCTCTTGATAAAAATGAAAGAGGAGAGTGAAAAAGTTGGCTTAAAGTTCAACATTCAGAAAACTAAGATCATGGCATCTGGTCCCATCACTTCATTGCAGATAGTTGGGAAACAGTGGAAATAGTTTCAGACTTTATTTTGGGGGGCTGCAAAATCACTGCAGATGGTGACTACAGCCATGAAATTAAAAGACACGTACTCCTTGGAAGGAAAGTTATGACCAATTAAATATGACCGTATTAAAAAGCAGAGCCATTACTTTGCCAACAATGGCAAAGTAATACTTTGCATTTGTCTACTCAAACCTATCATTTTTCCAGTGGTCATATATGGATGTGAGAGTTGGACTGTGAAGAAAGTTGAGTGCTAAAGAATTGATGCTTTTGAACTGTGATGTTGGAGAAGACTCTTGAGAGTCCCTTGGACTGCAAGGAGATCCAACCAGTCCATTCTAAAGGAAATCAGTCTTGAATATTCATTGGAAGGACTGATGCTGAAGCTGAAACTCCAGTACTTTGGCCACCTCATGCAAAGAGTTGGCTCATTGGAAAAGACTCTGATGCTGCGAGGGACTGGGAGCAGGAGGAGAAGGGGATGACAGAGGATGAGATGGCTGGATGGCATCACCGACTTGATGGACATGAGTTTGAGTGAACTCTGGGAGTTGATAATGGACAGGAAGGCCTGGTGTGCTGCGATTCATGGGATCGCAAAGAGTCAGACAGGACTGAGCCACTGAAATGAACTGAACTGAACTGAACTGAGGAGGGGTTCAGGATAACTGAATTTTTCAAAAAGAGAGAGAAAAGAAGAGGAAAATTAGGAGAAAAAATGAATGAAAAAGATCATAGATTGGACACAGTTGAGGGGTGATTTGCAAGTTGTCATTGTTAGTAACTCAGTTCAGTTCAGTCTCAGTTGTTTTCAATTCTTTGCGACCCCAGGAATCGCAGCACGCCAGGCCTCCCTGTTCATCACCAACTCCTGGAGTTCACTCCAACTCATGTCCATCGAGTCGGTGATGCCATCCAGCCATCTCATCCTCTGTCGTCCCCTGCTCCTCCTGCTCCCAGTCCCTCACAGCATCAGAGTCTTTTCCAATGAGTCAACTCTTCACATGAGGTGGCCAAAGTATTGAAGTTTCAGCTTTAGCATCATTCCTTCCAATGAACACCCAGGACTAATCTCCTTTAGAATGGACCGGTTGGATCTCCTTGCAGTCTCAGTTGTGTCCAACTCTCTTGTGATGTCAGGGACTGTAGCCCCTCAGGCTCCTCTGCCCATTAGATTTTCCAGACAAGGAAAGGAAATTGCCATTTGCTTCTCTAGGGGATCGTCCCAGGCTAGGGATTGAACACATGTTCCCTGCAAGTCTCATGTCTTGCAGGCGAATTCTTTACTGTTGAGCCCCAGAGAACCAGTACAATAGATAGACTCACCTGTAATATAAGGAACATTTGGTAGAATAATTGGAAGCTACTCTGAAATGAAAGTCGAGACCAAGTTGTGAAAAGTTCTCATGGTAAATACTTATACCAAAAATATGTTTTAAAATCTTACAATGTTCTGTGAACAGGAAGAAAAATAATGCTGTTATCTCCTTTTACGTTTAGCTCCAGATAATGCTCTGGGTTTCTAAATACTGCTAGCTATCACCCTACCAGGCAAGAAAAATAGGCTCAAAACAATTCTGAGAAATAAATGAACAGATGTTAATTGAAACGTATTTTTCTTCAAATAAAAGTTATTCAGATCATAACAAGATGGTATCTTATTTAAATAGCCCTATGATCATCAACTGTCCCAGAATTATAAATAGTAGTAACCCATCCCAAATACTTACACATGGCTATTTCAGCTTACATTTAAACTAATTAAATTTAAAAACCAATTCCTAAATTGCATTGTCCACATTTCAAGCATTCAATAGCCATATATGCCTAGTGTTTAATGTATTTGAAACTTTATATAACACTTCCTTCCTTAGAGAAAATCTCACTGGATAAGGCTCAATTTAGTATATCTTATGAGGCACTGGGGAAGGCCCAGTGATTTTGAACTGTGGTGCTGGAGAAGACTCTTGCAAGTTCCTTGGACAGCAAGGAGATCAAACCAGTCAATCCTAAAGAAAATCAACCCTGATTGGCCATTAGAAGGACTGATGCTGACCCTGGAGCTCCAATACTTTGGCCACCTGATATGAAGAGCTGACTTACTGAAAAAAACTCATGCTGGGAAAGATTGAGGACAGGTGAAGGTACTACAGGATGAGACAGTTGGATGGCATGATTGAGACAATGGACATGAGTTTGAGCAAATTCTGGGAGATAGTGTGGGATAGGGAAGCCTGGAATGCTGCAGCCCATGGGGTCACAAACAGTCAGACAGGACTGAGCAACTGAACAACAACAACAAATCTTATGTAAGTGTGCTCCATTGTGCCCCATAGGAAATTATTTTATCCATTTCTTTGTTCATTCATCTGTAGGATGACCAACTTGTCCTGATTTCCCCTAGACTTTCCCTGTTTTAGCAGAGAAATGACACAAATCTTCCCAGCTCTCATGGAGATTTACCTTGGAGGTTTTACAGTGATTAATTCTTAAGTATGTCCTTGTCTATGTCTGTGATGGTTTACTCTACAGTACTAGGATTGTACATTGATTTCCTACCTTGCACCTTGATCGTTCATGTGTTTGCTACTACTTCATTTCTTCATTGTTCTATAAGAAATGGGCTCTTTCTTCATGGACAGGATTGTACTTGTAATGTAACATCATTTTCAGCCTCTTTCTAACTGGACTATAAAATGTTTGTAGACATTTCAGAGAAAAATTATATATTGTATTTTTGTGAATAAACTAATATTTGTAGATTTGACCACTTGCTGGTGTTTACCTTGAATGTTCCGTGCTCATGTGCAGTTTGATTGACAACTCTTATACAGATGATTGCCTGAGTAAACCAAAGTGACTTATTCTCATGGATATTAAGGCATCAGAATTTCTATTTGATATTTCTCCATAAATGTGTTCAATCTTTCTGGTTTCAAATCAGACTAAATTTTTTTTTTCTATCCCATTTTGATGTGACAGAGGCAAAAATGTTCTATCACTGTAATATTTAAATGGGTAATTGCACAATGATTCTCTTTTTTCCACTTTGGCCACAGGTAAGAATTTTCTTTATAATAGTAGTAACACATAAGGTGTTCAAAGGTTCATAATCTATATTATTGGAGAGGAAGAAAATTTGGAAATGTCCTAAATCATCAGAAAGCAAACTGCATATTGGAATGGGATGGACAATGGCTGAGCAAAATTTGTGATATAAACTGATCATCAATAGTAAGAGCTTATATCATTTAGAATAGACTAAGTTGCAAGAAAATAAAATAGAACTATATATATTGTGACTCAATAGGATAACATTTTAATTTTTCTTTCATAACTCTCTTGGGGGATGTCTAGGTCTATAAGAATTGGGGTGGGGCTAGAGCTCATCATCAATTCATTTAGGCACGCAAGTAGATAGAGGTTCATCCATTTTCAGTGATCTCTCAAGGTAACCATGTTTGTTCTGGTTATCTACTACTACATAAAACACTATTTCAAAACTTAAGGGTTGAAAAAAAAAAATAAAAGCAAGTTCACAACATACCAATAGCCTCTGGATTCACCTGTTCGATTCTTCTGTGAGTTTCATGTGAGCTCACTTATGTGACTGCTGCCATTTGCAGTCTCAGTGTGGTCTTCATTCACATGCCCAGTGGCTGAGATGGAAAAGCTAGGGTAGTTCAAGGCTGGCTAGAAACCCATGATGGCTGCATTCACGTGTCTGACAGNTTCATGTGAGCTCACTTATGTGACTGCTGCCATTTGCAGTCTCAGTGTGGTCTTCATTCACATGCCCAGTGGCTGAGATGGAAAAGCTAGGGTAGTTCAAGGCTGGCTAGAAACCCATGATGGCTGCATTCACGTGTCTGACAGTTCAGATGGCATTGCTGGACCACTTGAAGGATGGCCAGGAATTTCACTTTCTTCACACTGTCTCTCCAATAAGGCAGATGAAACTCTTTACACAGAGGTGGCACATTCCAAGAGGGTAAATGTTGGAGTTAATGGGATTCCTAGAGGCTAAATATTGAAATGGGACACACCATAGCAGTGAGATTTTATTTATTCTAGCAACTCACATGCCCAGCAGAAGTGTTGATCCTGATGGAAAGAGTTGCAAGAAATCTGTGACCAGATTTTATACCCAAAGCAACTGTTTCTACCCTGCTAACTGAATGGGGAATGATGATAAGAACATAATGAGTTTTAAAGAATAGGTCTAGAAGTGGCATGAATTATTTCTATTCATATTCTGTGGCCACAGATTCTTCCCATTATTGTCTGCATGTCACATTTGCAATGAAGATTATCAGTTTCTCCTTGAACTGTGGTGTTGGAGAAGACTCTTGAGAGTCCCTTGGACTGCAAGGAAATCCAACCAGTCCATTCTGAAGGAGATCAACCCTGGGATTTCTTTGGAAGGAATGATGCTAAAGCTGAAACTCCAGTACTTTGGCCACCTCATGCGAAGAGTTGACTCATTGGAAAAGACTCTGATGCTGGGAGGGATTGGAGGCAGGAGGAGAAGGGGATGACTGAGGATGAGATGGCTGGATGGCATCACAGACTTGATGGACATGAGTCTGAGTGAACTCCGAGAGATGGTGATGAACAGGGAGGCCTGGCGTGCTGCAGTTCATGGGGTGGCAAAATGTTGGACACGACTGAGCAACTGAACTGAACTGAACTGAAGGACAATTATATTTCTATGGATCTTAAATTTGAGTTTGTTTACTGGATTACATTATGGTGCTTCCCTGGTGGCTCAGATGGTAAATAATCTGCCTGCAATACAGGAGACCCAGGTTCAATCCCTGGGTCAGGAAATTCCCCGGAGGAAGATATGGCAACTCACTCCAGTATTCTTGCCTGGAGAATTCCATGGACAGAGGAGCCTGGTGGGCTACAGTCCATGGAGTTTCAAAGAGTCAGATGTGTCTGAGTGACTAACACTCTTCATTGGGTTATATTATATTTTTTTGAACAAGGGACACAAGGAGAAACCTGAAAACCTGACTGAGCTTTGAGGTTTATCTTCTCTTGGTTCTCTTGGAAGATTCCTGCTTACACTGTTATCTGAAGTTCCAGATAATCTGTTGGATTCTAACAGAAAGGTGACTCAGAATTTCCCTTTATACCAGAAGACAGCTACAAAACCTTCAAAAGGAGATTCAAAGAGCAATGAGAAATGAGTGAACTCAACAAAATCAAGAAAGATTCACAGTTGAGTCTTGTCTAATTCATTAACTTATAGAATCATGAGTTAAACAAATGGTTGTCTTAAACCACTAAATTTAGGAGTGGTTGGTTGCATACCAAAAGCTAACTAATACATACTCTACTATTTAGAATTTAGTTCCACCTAACTAAAAATGAAGCTGAAATGTGTATATTTTAATTGTGTGCTATGGACAAAGAGAAACTCTTATTTAGAAAAAGTAAGCAGGCTGCCACAATGCAAAAACTTATTCATCAAATATCCATTTGTACCCTTCTTTTCATGCATTCACATAAAATGCACTTAGTCTTCTCGCCAGTTCCACCCAATACTGCATTAATCTAAAATAAAGAAAAGCAAAGCAGAGTCTTCTGGCACTAGTATGTTCTTTACATATTGCCATGATATAGTTTTTATAGTAGGAAAACTTATAAGATTAAAAAATGCAGATTATCTTTCTCTGCAAATTTCCCACTTCTGATATATAATTACAGAGCAATAAAAAATAGTATATAATAAAAACTCTTATTTATAAAGGAAATCAAAATAAATACATAACAGTCATTCACCGTAGAAGTGACACAATAATAATGCTGAGAAAATGAGGAAACATTATGTGACTCAGATTTTTTTTTATACCCTGGATCTTCCTCTTATATGGAAGTTGCTTGTTCATGCTTTTATGTGGCACTGGCTCCATACTCTGGGTAGTTCTTTCTTGTCCATTATTTGTAGGATCACATTTGAAGTGGTCATTAGGGAATAACTTGTACTAGTTTTACTCTATCTAAATGCAGGTTTTTGTAATCACAAAATTTCAAAAATCAGGCTCATGATTTGTCTCAAAAACGCCTCAAGTTTCTTATCTTCTTTGCTTACTTTTAGTATCATATGCCAGTAATTTTCTTTGCATTTATTTCCAGGAAGAAGTTCTTAGAATCATTCTTATATTTGCCTCTTTTTCCTCTTGCCTATTTCACTTTAACAGGAGTCTTTCAACTCTGACACCACATAAAACAATATGAAAGGATAGAAAACTTTCTAGCCTGCCATTGAGGATCCAAGAGAAGTTATTGACTTTTCAATCTTTGCAAAACTGTTAATTCCATGATTTTTATTTCCTATAGCTCTGCTTTGAAACAACCAATTCTTACCTGGTTAATTTGTCTTTATTAAAACCCTACTAAATGCAGCAATTGAGTCAACATACACTAAAATTTTATCTGGGTGGGTACTGTCTGATCACTTACCCTGAACTACAGAAATGGTAGACTCTGAGTTATTGAAATCATAATTTTACAAAGTGTTTTAAATCAATGTATGCTATTTGAATTCCTTCTAGTCTTTAGTATCATGTTAATAATTGCGTGCCATAAAAAAACAAATACTTAAATATTGATTTAAATATTAATTAGTGTAGGCTAGGTAACACCAATCAGATTCAAACTTGGATAATGCTATGCAATAAAAATGTATTTCTTGCTTACGTAAGAATCTTGGGCACTATCCAGGTAATGAAATATTCTGCTTTACGTATTCAGAGACTCAGGATAAAGACTGTATTATCGTCTTCAACATGTGACTTCCTACTTCACTATCAGTTTCTCTGCCCATTCAGAAGAAAGAGGAAGTAGCAAGAAGAAGTTTAATGGGAAGTTGGCTGGGGGAAAGGGGAGAGAAGAGTCAGTCAACTTTTATTTGTCATTGGCAAGACCAGGAGGACATGATCATACCAAACTTCAAGAGGACTTGAGAAGTCTAGTCAAACTGTTTGTCCACAAAGAAAAACCATGTTTGATAATTGTTAATCTCAATTAGGTGGCTCAGATGGTAAAGAATTTGCCTAAAATGCAGGAGACCTGTGTTGGATCCCTGGGTCAGAAAGATCCCCTAGAGAAGGGAAAGGCTACCCATGCCGGTATTCTTGCCAGGGAAATCCCATGAACAGAGGAGCCTGGTGCACTACAGTCCATGGGGTCAAAAAGAGACACACATGACTGACTAACTAACACTTTCATTTTTTTTTCAATCTTGTCCTGTTTAGGGTAAACGTAGGTCACCTCAACAATTGTTCTTTCCATTTTCAAAGCACGTATCAACTAGTACTTACCAGCCTTTTCCTGCACTGCTATAAGGTCATAATTGCCCAGTCAACTACTTTCCTTCTCCATTTTAGGTTAGATCAAGTGATTTTGCTAATAGATTTCATTATATGAGTTTATTTATGGTTTTACAGTAATTAATTTATCTTCCTCCTTACTCTGAGGGAGTATTTGAATTGAGCTTGTTTAAGCTGAAATGATTTGGAGAAGGAAATGGCAACCCACTCCAGTGTTCTTGCCTGAAGAATCCCAGGGACTGGGGGAGCCTGGTGGACTGCCGTCTATAGGGTCACACAGAGTCGGGCACGACGGAAGTGACTTAGCAGCAGCAGCAGCAAGCTGAAATGATATCCTCACACACTGCTTTTATTCTCAGTAGTAGAAACAGTGATGCTATTCCTAAGCAGAAGACTCAGCAAATCTTTTCCACTCAAGCTATGAATTAATGTCTCTTGTAACACAGTTCATGTGCATCCTCAGACTACACTATCAGGAGTCTTACAGGACAATTTCATACCTAGTGGAGTTTGCTGGCTACTTATTGAATCTTTTAGCAACTTCTTAGAATTAAAAAAAAAAAGTTACACTAAAGAACTGTACACTGAAAGCATCAGCAAAGAAAATATGTCTTTGTCAATGAATTCTTTTCTACTTGGAACTGTAAACAAAAGCAATTGAGTGAACTAATGTGGAAGTTTTCAAAGTCGGAAAACTATAAAAAGTGAGAATTTATAAAAGGGTAGTTTAGGATTTCAGGAGAAGCCTAGCACCATAAATCATTCACAATCCCCTAATGATGCTTTCTGCTTGATAAATACCATTTTTTTTTTTATGGTAAACGGGTTCATTTTGACAACGCAACCTGAATGCCACGTAGGGACAGATGCAAATTACTGGCACTTAATTCAAATTTTTTCTGAGCAGAGATTAAAATAGCAAGCTCCAGAAAAATTAAGTCTGAAGGAATAGGCAAAGAACAGAAATCTAATGCTAAAACGATATAAAGTCAAATGGCTTGTCTTGGCTAAAAATTACAGTTGACTACCTCAGAAATTGAGCAGAAATGAATAGAACAGAAACATATTCAGTTTTTCAGGTTTTATTGTTAGAGATAGCTCAGTTCAGGCTGTTAGAGTATGTGATTTCTTAATTCTTAAAACAATCCCTAATCCTTAAAATTTAAACAAACAATAATAGGCATATTAAACAGTGAGACAGAAAAAAAAAAAAAGCAAAAAACCACAATGGCATGGAGATTGAGGCAGTTATTCAAAAAACATATTTAAAAAAGGAGAATCACTGAGAATGAACTGCAATGGGCAAGGCAAATTCTTTCCCAAAATACTAAAAGCCCCAAATTTTAAAACAAAATGAAAAAAAAAAAGACTCAAATAGCAACTCAGAAATAGCTTGTTTTTCCATTCCTACACACAGTGATACCTGCTATGAACTAGTGTCCATTATGTGCTTAAAAATGGGAGCTTTTATTACACTTGCATTATACATTGCTCATATAAATATATTGGATATCCTGGGCTTAGTTTATCACTTAATGATAAGTTATCAGCTATTGGGAAGTTATGGTCAAATTTTACAAAAGATCCTCCCTATCATCCAGAGATCGTGGGTATGAAATTAAATCAAAAAGAAGCTCAAATTTTAGAAGTTAAGTATATATATTCATGGTGATTTAGTTGTTAAATTTGGAGAAGTCAATGGCAACCCACTCCAGTAGTCTTGCCTGGAAAATCCCAAGGATGAAGGAGCCTGGTAGGCTGCAGTCCATGGGGTTGCTAAGAGTCAGACACGACAGAGAGACTTCACTTTCACTTTTCACTTTCATGCATTGGAGAAGAAAACGGCAACCCACTCCAGTGTTCTTGCCTGGAGAATCCCAGGGACGGTGGAGCCTGGTGGGCTGTCGTCTATGGTGTCACACAGAGTCGGACACGACTGAAGCGGCTTAGCAGCAGCAGCAGCAGCAACAGTTACTAAATTATGTCCAACTCTTTGTGATTCCTTGGACTATAGCCTGCCAGGCTCCTCTGTCTGCAGGATTTTCTAGTCACTTCAGTCATGTCCGACTCTGTGCGACCCCATAGATGGCAGCCCACCAAGCTCCTCAGTCCACGGGATTTTCCAGGCAAGAGTACTGGAGTGGACAGCCACTGCCTTCTCCTAGGCAAGAATACTGGCGTACATTGCCATTTCCTTCTCCAGGATACATACTTATATCCATTGACATATTGTTAAGTCACTAATGAGAAGTATTATTTTTAATTGATTGATTAAAGAATCAGACTGAAATTAATATTTATTGGTTGCCTTTCTCTTAATCTATACTTCATATTTTCCAGCCATATAGTTTTACTAAGATTAATCCTTTCCACCATGTACAGAAATATGACTGATGGGCATAATCTAATTGAAATACCCCATCCCATGATTACAAACCAATAAGATTCATGAAACTTCAGTATCTCATTACTGTTAGATTTGAATATGTGAGTATGCAGCCTTAGGAAATACTAGAAAGATGCCTATCAGAAGTAAGATGGGAGTTTTCCAAGAATGGATCCAAAATCAGTTGTTGAAAAGATATCAAGATGCCAAGTAGAAGGACACTGGACTCACTTCCACTCACAAACACATCGAAAGTACAACTAAATGTGTAGAGTGAATCTTGTTAAAATCTAAATGGGGACTAGCAGAACAGATCTTCAACAACCAAGACTGTAAAGAACGATCGACATAGAATCTGAGGGATGGTATGGGGAAGGATGTGGGAGGGGGGGTTCAGGATTGGGAACATGTGTACACCCGTGATGGATTCATGTTGATGTATGGCAAAACCAATACAATATTGTAAAATAATTAGCCTCCAATTAAAATAAATAAGTAAATAAATAAATAAAACAAACAGAAGCAATCTAATTGGGATCTGCAACCCTAGAGAGGGACGCAGAACATGAGTATATCACAGGTTACATGATCCAACTTCTATTACAGGATATATATATCCAAAGGAAAAAAAAATACTGATAAAAAAATGCATGCATGCATGCTTGTATCTCAGTGTTCATAGCAGCGCTATTTATGAAAATCAAGAAGGCAGCAATCTACATGTTTATCAACAGATGAATGAAGATTTTATATACATACATATATATATATGGAAATGAAAGAATGAAATTTTGCCATTTGCAACAGCATGAATGGAATGGACATAGAGGTCACTGTGCTTAATGTAAAAAGTCAGACAGAGAAAATAAAACACTATGTTTCCACTTATATGTGGAATCTAGAATAGAGAGCAAATTAATGAAAGCAAAACAGAAGCACTCATAGAGAGTGCTGGCAAACTAATGGTTGCCAGTTGGTAGAGAGGTGTAGAGAGGGAAAAGCTAGGGCAAGAGGATTAAGAGGTACAAACTACTAGTAAATACATTAGTGAGTGGAGTGAAGTTACTCGGTAGTGTCCAACTCTTTGCGACCCCATGGGTTGTAGCCTACCAGGCTCCTCCATCCATGGGATTCTCCAGGCAAGAATACTGGAGTGGGTTGCCATTTCCTTCTGCAGGGGATCTTCCTGACCCAGGGATCAAACCTGGGTCTCCCACATTGGAGGCAGATGCTTTAACCTCTGAGCCACCAGGGAACTATGTTACACCAGGGAAGTAAATATATTATGAGGATGTAATATTCACCACAAGGATTACAATACTTTATAATAACTTTATTTTATTTTTTAATTAATTAATTTATTTATTTTAGTTTACAATATTGTATTGGTTTTGCCATAC
>SJYV01047757.1:769543-800182 GCA_006410875.1 Neotragus pygmaeus | reverse complement strand
AAGAAGAACAGGAGAGAAACTAAGATTTAGTGACAGCTTCCAATTACCACGCAGCATGTTACTTTATTTCTCACACTTAATTTTTGCTAATCTTCACTATAGCTCTCCAAGTAGGTGTGAAGATTTTCTTCGTTTGCATATATTCAACAAATAGTTGAGCCTTTACTTGTGTCACATATTTTTAAGGATATATAGCTGGGTACACAAAACTTACAGTCCCTTCCTTTTGTATATTAAACTTCAGATGGCTAACTACCTTGCCCTGGAGTTTGGAAAATAGTGTCCTTCCCTACACCCTTCTCCAAATAGAGGTAGGTAAGTCCTGTGGGCAGAGGAGCCTGGTGGCTACAATCCATAGGGTCGGAACGCAAACGGTCAGACACAACTGAAGTGATTAAGCATGCACACATGCAGAGTGTAGAGTCAGTAATTATAGAGCTGAGATTTAAAGCCAGATATCAATAACTCTAAAGCTAAACATCTTTTTACTACCCTTAAGTTTCCCAAGGGAAACCACGAAGAATATTGAGTTTCAGTCTATTGTATGAACCCCAGAAGGTCAGAGGACTGATCTTAAGGCTAATACAAGGACTAATATATAAGCTTTAAGTGTATAGACTTCAAAAGCAGATATAAATTATGAAAATTAAATTCACACAACTATCCAAAAATGACTCACAGTTTTTACTTTTTAACCTAATAATTGAAAGAGAGTTCAGGCAAGAATTCTAAATATTGATATTTTTACCTACTGTATAAATTCATTCTGCAAGGTAGCTGCATATATATTTATGTGTAGTAATTAGTTATTCTCTCAGGAATAACATGAGTGCTGAACATTGCAATTGAACTTTATTTACATTTTCATATAATAAGTTCAGTAATATTCCCCAGTGACAGATATGCTGTTATAAATATATTTAGAGATAAATTATTCAAATAGTTCATATATGTATTGAGATGTTAGAGAAAAAATACAAAAAAATTCATGACCTTTTAAATTTTTGGAGCTTTTATTTTTGTTTTTGGATATTTGATAAACGGGAATATTATTAATATCATGCTATATATGAATGCCACTGACTCAGCAATGCCTAGGCAATGAAGAACTTCTTATATTTCTATTTTCAATTTAATTACATCTTCAATCTAGTAAGAAGTGAAAACCAAAAACTAAAGGTTATCACCTCTGATATACCTTAGGAATTTGTTCTAAAAAGCTTACCAAAAGTAAGTAATAACAAACTGTTCCTGTCCTGTATTCTTTCAAGGGGGTTTCCCAGGTGGCTCTAATGGTAAAGAAACCTCTTGCCAGTGCAGGAGATATAAGAGATGTGGGTTCCATCCCTGGGTCAGAAGATACAGTGGAGGAGGGCACAGGCAACCCACTCCAGTATTCTTGCCTGGAGAATCCCATGGACAGAGGAGTCTGGCGGGCTGCAGTCCAGGGAGTTGCAGAGTTGGATGTGACTGAAGTAACTTATCACACACGCACACATTCTTTCAACTATGATAAAAACAATCCAGTATTTTAATTTCAAGAGTTTATTTAATTGAGTCAGATCTAATTTTCTTAAATTTTATGAATTTAATTAGTTCTCTTATAAAGGAGAAAATCAATTTAAGGAAATAGAATTTTAGAATTCAGACAATATATTGAGTATTTTTATTATTAATACTCAAGGAAACTTGAGTAGATTAATAATTAATTCTATAAATATATTTGCTTATGTGGAAAGTTGCTCATGAGTCATACACATGTTTATTTAACTTTTGGATAACATAAACTTTCTTGCATAAATTCAGCTTAAAGTAGAAATTCTCAGTGAACTGGCACTTAAATATGAACTGGCAGTATAAGGTGTTTATTAAGTGTCAAGATGGTCATTAAGAAAATGAATGTGCAAATCTTATGTTTGGTACTTAGTAGGTATATATTCTTAGACATGTGACACATTTTTTTAAGCCTCTGTCTCCCCATGTGTTAGTGATCTTAAAGATTTGGTGCTGAGAATAAAGAAGGCACATATCTGGTACAATGCCTGGGACTAGGAAGCACTCAATGAATTTATTTTCACATTTATATTGAGATTAATTTAGGTATATATTTAATTTCTTTTTAAATTGAAGTATAGTTGATATGTAATATTTTATAGCTTACAGGTGTACAATATAGTGAGTCACAATTTTTAAAAGTTGATTCACTAGTTTATTAGATTTATATTTTTAAATGATTTAATTTTACTGGGATAAAATGCAGAAAATAACAAATATTGCCTTTAAATATTTTATATTGAATTAACTCAGACAACAGAATTATTCTGTATCCCGTCAGTAAAATAAATTATACTTTAGTTTAATAGTAAAAGGAATTCATTTCCAGTTTGATAGCTTCACATAAATTATATGAAAGCATTCTAGGGCATACAAATGACTGAAAAATGTGAGAATTTTCATAATTATAAATAAAAATTTAAGTATATTTTAACCAGAACATGCAGCTTTTTGACTGACCAGAGGTCAATGAATAACATATGCCCTAAAAAAAGAGCTATACTTGATGTATTTTTTCTGTTCTAGGAACCATTATTTCTAGCTGCTTAATGCAGAACAGAGAATAGTGACTCTTTTTGCAGATGAGTGGGAAAATTTATACATCTGAAAGGTTAATATTTCCATTCTCTTGGAATCTGCCTCTATGTAGCCCTGAGCATCCTTGTCTACATTTTCTTTACTACTCCTAGATTGCCATTGTTATCTGTGTCAAGGATGTGGAAGTAATAGAATGAAGGCTTTTCCTTTTAAAACAAGAAGTAATTGCTTTCTTTTCTGTTTTAGACGTCATTCATCATGAGTATAAAGGAAAAATGCAAAAATAAGGTCATTGATTTCTGCATTGAAGAACTATCAGTACCAATGATTTATATCACAGTGTTATTATAAGAAAGATGTCAAATGATATCTGTGAAATAATGCAGAATGGTTTAGTCATTTTCAATTGCCAGCTATATGAGAGTTAAGTTTTTAGTTAGCATAAAGTAGGCCACACAGATTTCCTGTTTCAGGAAAACTTCTTTTCTAACTCCTCTAAGTCATCATGGAAAGAGAAAATAATTTTGTGATGGGAAATAATAACAACATCCTCATTAAGACACTGAATGCTGATTAATTCCTAGCATCAGCTGGGTCTATTTGCCCTGTGCTTGAGTCACAGTTTCTACTAGTTGATATTCTTTCCTGTTTATTAACTTGTATCATTCATATCCATTTGGCAAGTTGTACTGTGGACTGATCTGTGATACAGTTAGGCACCTTGAATAAATATACTCACGTTAATCTCTGATGTGATAAAATGATCTGTTTGTTATATCACATTCCAAGAGACGACATGCCATTCTCAGAGAGATGTGATTTTGAACTGGTAAAACATGAGAAATTGGCATTGGGAATAAGTAGCTCTCAGGTCAAAATCATTGAACCAGTTTTGTGTCGTTGTTGTTGTTGTTGTTGTTTGCCACTTTTTGGCTATAATTCTTTACTCCAGATTGCTTTGTTTTTTAGATGTTTGTGAAAATAATAGATAAGTATTTCCCCTTTGAAATTTTTCTTGCATCTTATTCTATAATGTACATTGTCCAAGTTTCTAAACAGGTGAGTATAGTTAATTTGTTCTTATAAAGAGTTTGTAGCTTATTTTGTACTAAATAAAATTGTATCATCATGCTATTTCATTTAACCATAAGTTTACCTTATTCATTTCTGTAGTAGTTTCTGTTGTGCTAGTCTATGGAAATGTAAAGATGAAATGATATAGTCCCAGGTTACAAAGTTTGTGCATATGAAGCCCAGTAACTATAGTACATATAATAATTCTACAGTGGCACTACTCTGCATTGGATTTAACACACATATGGAAAAGCACAAAGATATATTTAGGTATAGAATAATGAAGAAATGCCTTATTGGAGAGAAGTTAAGAGATTTAAAGGATGAAGGTATTTGAGCATCAAGAATGTGAGAGGAGTTGGAAAGGAGAAGAGTTAGAAACATATGAAGGACTAAATGAAATCATAAACATGTTAATAAAGTTTTTCTTTTAACACTCAAGATTTGCATATTAATTTCATATCAAAGTCTTTGTTTTAATATGGAAATGCAATTAGATATTTAAGAATTGAATTAGATACTTTAGATTGAAGCCTTCAAACTTATTAATATTTCATCTTCAAAGTTCACAAGGATCATTTATTGATACGTTTTTCTACCATCACATTGAACGTGAAAGTTGTTTAGTTGTGCCTGAATCTTTGTGACCCCATGGATGATACAGTCCATGGAATTCTCTAAGCCAGAATACTGGAGTGGGTAGCCTTTCCTTTCTCCAGGGAATCTCCTCAACCCAGGAATCAAACTCAGGTCTCCTGCATTCAAGATGGATTCTTTGCCAGCTGAGCCACAAGGAAAGCCCTATCATATTACTCCTACACAGACTCTTTTCAGCCTTCCTCTTCTACATTTAAGGATTCTGCCATTACATTGGACCATGCCAGATTATCTAGGATAACTTCATTACGTCTGAAGAACTATGGACAGAGGTTCATAACACTGTACAGGAGGTGTTGACCAAAGCAATTCCCAGGAAAAAGAAATGCAAATGCAAAATGGTTGTCTGAGCAGACCCTACAAATAGCTGAGAAAAGGAAAAGTGAAAAGCAAAGGAGAAAAAGAAAGATATACTCATCTGAACGCAGAGCTCCAAAGAATAGCAAGGAGAGACAAGAAAGCCTTCTTAAGTGAACAATGCAAAGAAATAAAGGAAAAAACTAGAATGTGAAAGACTAGAGATCTCTTCAAGAAAATTAGAGATACTAAGGGAATATTTCATGGAAAGCTGGGCACAATAAAGGACAGAAACAATATGGAGCTAACAGAACCTGAAGAAATTAGGAAGAGATGGTAAGAATATACAGAAGAAATGTACAAAAAAAGGTCTTAATGACCTAGATAACCATGATGGTTATCATCTAGAGCTGGACAAATGTGAAGTCGTCTGGAAGTCAAGTGGGCTTTAGGAAGCATTACTACAAACAAAGCTAGTAGAGGTGATGGAATTCCAGCTGAACTATTTCAAATCCTAAAAGATGATGCTGTTAAAATTCTGCACTCAATATGCTAGCAAATTTGGAAAATTCAACAGTGGCCACAGGACTGTAAAAGGTTTTCATTCCAATCTCAAAGAAGGATAATTGCAAAAGAATGTTAAAACTACCACACAAGTGTGCTCATTTTACATGCCAGCAAGGTAATGCTCAAAGCATTCAAACTAGGCTTCAAGAGTACATAAACTGAAAACTTCCATATGCAGAAGCTGACTGTAGAAAATGCAGAGGAACCAGACATCAAATTGCCAACATCTGTTGGCTTATAGAAAAAACAAGAGAACTCCAGAAAGAAATATACTTCTGCTGAATTGAGTGTGCTAAGGCTTTTGACTGTGTGGATCACAACAAACTGGAAAATTCTCAAAGAGATGAGAATACCAGACCAACTTACCTTTCTCCTGAGAAATATGCAGGTCAAGAAGCAACAGTTAGAACCAGACATGGAAAAACAGACTGGCTCAAAATTGAAAAAAGAGTATGAGAAGGTTTTATATCACCCCACTTATTTAACTCATATGCAGAATACATCATTCAAAATGCTGGGCTTGATGAGTCACAAGCTGGGATCAAGATTGCTGGGAGAAATATCAATAACCTCTAATATGCAGATAATACCACCTTAATGGCAGAAAGTGAAGATAAAGTGAAAAGCCTCTTGATAAATGTGAAAAAGCAGAATGAAAAAGAAGGCTTAAAAATCAACATTAATAAAAACAAAAAACAAAGAAAACTAAGATCATGGCATCTGGTTCCATCACTTCATGACAGATAGATGAGGGAAAATGGAAACAGTGACAGACTTTATTTTCTTGGGCTCAAAAATCACTGGGGAGAGTGACTGCAGCCATTAAAAGATGTTTGCTCCTTGGAAGAAAAGCTATGAGAAACCTAGATAGTGTATTAAACAAACAAATGACAATAGCAACAAACACAGACACACCACTTTACTGACAAATGTCCATAACTCAAACCTATGTTTTTCCCAGTAGTTATGTACAGATGTGAGAAGTGGACCATAAGGAAGGCTGAAGCTGAAGAATTGATGCAATTGAACTATGATATTTGAGAAGACCCCTGAGAGTCCCTTGAATAGTAAAGAGCTCAAGTCAACCCTGAATATTCATTGGAAAGACTGATGCTGAAGCTGAAGCTTCAATACTTTGACCAGCAGATGTGAAGAGCTGACTCTTTGGAAAAGATCCTGATTCTTGGGAAGATTGAAGGCAGTAGGAGAAGGGGTTACAGAGAATGAGATGCTTGGATGGCATCATTGAATCAATAGACATTATTTTGAGTAAACTCCAGGAAGATAGTGAGGACAGGGAATTCTGGTGTGCTGCAGTCCATTGGTTTGCAAAAATCAGACACAACTCAGAAACTGAACTTCAAATCTCCTTATGTTAAGGTCATTTGGTTAGTACCCTTAAATTCCTTTGCCAAAAAGGGGATAGAATTCACAGATTCTGGAAATTCAGTTCAATTCAGTTCAGTTCAGTTGCTCAGTCATGTCCTACTCTTTGCAACCCCATGGACCACAGCATGCTAGGCCTCCCTGTCCTTCACTAACTCTCGTAGCTTACACAAACTCATCTCCATTGAGTCAGTGATGTCATCCAACCATCTCATCCTCTTTCGTCCCCTTCTCCTCCAACCTTCAATCATACCCAGCCTAAGGGTCTTTTCAAATGACTTAGCTCTTTGCATCAGGTGGCCAAAGTATTGGAGTTTCAGCTTTAACATCAGTCCTATCAATGAACACTCAGGACTGAACTCCTCTAGGATGAACTGGTTTGATCTCCTTGCAGTCCAAAAGACTCTCAAGAGTCTTCTCCATCACCACAGTTCAAAAGCATCAATTCTTTGGCACTCAGCTTTCGTTATAGTCCAACTCTCACATCCATACATAACTAGTGTAAAAACCATCACCATGATGAGATGGACCTTTCTTGGCAAAATGATGTCTCTGCTTTTTAATATGCTGTCTGGAAATTAAACAATGAATAGATTTGGGATGCCTTTAATTCTGCCTCTAACAGAAGAAACATAGATAATGTATTAAAAAGCAGAGATATTACTTTGCCAACAATGTCCATATACTCAAAGCTATGTTTTTTCCAGTGGCAATGTATGGATGTGAGAGTTGGACCACAAAGAAGTCTAAACACCAAAGAATTAATGCTTTTTTGTGTTTGTGGGGGTGGGGGAGGTGGGATTGGGACCACGTGTACACCCGTGGCGGATTCATGTTGATGTCTGGCAAAACCAATACAATATTGTAAAGTAAAATAATAATAATTTTTTAAAAAATAATTGATGCTTTTGAGCTGTGGTGTTTCAGAAGACTCTTGAGAGTCCCTTGGATCTTTCAAGGAGATCAAACCAGTCAATTCTAAAGGAAATAAATCCTGAATATTCATTAGAAGGACTGATGCTGAAGCTCCAATATTTTGGCCACCTGATATGAATAGCCGATTCACTGGAAATGAGTCGAATCTGTAAGATTGAGAGTAGGAGGAGAAGGGGGCCACAGAGGATGAGATGGTTGGATGGCATCATCAACTCAGTGGACATGAGTTTGAGCAAGCTCTGGGAGATAGTGAAGGACAGGGAAGCCTGCCGTCCCAAAGTCCATGGGGTTGCAAAGAGTTGGACAAAACTGAGCGACTGAACAACAACAACAGAAGAAAGTGATTATTTTGCTATCTTCTAAAATACATATTCATATTCAAGCTTTATCCTAAAACTATTTTAAATATACCATGATTTTAATGAAAATATTTATTAATAAATATGAGTCAGAACAACTGGAGGGAACAATTAAAGAAGGGCAGTGTAAATAGCTCAGTAACTCTCTCCACAAGAAGGCAACAATTTATTCAGTGAAATTATAATTTTAAAAGATCTTTCAATTTGCTCAAAATAGGGACTTTTATAGATAACGGGAAATATATTAGTGCTTATATAGGCCGAAGTTTAGAGTGGGAGAGAAATGGAAATTGACTGATAAGTAGCCCAGGATTTTTTTATAGAAATGAAAACGTTATAACATTTGATTGTGATAATGTTTAAATAATCCTGTGAATTTGCTAAAAATATTGAATTACATAAACTGACAGTTACATGGTATAAAATTTATATCATTCTATTTCCTTCCTTACCAGAATACAACTCTTGTATGTTGAATTTTTTGCCGTTTATCTCTATATTTGATATTAAATCTTGACAAAATTCATTTCTGGTTCTGATATGGATAGTTTCTTATTTTAACTTATGTATTTATTTCCCCAAATTAACTTTTGAACCAGTTTGATTTAAAAGAATAGATAAAAGGCAACAATAGTGATACTTTGTATAAATATGAATAAATTCTGGCCTAATACAAAGGTGATTATACTTTTTACATTATGTATGAGCAATTTAAATGCAAGTGAACCAGTTTCACAATACCTTGAAATGGAGAGAAAGTTTGAAATAGCTCAATTACCAAAACTTACACAAACTTTGCTTATTTTGCCAAAAATTCCCAAAATGAATCCTACGAAAGTTTTTGGTCAGTGTTTTGTTGTTAGAATAACTACATATTGAATAGATAAGTAAAGATAATTATTATATAAAAATATTTGGCAATGTTCATTTTAATACAAATAAGTATCTCATCCCAATAATTTTCAGTTTTTGTTAATCAATATTTTTTTCATTTTTTAAAAAAAATTTATTTTATTTTACTTTACAATATTGTATTGGTTTTGCCATACATTGACATGAATCTGCCACTGGTGTATACGAGCTCCCAATCCTGAACCCTCTTCCCACCTCCCACCCCATATCATCTCTCTGGATCATCCCCATGCACCAGCCCCAAGCATGCTGTATCCTGTATCGAACATAGACTGGCACTTTGTTTCTTACATGATAGTATACATGTTTCAATGCCATTCTCCCAAATCATCCCACCCTCTTCCTTTCCCTCAGAGTCCAAAAGTTCTATACATCTGTGTTTCTTTTGCTGTCTTGCATACAGGGTCATCATTACCATCTTTCTAAATTCCATATATATGTGTCAGTATACTGTGTTGATATTTTTCTTTCTGGCTTACTTCACTCTGTATTAATCAATATTAAAGCTACTTTTAATCTTATGATACTCAAACAGTTCTTAGCTCTTCATATGATGACTTCTGAAGCAAAATTTTATGTAATTAGCAAAAATAGCATAATTTAAAAACACATTATATGGTATATAATATTAAAATAATCTGAGACCTGAAATAAATATAAATAAACAGAGGTCAAGAATTATTAGATATTTTCCAAGCACTATTATTTGGTAGTATTTTTAGAGCATAACTATACTGGTTTCTAGGTCAGCATCCTACTCTTCATTTAATTAAAAGATAGTGAATGATAAAAATATTATGAGAAAATTCTTACATTGCTATTGGTAGCTTTTATATTAAATAAAACATACTAAGCAATGACAAATATTAGATTTTTTCTAATAACCTACTTGTTCCTTAGAAAATATTTTACAGAAGAAAAAAAAAAATTGGAAACACTCTCAGAAGAAACCTACCAAAGAAGTTTGAATGAATGTTCAACCAAGAAGAACAAATTTTGTTGTTGTTGTTGGTTTACTAGTGTTAACTGTTGGAATTTATTTAAAATCTTCAAGAGCATATAGCAAAAAAAGAACAATAACATCTACAACATCTCACTTGAATATACATACTGATCATTTATGTTTTCCAAAAAAATACTGAAAATGTACTCAAAGATTAAAAAAAAGCATTAGATATCAATATCAATAATTGCATCAGAATATATATATATGTAATCCAGGACTTTCCTGGTGCTCCAGTGATTGAGACTCCAAGCTTCCCTGGACTCCTGCACCAAGGGGTGCAGGTTGGATCCCTGGTCAGATAACTAAGATCCCACAAGCCATGCAGCATAACCAAAAGATACACATATATTACTTATATATATATATATGTATATATAGTAAAATTAAATAATTAGCACAAACATGAGTGATAACTGACTTAGGCATGTAGGGGAAGATATAATTTAGTTGACTACAGAGGGAGAAGAAAATTGTGAACTCAATCAAATTGTCCCACAAAACTTCTTTAGAAGCTCAACTTTTAGACAAACCAGGCCCCACAGAAGGCAGAGGCGGGATATCTGTTTTCAAGTAGAAAGATCAACTGAAACTAGGTATTCTCAACACGGTCCTTCCAATGAACATCCAGGACAATCAGGGAAAATCAACTCAGCTGTAGAAAACCGTGATCTGCTGCTTTTTTATATCATGCAACCAAACCACCACTATTACCCGTCCCCAAACATTCAAGTCACTTCCTGAGTCCCCGGTCATAGACCAGAGGCATATTCTTTAGAGAAAGTGAACCAGAGTAGCACAGTAGAACTTTTCCAGCAGAAGTTTAGAAAGAGGCATGGGACTGAAAGGCAGGGGATTCAGAGGAGTAAAAATGTTAGTTGTTCAGTCATATCTACTTCTTCATGACCCCATGAACTGTAGCCCACCAGGCTCCTCTGTCCATGGAATTCTCCAGGCAAAAATACAGTAGTGGGTAGCCATTGCCTTCTCTACAGGATGTTCCTGACCTGAGGATTGTACTTAGGTCTTCTGTATTGCAGGCAGATTCTTTACCATCTGAGACATCTGAGCCATCAGAGAAACCCAAGGGGATTAAGAAAGGCTGCCTATTTAAATGAAGGAAACATAACCTCCTTGCTCTTCAGTGTACTTTCAGAATGCAGCTAAATATATACCAGCTTGTACACACAAACATACGTACACGCATACACAGATAACAATGAAAGCAAGACAGAGAACTTTTCTTTAAAGCAACTGAAAAGTCCATCACCAGTGTAAATATTTGCCAAATTTCCAGCTCTACAACTCTCTCATGTCTTCCTAGAGTTAGTTGCACACATATGTGGGAATATGACTCAAAATAAAGTAATAATTCTAGACAGGGAAGATGGTATGCATTTTCTGTATTCTTGGGTGGTTTTGCTTAACCTTCATCAAGTCTACAACTCTTGCCTGTACCACATTTATTATGAGTGTTTCATGCATGGCTTCATGTTGCTTCTCAGTTCCTTTTGAAAATGCTGTCTGCTCAGCCATGGAAGAAAAATCTAATCATTTTCTTTACATATACATGAAAACCAATTTTATTTTGGTGTTATCTTTTGATACACACTAAGAATGTGACTTCTTTTTAGTGGACTCTGTACAGGGGTAAAT
Source organism: Neotragus pygmaeus (assembly GCA_006410875.1). Taxonomy (NCBI): domain Eukaryota; kingdom Metazoa; phylum Chordata; class Mammalia; order Artiodactyla; family Bovidae; genus Neotragus; species Neotragus pygmaeus. Next base: position 788,743 of record SJYV01047757.1, on the reverse strand, counting down.
GTCCTCAACACAATGTCCCTGCATTTTAGGGTCAGCAGTAAACCATGCAGAGTGGCAGGGCCAGTGTTATCCTATCATATTTGTTTCAGGACTAAGAAAAAGGAAATTTACTAGATATCAATATTTTCATGAATAACAATTATGAGGAAGAAGTCAATGGAAAAAATGCTTTGGCATGGAACACATGATTTTAATTTCATGAAACATTCATTATTTTAATTTCAAGAAAATTAAAATACCCTGAACTACAAGGGGAATGGGATCTGTGCAAAGAAAGTAATCACATATGTGTAGCTAATTGTCTCACTGTTTAAACCATATGCTGTTCTTTTTCTCCTTTCAACACATTGTCCACTTGCAGTTACACAATTAAAAGAGTATCAAATACTTAATACAGTAGTTAGTTTCCAAAAAGTGTCCCCAATGAAACAATCACCACTAGTGCTGTTGTTGTTGTTCAATCACCGAGTCATATCTGACTCTTTGCAACCCCATGGACTGCAGCATGCCAGGCATTCCTGTTTCTCACCATCTCCTGGAGTTTGTCCAAGTTCATGTCCATTGAATTGGTGATGCCATCCAACCATCTTATCCTCTGTCACCCCCTTCTCCTCCTGCCTTTAGCCTTTCGCAGTAACAAGGTCTTTTCCAGTGAGTTACCTCTTCGTAGCAGGTGGCCAAAGTATTGGAGTTTCAGCATCAGTCTTTCCAATTAATATTTAGAGTTGATTTCCTTTAGAATTTACTGGTTTGATCTTCTTTTCCAGCACCACATTTCAAAAGCATCAATTATTTGGTGCCCAGCATTCTTTATAGTCCAGCTCACACATCTGTACTTGACCACAGGAAAGACTCCAAAATCACTGCAGATGGTGATTGCAGCCATGAAGTGAAAAGACACTTGCTCCTTGGAAGAAAAGCTTTGACCAGCCTAGACAGCATATTAAAAAGCAGAGACATTACTTTGTCAACAAAGTTCTGTCTAGTCAAGGCTATGGTTTTTCCAGTAGTCATGTATGGATGTGAGATTTGGACTATAAAGAAAGCTGGATGCTGAAAAAGTGATGCTATTGAATTGTGGTGTTGGAGAAGACTCTTGAAAGTCCCTTGGACTGCAAGGAGATCCAACCAGTCCATCCTAAAGGAGATCAGTCCTTGGGGTTCATTGGAAGGACTGATGTTGAAGCTGAAACTCCAATACTTTGACCACCTGATGCGAAGAGCTGACTCATTTGAAAAGACCCTGATGCTGGGAAAGATTAAGGGCAGGAGGAGAAGGGGGTGACAGAGGATGAGATGGTTGAATGGCATCACTGACTCGATGTACATGAGTTTGGGTGAACTCTGACAGTTGGTGGTGGATAGGGAGGCCTGGCATGCTGTGGTTTGTGGGGTCGCAAAGAATCACACACAACTGAGAGACTGAACTGAACTGGAAAGACCATAGCTTGACTATATGGACCTTTGTCAGCAAAGTGGTATCTTTGTTTTTTAATATACTATCTATGTTAGGGTCACAAAAATTTGTATATGACTGAAGTGACTGAGCATACACACATGCTGTTTGTTATAGCTTTCCTGCCAAGAAGCAATCCTCTTCTAATTTCATGGCTGAAGTCCCCATCCACTGTGATTTCAGAGCCCAAGAAGAGGAAATCTGTCACTGCTTGCATATTTTTGCTGGCAGTTTTCCTAGTGGCTCATATAGTAAAGAATCTGCCTGCATTGTTGGAGACCCGGGTTCAATCCCTGGGTTGAAAAGGTTCCTGGAGAAAGAAATGGCATCCCATTCCAGTAATCTTGCCTGGAAAATTCCATGGAGAGGAGCCTAATGGGCAACAGTCCATGGGATCACAAAGTTTCTGACACAGCTGAGAGACTAACACTTTCACAGTCAGTTGCATCATCCTCTTTCATGATGATTGTTGCATGATTCTGTGAATTATTTTTAATCTCTAGAAAGTGGTGATTAAAAGTTTTGTCAGTTTTTGTTTTTAAATCTTAAAATCTTATATCCTTTTGCTTTTGTGCTGTGGGAATCTCTGAATTACCATGCAAATAGTTTAGCTGTCATACATAGAGGGGTGACTCGAGAAGGCTATGATGCTACATAGAAAGCTAGAAGGACCAGCTGCCTAGTGTTCAAGTGGCCCAAAGGAGCTTCCAGATGACTCCAGCTTCAGCTGCCACCCGACTGAATCAGTAAGAGACAGTCAGTGAACCCTTCCAAGTTCAGTCAGCCATTGAAATTTGAGACAGTCTCAATACATAACTGCCATAAATCCAAAGCTCATATTTGCCCTCTTAGGATCTTAATATCTTCCCAATTTATAACAAATATACCCTTACAATGTAAACAATCCTTTTCATAATTTTATCAAATTACCAAAAAATTTTAATACAATTATGCTATACTTACTAATGTATATGTGGGACACTTAGCTAACCACTCAATTTCCTTTTCTCTGTAATAGTGTTCATTTTAACAGTGTTTTTGGCATAAATAACAAGCATGTCTAATTTAGACACTATGTGAATTAAAAAATAGAAAGGGAGGAAAGGCAGGGGACATTTGATTTGAACATGGCTATCTTTACTTTTCCCCATGCCTCTTTTTGCCATTATAGACAGAAATGAATTATTTGATTTACGTGCAGGATAAGCCCAGATTAAACCAGACTCAACAATATGACTTGATTCCCATCATCCCATAGGAACAAACTTCTTAGTGTAATGTTTTCTTGTTAGAGCCAATTCTCGATTTCCATCCAAACTAGCAAATATTATTGAGAATTTATATATGTTTGCCCAAATTTGTATTCAAAAGGAAATTCAAATGTGAGTATTGCATCATATATACCCACAAAAAATTTCAATACTTAGCCTAATATTTCCTAAACCAGTGAGCCACAATCACATGACTTTTCCACAGATTCTCAACATTCCAGATTCCCAGAGTAGATGTAGAATCTTAAATGAGGGTGGAAAAAGTTGCTTGATGATGGCTTTATATGTCTTTATAACTCCTGGTGGTTCAAATAGTAAAGAATCCACCTTCAGTGTGAGAGACCTGGGTCCAATTCCTTAGTTGGGAAGATCCCCTGAAGGAGCGCATGACAACCCACACCAGTATTCTTGCCTGGAGAATCCCCATGGACAGAAGAGCCTGGTGAACTACAGTCTGTGGGCTTGCAAAGAGTCGTACATGACTGAGTGACTAAGCACACACATAAGTACTCTGGGGTTTCCAGATGGCTCAGTGGTAAAGAATATGTCTGTCAATGCAGGAGATACAGGAGAAGTGAGTTTGACCCCTGGATCAGAAAGATCCCCTGGAGGAGGAAAGGGCAACAATCTTCAGTATTCTTCCCTGGAGGATCGCATGGCTAGAGAAGCCTAGGGCCACAGTCCATGAGTCCATGAGACTCTGACACGACTGAGTGACTGAACATGAATGCATAACTACTTCTGCACAGTAGTTAAATTTTTCCAAGGACTACTACCGTAGATAACATGGTAGGAGCACAGTTACTGATGTTAACTATTAATCAAGACTAATGGAAATGGATGAATACTATACGAAGCACACAATCTTTTACACAATGCATGCATGCTATCCATGCTAAGTCACTTCAGTCATGTCCGACTCTGTGTGACACCATGGACAGCGGACCACAAGGCTCCTCTGTCCAAAGAATTCTCTAGGCAAGAATACTGGAGTGGGTTGCCATTTCTTTTCCACTTTTACACAAAGTCACTTTAAATATTTATATGAGGATTCAAAAAAAGTTGGGTAAGGACTTCTTTTGTAGTCCAGTGATTAGGACTTTACCTTTTATTGCAGAGGTTGCAGGTTCAATCCCTGTTTGGGGAACTAAGATCCCATATGCGTCATGGCCAAAAAAACAGAACATAAAAACAGCAAAAACAATACTTTAATAAATTCAATAAAGACTTTTAAAAAAAGATGGGAAAGAGCCATAAGGCAGCACAAGAATACACTAAAATCTTTCAGAAATTCAGATGTATGAAAACTTGGATACAAAATCATTATTGTACTACTCAGCTTTCATATAGTAGAGATGCTTTCTTGGCATTCAGCCTGGGGGTGGATGGTCAATGGGACGTGAGTCATTCCTCAATGATGAATTATTTGGCCAAACACATAAAAGTAATTGCTGAAACCTAAGACACTCTGAGCTCCCTTATTTTTCCCCATGAGAATTTTGGCAGACTTTCCAACTTATTCTGTAGTGGTCAGCACAGTTACTGACTGAAATCACTACTGGAGTCACCTTGAGTTCACAGTGCCACAGTGGCCACTTTTTTCTTGGGTCTACACTGAAACCCCTGCCATTGTTGTGCCATCAGCTTTTTATTTACTTGGTGGAGTTTCTCTGTACTCTGTGGTGGGAGAGAGTCTCTTCTCCTTTCCCCACTCTCCCTACAAGAAGAGCAGACCCCACCAGCTCTTGCTTTCCCTCTTGAAGAAGAAAATAACTTAGAAAGGCTGTTCTTGCCTAGGGAGAAATAGTTACTTTTTGTTTCTTTTCCCTTTTCCAATTTTGTGTCTGACTCTTTGCAACCCCATGGACTGAAGCCTGCCAGGCTCCTCTGTCCACGGAACTTTTCTGGCAAGAATACGGCAAAGGGTTGCCATTTCCTACTCCAGGAGATCTTCCTGACCCAGAGATTAAACCTGTATCTCTTATGTCTTCTGCATTGACGTGATTCTTTACCAGTGTGCCACCTGGGAGCCTTAAAGGGACTAAAGTATTTCCCTTTTGAATGATGGAACAACCCCTCTCTCTGTCTCTCTATCTCCATTTCTCTTTCTCTCTCCAACTCTACTAAGGGAATTTTTCATCTGCCTCACTCCATTTTCCTGTTGCTCTCTCTCCCATCTGTTTCACATATTCATACACATGAATATTTCTTGCATTTTCATGCACTTTGTGGCAAACATCAGGTGAGGTACATTCACATATATTAATCTCAGTTAATCCACACAATCTTGTTGAACTGTGTGAAGGATTATATTACTGCGAATCTTTAATATCAGAAATAGAGCAATCAAACATTTTATGGTATGCAGTCTGGCTCATGCTGGGAGTATTTGTTGTTGTTCAGTCACTCCTTCATGTCCAGCTCTTTGGATCCCATGGACTGCAGCAAGCCAGGCTTCCCTGTCTTTCACCATCTCCTAGAGCTTCCACCCAACCATCTCATCCTGTTTTTCCTTCTCCTCCTAGGGAGTATACTATCTAGTAAGAAAGAAAAATATATAGTCTGCTTAAAATTTTATTATTTTTTTTTAAATTTTAATTAATTAATTAATTTATTTTAAAATTTAACTTTACAATACTCTATTGGGTTTGCCATACATCGACATGAATCCACCACAGGTACACACAAGCTCCCAATCCCGAATCTCCCTCCCACCTCCCACCCCCCAACGTCTCTCTGGATCATCCCCGTACCCAGCCCCAAGCATCCTGCATCCTGTATCAAATAGAGACTGGTGATTCGTTTCTTACATAACAGTATATATGGATGAAACTGGAGCCTATTATACAGAGTGAAGTAAGCCAGAAAGAAAAACACCAATACAGCATACTGACACATATATACGGAATTTAGAATGATAGTAAGGACGACCCTGTATGTGTGACAACAAAAGGACACAGACATAGACAATGGACTTTTGGCCTCAGAGGGAGTAGGAGAGGGCGGGATGATCTGGGAGAATGGCACTGAAGCATATATACTGCTTAAAATTTTAAAAGTGTGAGTTGTTCAAACCAATGTTCTTTGGTAGTTTAGAAAAGAAGAAATCCATCTGAGAAAAGCTATTCCATAACCATCCTGACAGCTTGAGTTAAGTCTTGAAGAATTGGTAAGATGTGATAGAAAGAAGAGGGACATTGAAATGAAGTGAAATGTGGCATGAATTGGGTTGGGAATGAAGCACCCGCAAAGAGTTAGGGTAGCATAATGCAGTGGGAATAAGCTCTAGTCTTGAAAAGATAAAATGTTGATGTTGCTGTGTTAGTAGAAGGACTAATATAACTTATTTTTCAATCTGACTCTTCCTCACCTATTATATGAAGTATAAACAATTTCATAAATACTAATTCTCTAACACTTCTTGGGGAACATTATAATCATAGCTCTACTCATTATTTTAAAATATTAGAAAATACCAGCTTTATTGAATTGTTTTTTTTTAACTTGTGTTCTACCTAGTCTGATGAGGACAGATAATAGCTGAACTGTTGGGAATATTGTGTGAAATATTTGCCATAAGGAGACAGCTTGTGAATCTTTTCACCCATTTGCCCTCAATAAACTCATCTTCTTTATGGTCCTGCATATAGTCTCTGAGCTTCCCAGGTGGCTCAGTGAGTAAAGAATTTGCCTGCAATGCAGGAGATACAGGCAGATGCGAGTTCGATCCTGGGTCCAGAAGATCTCCTGGAGGAGGACATGGCAACCCACTCCAGTATTCTTGCCTGAAGAATCTCATGGACAGAGGAGCCTGGTGGGACCTGCATATATGGTTGCAAAGAGTTGGACATGACTAAAGTGAATGAGCACACACACATGCATTCAGATGAAGAGGGATGGATAAATTCATTCTGTGTGCTAACCAGCACAGATATCCACAGAAAAGAAACTGGAAAGTAGACCTTCAGTTTTTATGTATTCTATTATCTCTTCATCTACTGTCTCTAAGAACACAAACTTTAGAAAAATTTTGCTACCCACCTCACAAAAACACACAAGATGCTACATTCATAAAAGTGTTGTATTCTTCTAAATATAAGATATAAACTTAATAAAAGGAATTGGAAAATAAAGGTAGAAACAGGTGAAAATAAATGAGGAAATGTCATCCCTTTAAAATTATGTAATCCTATTATAATATCAAGTGAGCAATTAAATTTTTCTCTTTTTTTTCCCCAAGCTACTTTTTAAGTATTGAGAAAATACACTTGGTGATGAAGATAAATCTTATCTGTAAGTGAACTAAATCTGGCAATTATTTTTTATTTCCTACTAAATCTTGACTTTTAGATTATCTTTGGCCAATTAGTATAACACAGATAAACTGCTGACTTTCTTGTTCTGAACAATAGAAGATCCCTGGCTTCACCAGAGCCTCTTAAGAAATACTTCTATATTGTAATATTTTCAAAACATCTAGGTTATTAAAGACAATTTTTGACCATAGATAATAGTATTTGAAAATAGGTTGAATGCAGAGGACTGATCAGCTTCTGTTTTTTTTTTTTCTTTTTCTTGATATTTTTCATAATATTCAGTGGTGAATTTAAATCTCTGTCATATAGTTCCACTATAGTGATCATTCGGTACCTTACATCTTATTTAGCTGCAAGGTAACTGCATAAGGTTTATTATTTCAAAATTACTTTGAAATAAATACATATCTTGAGGCAGAATATATTAATATGCGGCCCAAGTATGCAAACCTGAATTCAAGATAATGAAAAGTTCTTAGGTACTATCCTTATTTCTGCCATATATCAACCTTCTCTGCTGATGAAGCAGTTAGTAGAATTATGGTTCAGGTTTGATCATGGGTGTTAATAAATAGAAAGCGCTATATGGGAAAAGCAGGTTACTATAGACAAAGCTGACCAGTAATCTGCTAAAGAGTTATGGGCTTTTCCTGCATTGTCTGAACAGTGTATTTATTGATCTACCGTTAAACTATACTGGGTGTCACAAATATGTGGTTAATTTTAGAAAACGTAGTTAATATCTCAGAACTGTCATTATTAAACATTGCTCCTTCTGTTGCTTTCTGTCTAAAAGTTACACAATTGTTTGTCCTATCATAATTTTATTTTCTCTTTAGCATGGTTTATCAATGGATAACTTATTATCCGGGCTTCTCACCAGCTATTTGATTTTTTGTTATCTATACCTTTCAGTGGGCTTCCAAGGTGGTTCAGTGGTAAAGATTCTACCTGCCAATGCTGGAGACCCATGTTTAATGCCTGGGTTGGAAGATCCCTTTGAGAAGGAAATGGCAATCCACTTCAGTATCCTTGCCTGAGAAATACCATGGACATAGGAACCTGAGGGGCTACAGTCAGTCCATGGGGTTGAAAAGAGTTGGACATCACTGAGCAACTAAAACAACAACAACAACATACTTTCTAATACACCCTATGAGTTAGGTTTATTAAAAGCTATGATTTACTTACTTAATATTTACTATAAATTTCATCTCCTAGTAAATTTTGCTTTCTTTAAACAAGATTGAACAGTCTAAAAAAAAAAAAAAGTCTTGCATTATAATCACTTTTGATAGAAAATTATCTCACAATGTTGGCAAATAGTACGTCTTGTAGAGGATTCAGGTCCATTTGTAAATAAACTAATTTTTGTTTTGCTCAATTTTAATCTGATATATTACATTTTTGAACAAGGATCACTAAAATAAATCATAGTAATTTATCCCTCAGCTTCCCAGGTGGCGCAGTGGTAAAGAATCCAACTGCCAATGCAGGAGACTCAGGTTTAATCCTTGGGTAGGGAAGACCCCCTTGAGAAGGAAATGGCAAACCACTCAAGTGTCCTTGTCTAGGAAATACTATGGACAGAGGAATCTCACAGGCTACAGTCTATGGGGTCACAAAAGAGTTGTGCACAACTTAGAGACTAAAATAAAAGCAACAAATTAATGAAACATAGCATAAGAAAGATCTTATAATGAACTACTTCATGCTCTCTGAATATATATATATATATATATATATATATATATATACACACATTCCAACAAAGCCTTGTCCTCAAGGTTTTCTTCACTTCCACTAAATTTTAGACAAACTTCTTTCTGACTGTAGGTCTCAACTTCCCTCTTCTGAGAGCATTTACTCTACCAAACTTGTAAATTCTTTCTTTGCCTCTTTATAATGTAAATCTTAGAAGCCTGAGCCAGTTTTACCACCCAAGGAAGGCTTCGTCAAGGGCCATCATGCCAGTACATGAACCGTGAATTTCCAGATGTTCAAGCTGGATTTAGAAAAGGCAGAGGAACCAGAGATCTAATGGCCAACACCCACTGGACTATTGAAAAAGCAAGAGAGTTCCAGATAAACATCTACTTCTCCTTTATTGACTATGCCAAAGCCTTTGACAGTGTGGATCACAGCAAACTGTGGAAAATTCTTCAAGAGATGAAAATATGAGGCCAACTTATCTGCCTCCTGAGAAATCTGTATGCATGTCAAGAGCAACAGTTAGAAATGGATATGGAGCATAAGACTGGTTCCAAATTGGAAAAAGAATATGTCAAGGTTGTATATTGTCACTGTGTTTATTTAACTTTTATTCAGAGTACATCATGTGAAATGCTGGGTTGGATGAAGCACAAGCTGGAATCAAAATTTCCAGAAGAAATAGCAATAACTTCAGATATGCAGATGACACCACACTTATGACAGAAAGTGAAGAGGAACTAAAAAGCCATTTAATGAAATTAAAAGAGGAGAATGTAAAAACTGGCCTAAATTCAAGATTCAAAAAACTAAGATCATGGCATCTGGTCCCATCACTTCATGGCAAATAGATGGAGAAACAATGGAAACCGTGGCAGACTTTATTTTGAGGGGCTGCAAAATCACTGCAGATGATGACTGCAGCCATGAAATCAAAAGATGTTTGCTACTTCTAAGAAAAGCTATGACCAACTTAGATAGTATATTAAATAGCAGAGACATTACTTTGCCAACAAAGGTCCTTCTAGCCAAAACTGTGGTTTTTCCAGTAGTCATGTGTAGATGTGAGTGTTGGACTATAAAGAAAGCCGAGCACTGAAGAACTGATGCTTTTGAACTGTGGTATTGGAGAAGACATTTGAGAGTTCCTTGGACTGCAAGAAGATCAAATCAGTCAGTCCTAAAGGAAATCAGTCCTGAATATTCATTGGAAGGGCTGATGCTAAAGCTGAAGCTCCAATACTTTGGCCACTTCATGCATAGAGGTGACTCATTGTAAAAGACCCTGGGCAAGATTGAAGGCAGGAGTAGAAGGGAATGACAGAGGATGAAAAGGTTGGATGGCATCACAAACTCAATGGATATGAGTTTGGGCAAGCTCCAGGAGTTAATGATGGACAGGGAAGCTTGGCGTGCTGCAATCCATGGGGTCACAGAGTCTGAAATGACTGAGTGACTGAACTGAACTGGGAGCTTTTACCCTAAAATGGAATTATCAAGGGTGATAGTGCATATAATGGTAAGTTTCTGTGTGGGTTCATGGGTGGGAACTAGGACTCAAACAGAATGAGCACTCTAAGTTGTAAAGCTGCTTCTTGTTCTGAGAGAGTTTGTTTTTCCTCTCAGAAATTCTCATTAGCACACACAGAATGGCTTAAGATTTTCTCATTCCATCCATCCCAGCTGTTCAAAACTCTCCAAAGCAGTGATGAATCTACAGACTGTCATAGTGAGTGAAGTAAATCAGACAGAGAGGACAAATATCATATGATATCGCTTATACGTGGGATCTAAAAAAAATGGTATAAATGAATGTATGTACAAAACATAACTAAAGTCATGTATAAAGAAAACAATTTTACAGTTACCAAGGAAGAAAGGGGAAAGAAATAAATTGGGAGACTAACATATTTACAATTGTTGTTGTTCTGTTGCTCAGTTATTCAGCAAATCAGGCTTCCCTGTCCTTCACCAACTCCCTGAGCTTATTCAAATTCATATCCATTGAGTCAGTGATGCCATCTAACCACCTCATCCTCTGTTGTCCCCTTCTCCACCTGCCTTCAATCTTGCCCAACACCAGGGTCTTTTTTAATGATTGGCTCTTTGCATCAGGTGGCAAATGAATTGGAGCTTCAGCTTCAGCATCAGTTCTTCCAGTGAATATTCAGGACTGATTTCCTTTAGGATTGACTGTTTGGATCACCTTGCAATCCAAGGGACTCTCAAGAGTCTTCTCCCAACACCACAGTTCAAAAGCATCAATTCTTTTCTACTCAGCCTTTTTTATGGTTCAACTCTCATATCCATACATGATTACTGGAAAAAGCATAGCTTTGACTATACTGACATTTGTTAGGAAATAATGTCTCTGCTTTTTAATATACTCTCCAGATTTGTCATAGTTTTTCTTGCAAGAAGCAAGCATCTTTTAATTTTGTGTCTGCAGTCACCATCTTCAGTGATTTTGGAGCCCAAGAAAATAAAGTCTGCCACTGTTTCCATTATTTCCCCATCTATTTGCCATGATGATATGCAATTGGATGTCATGATCATTTTTTGAATGCTGAGTTTTAAGCCAGTTTTTTCACTCTTGTCTTTCACCTTCATAAGAGCTTCTTTAAATCCTCTTCGCTTTTTGTCATAAAAGTGGTGTCATCTACATATCTGAGGTTATTGATATTTCTCCATGCAATCTTGATTCCAACTTGTGTTTCAGCCAGCCTGGCATTTCATATGATGTGCATTGCATACAATTTAAATAAGCAGGCTGACAATAAACAACCTTGAGGTATTCCTTTACCAGTTTGAAACCAGTCCATTGTTCCATGACCAGTTCTAACAGATACTTTTTGATACATAGTACTATATATAAAATGGCTAATTAATAAGGATCTACTGAATAGCACAGACTTTATTTTCTTGGGTTCTAAAATCACTGCAGATGGTGACTTCAGTCATGAAATTAAAATACTCTTGCTCCTTGGAAGAAAGGCTATGACAAATCAGGAAAGTTTATTAAAAAGCAGAGATATCACTTTGCTGACAAAGGTCCATAGTCAAAGCTATGGCTTTTCCAGTTGTGAGAGTTGGATCATAAAGAAACCTCGGTGCCTAAGAACTGATGTTTTTGGACTAAGATGTTGGACAAAATTCTTGAGAGTCCCTTGACTATAAGTAGATCAAGCCAGTAACTCCTAAAGGAAATCAGTCCTGAATATTCGTTGGAAGGACTGATACTGAAGCTGAAACTCCAATACTTTGACCACCTGATGTGAAGAACTGACTAATTGGAAAAGACCCTAAAGCTGGGAAATTTTGAAGGCAGGAGGAGAAGGGGACAACAGAGGATAAGATGGTTGGATGGCATCACTGAGTCAATCGACATGAGTTTGAACAAGCTCCAGGAGTTGCTGATGGACATGGAAGCCTGTCATGTTGCAGTCCATGGAGTTGGCACAGAGTTGGACAGAACTAAGTGACTGAACTTAACTGAATAATACAGGGAACTCTATTCAATACTCTATAATGACCTACATGGGATAATAAAGAAAAAGAGTTGATACATGTATATGTACAACTGATTCACTTTGCTGTACTGCAGAATCTAACACGACATTGTAAATCAACTCTTAGGAGAACCACTGACTGAAGCTGCCCACTGTGCCCAGGCACCACAGTAACAATTTGCATGAGTTATCTTACAACAGGAGAATAGGAGGTCCCAGTAATGAAGCTAGAACTGACAAGCCACCACCAATGAGAATAATTGGGGAAAGAGCAAAAATGAGAGAGAAGATACCAGCCCATAGGTTCTACCTACCCCCCAGAATTCTTCTGAATGGAATCCATCTTTGCTGAACAATGAGCAAGCCACCAGTAAGGACTTTGATTAAGAATGATTGGTCACAGACAACCTGGAAAGTAATAGATAACTTGGTAGATAGATAGAAAATAATATTAGATAGAGAAAGTGGGAAAAATACATTATGCCAGGAGTACAACATTCCCAAGTTCACATCAAAAAATAGGATCACAAACATCAGTTATATCTAACTGCTCTTTGACCAGAAATCGATGGAGTGACTCAAGGTTTACCTCTCTTCCACTGACTGCATATCTTCAGGCAAAATCTAGTGGATATTTTGAGAAGCAGTCCTAAGACCAATTGATTTCCTGGCATCCACGACAGAGACAGAATTGCACAAGCCATTCACCACAAAGAAGCGCACCACTGCCAGCTTATGCCCTCAGAATGGTGCCCAGGATGGAGGAGATCTTGAATGATGAAGCCTTGAGCACTGCTGAGCCTAGCATAAATTCAGCAATACTATTTATACTACCACAAGACATTCTGAAATGTGCATCCCAGGCTTTTTTCCAACAAATTCAGGCTAATGGGGCTCAGAAACAGCCAGCGCAGGTGACTAGATACCCAACCAGTGTAGAAGAAATGGTTACAGTTGCTCAAGTGTCTGTGGAAGCTGAACAACTGCCATGAAGTATTTTCATGTTGGAACAGAAGCCACTGTTCATCAGGGAATTAGACTGGTCCATTGCAATCAGGTATTTCACCTCCTTGATCCCTGCACGAGAGGATAAGTGCAACTTGTTTTCAGACTAAGTTACTTCCAGATTACCTCAGTCTCTGTCTTCCATTTACATCTCCATCGAGTTGGACAAGTCTGCCAATTTCATGGACATCACTATGCTGCTAGGTTTCTTTGCTTTGCCACATGAGTGAACATCTGGGCTGCAGACTCACCAACCTGGGTCTCAATCTATGCTTTTTGTCAATGTAATATACTTTAATCTTCCCTTGGCCAGAGTTCCCATGAAACTTAAAGATTGGAATTGGGTTATAAATCATAGAAGGTGTTCCTCCAGTTATGGTGAAGTGTATGTCTCATAGAGTTCCTGTACAAATGTTAATATTAAACTTGTTACTCAGTTCAGTTCAGTCACTCAGTCCTGTCTGACTCTTTATGATCTCATGAACTGGAGCATGCCAGGCTTCCCTGTCCATCACCAACTCCCAGAACCAACTCAAACTCATGCCCATTGAGTCAGTAATGCCATTCAACGATCTTATCCTCTGTTTCTCCTTCTCCTTCTACCTTCAATCTTTCTCAGCATCAGGGTCTTTCCAGAGTCAGCTCTTCGCATCAGTTGGCCAAAGTATTGGAACTTCAGCATCAGTCTTGCCAATGAATATTCAGGACTAATTTCCAATAGGATTGACTGATTTGATCTCCTTACTGTCCAAGGGTTACTCTTTTCCAACACCACAGTTCAAAAGCGTCACTTCTTTGGAACTCAGCTTTCTTTATTGTCCAACTCTCATATCCATACATGACTACTGGAAAAACTATAGCTTTGACTAGATGGACCTTTGTTGGCAACTTATTCCTATTGGTGTTCAATATGGTGAAAAATGGCAAGGTGAAAATGTAAGGTTTAATCTTAAAGAATTGATGCTTTTGAACTGTGGTGTTGGAGAAGACTCTTGAAAGTTCCTTGGACTGCAAGGAGATCCAACCAGTCCATTCTGAAGGAGATCAGCCCTGGGATTTCTTTGGAAGGAATGATGCTAAAGCTGAAACTCCAGTACTTTGGCCACCTCATGGAAGAGCTGACTCATTGGAAAAGACTCTGATGCTGAGAGGGATTGGGGGCAGGAGGAGAAGGGGACNCCCTTGGACTGCAAGGAGATCCAACCAGTCCATTCTGAAGGAGATCAGCCCTGGGATTTCTTTGGAAGGAATGATGCTAAAGCTGAAACTCCAGTACTTTGGCCACCTCATGGAAGAGCTGACTCATTGGAAAAGACTCTGATGCTGAGAGGGATTGGGGACAGGAGAAGGGGATGACAGAGGATGAAATGGCTGGATGGCATCACTAACTCGATGGACGTGAGTCTGAGTGAACTCCGGGAGTTGATGATGGACAAGGAGACCTGGTGTGCCGCGATTCATGGGGTCACAAAGAGTTGGACACGACTGAGCAACTGAACTGAATCCTTTGTCTTTTCATTAGAAAAGACACTGTTGCTGGAAAAGTTTGAATGCAAAAGGAGAAGAGGGCAGCAGAGGATGAGATAGTTAGATAGCATCACCAACTCAACAGGCATGAATTTGAGCCAACTCTGGGAGGTAGCTGAAATTCTAATACTTTGGCCACCTGTTGCGGAGAACTGACTCATTGGAAAATACCCTGTTGCTTGGAAAGATTGAAGGCAGGAGGAGAAGGGGATGACAGAGGATGAGATGGCTGGATGGCATCACCAACTCAATGGACGTGAGTTTGAGTAAGCTCCGGGAGCATGTGATGGACAGGGAAACCTGATATTCCGCAGTCTCAGAGTTGGACACAACTGAGAGACTAAACTGAACTGAACTGAGAAATAGTGAAGGACCAGTATGACTATGGGGTATCATAGAGTCGGACATGACTTTGTGACTAAACAAAAACAAATTTTAGTTTGAAATTTTTACTTCTTTTATTACTTAATTGAAACTTGTTATGATCATCTTAGTCCAAATTATGTAAATTAATTATTACTCAAACTCCAAGAGTCAAATACTTCAGGAAGACAATAAATTTAAAAAATTTTTTTTTCTCTTTTCTCTATCCTTGTATCCAAGCTGTGCATTGGCCACTATAATGTAACATCAATTCATCAGCTTGTATTTCCTATTAGTATAAAGGCCTGTCAACAGGCCTGTAATATATAATATAAAAATAGTTTTTAATTTGTCCATAATATATTCTATCAAGGTGACTTTCTATAACACAGCAAAAACGTGTTATTTCACATGAATGTAAAAATGTTATACTGTGACCCCCTCTTGTTCAGCATAGTGAATCAGTACATTTATCCACAGCCCTAATGAGTGCGTACAATTAGGCTATACAAAACAAGAGACTTTATCAATAAGGGGCCCCCAGGTGGAGAGTAGGAGGGTAAGGGAACCCAGGAAGACTGCTCTGCCACATGTCTCACAGTCTTGGATTTTATAGTGATGGGGTTAATTTTCCAGGTTGTCTGGATGGTGGGCAGACTGCTTGCACTTATCCAAGTTTCAGAAAATAAAATATGCCATTGGAACTCCTCTTTACTAGTATATCTGAATAATGATTACATCACTGAGATGAACCACTCAGTTATTTATAGTTTGTGTGTCTAGTTTACCCCTCAGGAATTTTCAGTGTAACACTGTATATCTATCTTATGAATTACATAGATAAAAATATTGGCAAGAAGTAGAGAATGTCCTTGGCATCTTCCACAGTAATGTAAGCATAAGACCTTTGTCAAAGGAGAGTTAAGAGAAGGCTGCCAACAAAAAAATAACTCTGACATTTCCTCAAAATGCTGAAATCCTGCCTAGAATAAAGCAATTAATCATCCAGCTCTGCATTAAGCATCTATTTAATTGCATTCACCATTGCACTGAACACAGTAAGCAAACTGGAAAAAAAAAAATGAAGTAAGCCCTCCATTGAAATGCTTAAAATTGAATTTAGGAAACATAATGCATATTCAATAACTACCCTCACTTATGCCATCCTGAATATTTCAGCATTAGTTGAAAGAAAACAGACATTAGTGTGCTTCTAAGTAATTTTCTGAAACATTAACTGTATAGTAGTGTAGGGTATGGACTGACAGAAAGGAAAAGAATTGTGGAAGAGACATACCTTCTTATAAGGCAGACTGGTGAAAAGTTCCTGGGAAGAGATAATGAAGGACTGAACTAGGGCACTGGCAGTGGAAATGGAGAGGAAAAGCCAGATTTAAGAGATATTTATGAAGAAGGATAAGTACGTGAATAAGTGAATGTGTGAGATGGAAGAGACTTCAGGAGTCAAGGTTAGTGTTGAAGTTTCTATCTTGGGAAACTGGGTATCTGTGATGGTTCCTGAGATAGAAAGACCAATTGACTCTCTTCAAGATTCCATGATGTGCAGTCTCTCAAGCAGTGTGCTCATAGGGTGAGTTCATCCCGATACCTCAATTACTGTAAGTAAGGCAGGATCTGTCAGGTACAGGTAAAATGATGGCTTCAGTCCCAGGGTCTCTCCTTAAAGGAGGAAGTGTATTTTCACTCTGCTAGAGCTTTAGGTAAGCATGGAGCAGAAAGTTTCACATCATTTAACATGAAATCTTCATATTTTATTCTTTCTTTCCTTGCCATGTATGATTCCATAGTTTCAGTTCTTTAAATAGATTTGCTGGTGCTATGTCATTTTATTTTATAATTATAGGGGCAGATTAAGCCAAGGGTGTAGCTTTACAATTATATTACTACTGTTACATGGTAATTTCTACTGAAAGGCATTTGTTCATTTTAAGGATTAACTATAGAACAAACAAATAAAAGGCCCATTCAGATTAATTTATGATAGTAAATGAACAGACTGAATCTTTTATAGCACTAGAATAAGAGGACATTTTAGTGCAAGTGTCACTTCTTTTACAAACTACCTGTGCCCCTTGGGTCTGTGGCCATGCCACCCAGAATGCACTCGATCTCATCTGATCTCAGAAACTGAGCAAGATCGGGCCTGGTTAGTACTTGGATTGGAGACTGCCTGGAAATACTGGCTGCTATAGGCTTTGGAGACTTCCACAACAACAACAAAAACTTTTCTTCCATTCTTCTTATGTTCCCAGGCCTTTTAATCTCATGTTACAAACTACTTCCCTCTCCCTTATCTGTCATCTTTTAAATCCTAGGGTAATCTACCTAACACTTTTAAGATTTTATCTCCTGGCTCAATCATGTTTCCTCTCCAGTACCATGCATACATGGTCACTTCAGTCATGTCTGACTCTTTGCAACCCTATGAATTGTAGTCTGCCAGGCTCCTCTGTCCATTGGATTCTCCAGGCAAGAATTCTGGAGTGGGTTGCCATGCCCTCCTCCATGGGATCTTCTAGACTCAGGAATCGAACCTACATCTCTTATGCCTCCTGCATTGGTAGGTGGGTTCTTTACCATCAACGTCACCTGGGAAGACCCCTCACCAATACCATTTCTTCAGTAATCAACGTCTCGATCTCTAGTCCCAGAATCTCCTCCTCTCCTTATATTTTGTCCTCTATCCCAGTTTACTCACTCATTCCCATGCTGTACCATAAGCCTGGTGATCACTCATAAAAGTGATATCTCAACTTCAAGTCTTATATTTCTGACATTATCTCTTATAGTTTATCTCACTCTCTCAGAACCTCAATCCATAATCCTCCGCTCAAAAATATCACATCAATTGATGTAACCACTTTTTAACCATATTATGTCCTCTCTAGCTTTGCCTTTCATGGATTTCTTATTAAATAATTCCTGTGACTACTCACTCAGTTCTTTGTTCCCATCTTGTTTTTGACGTTTTTTGCTTAGTCATAATCCGGGTCATATCAAAGTATAATACTGGTCAAATCAAATTCTTTCCTATTATGCATCTTCAGCTGTGGAGATGCTGATATTTGGTGGGGGGGGGGTAGGGGGGAAGCACAGACACAATGACCAGACTCAGCTAAATAGTGAATCACTAACAGCAGTGGGATGTTCAGTGATAATATTGGATTTCCCTGCCTTTTTCTTTCCCACTTTCCCAGTGAACTGCTTCATGATGTCCAGTCTTCATCTAGACTTCCTATACTTCCTCATCCTTTCTCACATGTAGTAAATTGGCATCATAATTCACTGAAACATGAAGAAGAAATCTTGACAGTGTTACAAGGACACACCTAACAACTCAGCTGCATCCCTGACCCTTTTATGGTCAGTAGTACATCATTCATTTTCTTAACTAGTGCTAATCCTGCCTTTGGTAAACTAAAGCACATCCTAAATCACTCATTTTGGATTCAGCTTATAAAAGTTATTTTCTTCATCTTCTCCTGCTTATATTTTATACACAAGAAAATATACTACAATTTTTCCTTTGTTAAACAAAATAACACAAAATAGAACTTCTCTCTTGGCACTAAGTCCCCGATGAGCTTATCATTCTATCTCTATTTTCTCTTTTTATGACAAAATTCTTTAAAGTGATTGTCTCCGTTTTATCTTCTCTCATTTTCTCTTGAATTTGTGCCAGATAGGTTTCATCTTCATATATTCAACAAAACCTGATCTATTTAATGATACAAAATGACCTTTATCTTATTTGACTTTCAGCCCTACTTGTATAGTTGATCATGCTCTCATCCTTGAAATGTTTTCTTCATGTGGCTTCCAGTATGCTTCATTTTTGTTTCATTTTTTTCTATTTTATTGGTAAATGATCTTCATTTAGTTTCTTTTGATGTTGCTTCTTGAATGAATTGACATTGTAGTGCTATGAGAATCTGTATTTGAACCACTTGTATTTCTACAAATCATTAGTTCTTTGGTTAGTTCATCCAGGTGCATGCATATATATATATATATATATATAT
>SJYV01047757.1:746052-765270 GCA_006410875.1 Neotragus pygmaeus | reverse complement strand
TTCCTGTGGTCATGTATGGATGTGAGAGTTGGACTGGGAAGAAGGCTGAGTGCCAAAGAATTGATGCTTTTGAACTGTGGTGTTGGAGAAGACTCTTGAGAGTCCCTTGGACTGCAAGTAGATCCAACCAGTCCATTCGGAAGGAGATCAACCCTGGAATTTCTTTGGAAGGAATGATGCTAAAGCTGAAACTCCAGTACTTTGGCCACCTCATGCGAAGAGTTGACTCATTGGAAAAGACTCTGATGCTGGGAGGGATTGGGGGCAGGAGGAGAAGGGGACCACCGAGGATGAGATAGCTGGATGGCATCACTGACTTGATGGGCATGAATCTGAGTGAACTCCGAGAGATGATGATGAACAGGGAGGCCTGGCATGCTGCAATTCATCGGGTCATAAAGAGTCGGACACGACTGAGTGACTGAACTGAACTGAACTTCACTAATATCATACTATCCCAATCACTGTAACTTTATTGTCCATCTTAAAGTGGGGTAACATTAGCTCTCCAACTTTATTCTTTTCCTTCAATATTGGATCTTTTGCCTCTTTATATTAAACTTTTGAACCAATTTGTTGATATCCATAAAATAACTTGCTAGGATTTTGATTAAGGTTGCATTAAATCTATAATTAAAGCAGAGAAGAACTTACCACTTGTCAATATTTAGCATTCTTCTCCATGAACAATTTCATTCATTTCCTTTATAATTTTTATTGTTTTGCTCACTGTGCCCTGGTTCTTCAGATTCTTTGTTGGGTGCTGAATATGTGATGTGTGCTCTTACCCCAGGATCTTAGTACTTACCCTTCCATCTTCTTGGAGAGCCCTATCTCATATATCAGCACAGTCTTTGATCACAAGTCATCCACTCAGTGGGGCCTTTGTTAATGCCCTGTGATACTCAGCACAAGTAACTTAAATATTTAAACAGAAAGGAATTTAACACATGAGAGTTAGTTTAGAAAAACCAATTTGATAGACTAAGGAACTAGGCTGTATTCTGTGCTTGTAGATTGCTACATAATTGATCTTCCCAGAAGATAGGGAGAATAGTCTGCCAATACCTTACACAGTCATGCTTTTAACAGATATAGATACAAGCCAAAGATTTCAAGCCCAGTGCCAATGTACAAGCTGTGATAGTATATGAATTGTGACTGAGTCTAAATTCCACTGGAAAGAGTGCATTTATGTTAATAATATTTTCAAAGACTTGGGAAAGAAGAGTGGCAACCATCATTTTTATAAGTTTTGTATTATTTTCCAAAACATTACATCACATTTTTCATGAGGACCCTATAGTTTCTTGAATCTTAAGTGATGACTGGATTAGCCAGATTTGTATAGACAAAAGATCAATGCCTTAATCTATTGTAGGCCAAAACTGTAATAGGTTAAGACAGTTTCCATCTTGTCAAAAGCTGAAAAATTGGAAACAAAGTAGAATGTATGGAATAAGATAATTCAAAAGGGATAATTCAGATGAGTTTTTAAAAGTTTTTATTTTGAGGACTCCAAGAACCAAGATAAACATGAACTGGAAATCATGAAGTTTATAGAGTTTAATGGGCTTCCCAGGTGACGTTAGTAGTAAAGAACCTGCCTGCCAATGCAGGAGATTTAAGAGTCATAGGTTAGATCCCTGAGCCAGAAAGATTTACCAGAGGGTGGCATGGAAACCCACTGCAGCATTCTTCCCTGAATAATCTCATAGACATAGGAGTCTGGCAGGCTGCAGTCCATAAGGTCGCAAAGACTAGACATGACTAAAGTAACTTAGTATGCATATATACAGTTCCATGAATCTGTCCTCTCAACATTCTTTCAAAATCTGTTTTTCAGTTAGGTGAGTTTTGGTCGGCCCTATTACCTAATATGGTTATGATGCTCATTTTCTACCTTGTATCTTATTCTTTGCCCTTGGCACTGATTATTTTGCATTCTCCCCATGTTTCTGCCAGCAATAAGCTTGAACCTTTGCTTTCCAGTGGAGAATCTGGCCAGTGAGCTCAAATGTTGTTTTTCTCTAGATTTGACCTTGGGAATCTGCTTTACTTGGAGTAGGAGACTGCAACCAGAAGTCAGAAGAGATTTTCCCATTCTTATTATTATGGTCTTACTTACTTGGAGGTTGTTTGTCCTTTGAAGAATTCCTGTCTGAAAGCTCTCTGGAAGCTTTGCTCCATTAATATTTAACTCTTACTTCACTTTCAATTGGTTTACACCTCTGTTATTTCTTTAGACCTTGAATGTCAACAAGGATAACATTGAATCCTTAAGAGGATACAATAAAAGCACTCTTCATTTGAAATTATTGATATAGCCTTAAATTTGTGGTCTTAATAATTGCATTGAAAGAGATAGTTAGATGATCATGGTCATGATCAAAAGGAACATGATGCCAAGTATTACAAATATTAGGTAGTCGGAACTTAAATTAGAAGTGGTTAAAAGAGGGATAAAATAAAGTTTGGAGGTATACTTTTTTTTTTTTTTCCTGTCACTGAAAGCTTCAATTTACCAATGGATAGATAACAAAGTACTAGCTACATTTTGGTTTTGCTTGTTCTGAAAAGAAAATTTTAAAAGTGCTGAAAAGGATAAACAAACAAACAAACAAACATGACAGATTTCAGCTTGCAAACCCAAGACATTTGCATCAGGAAGTGTTAGTGATAGGAAATCTGAGGTCATTAAAAATTTTTTTTTTTTCTTAATGCAACCAACATTTTTTCCAATGGTGGTAAGGGAAGCCAGAGATCTAAACATGGGATTTGGGGAACTGAAGAACAAAAGCTGTAGGATCTTTCATCATTTGGCTCTTCAATAGTGTCAGCAATGTGAAAGAATAAGCCCCCTTTGCCCCAAGCTAAATGGATTTCTGAGTGAACAAGGATGANAAGCCAGAGATCTAAACATGGGATTTGGGGAACTGAAGAACAAAAGCTGTAGGATCTTTCATCATTTGGCTCTTCAATAGTGTCAGCAATGTGAAAGAATAAGCCCCCTTTGCCCCAAGCTAAATGGATTTCTGAGTGAACAAGGATGAATGTGAAATCTGATGTCACTCCAGACACTTCTAGACTGTTACAATAGAAACTGAAAATATCTCAAAATGATCCCTTGAATTACAAAAACATACTACAGTCTCCAGCAAAAGATTATTTCAGCTATTTTAGGGTCATGCATATGTAGTAGATAGGTAAGATAACAAATAACAGAAGGAAAATTCATTAACTACATTGATCCTGCATAATACAGACTAATTCCAAATAGGTTCAAGTGAATTTGCAGCCGAACTTACGTTTTTATCTCCTTCACTTTTTCAGTCTGTTCAAGAATGGAAATAGATAAGATTAGATTGATATGTCCTGCAGAAATCTGTGGCTTCCTATGAGAATTCTTGATTATGACATTTTATGAATTTCTTTAAATATAATAAACTGCTGATGCCTGATGCATGTGTCCTCACTTGTGTCCAGTCATTTGAGACCTGGTGGACTGGCTTCTCTGTTCATGAAATTTTCCAAGCAAGAATACTGGAGTGGGTTGTCATTTCCTCCTCCAGGGGATCTTCTCAACCCAGAGTTTCAACTCACATTTCTTTCACCTCGTGCTTTAGCAGATGGATTCTTTACCACTGTGCCACGGATATTTGTTGTTGTTCAGTCTCTAAGTTGTGTACACCTCTTCGTAACCTCATGGACTGAAGCATGCTAGGTTTCTCTGTCCTTCATCAACCCCCAAAGTTTGCTTAAATTTGTGTCCTTTGAGTCGGTGATGCCATCCAACCATATCATCCTCTGTCACTGCCTTCTCTTCCTGTTCTCAATCTTTCCCAACATCAGGGTCATTTTCAGTAAATAAGATCTTTGCATCATATGGCCAAAGTACTGAAGCTTCAGCATCAGTTTTTCCAATGAATATTCAGGATTTATTACCTTTGAGTTCAGTTCAGTTCAGTCACTCAGTTGTGTCCAACGCTTTGTGACCCCATGAATCGCAGCATGCCAGGCCTCCCTGTTCATCACCATCTTTCGGAGTTCACTCAGAGTCATGTCCATCGAGTCCATTATGCCATCCAGCTATCTCATCCTCGGTGGTCCCCTTCTCCTCCTGCCCCCAATCCCTCCCAGCATCAGANTGTGTTGTTTGAAGAGGGTGTTTGCTATGACCAGTGCATTTTCTTGGCAAAACTCTATTAGTCTTTGCCCTGCTTCATTCCGTATTCCAAGGCCTAATTTGCCTGTTACTCCAGGTGTTTCTTGACTTCCTACTTTAGCATTCCAATCCCCTATAATGAAAAGGACATCGTTTTTGGGTGTTAGTTTTAAAAGGTCTTGTAGGTCTTCATAAAACCATTCAAGTTCAGATTCTTCAGCATTACTGGTTGGGGCATAGACTTGGATAACTGTGATATTACCTTTAGGATTGACCAATTTGTTCTTCTTGCTGTCCAAGTGACTTAAATATAATAAACTGATTAGTTCAGTTCAGTCACTCAGTCATGTCCGACTCTTTGCAACCCCATGGACTGCAGCACGCCAGCCTTCCCTGTCCATCACCAACTCCCTTAGTCTACCCAAACTCACATCCATTGAGTTGGTGATGCCATCCAACCATCTTATCCTCTGTCATTGCCTTTTCCTCCTGCCATCAATCTTTCCCAGCATCAGGGTCTTTTCAAATGAGTCAGCTCTTCTCATCAGGTGGCTAAAGTATTGGAGTTAAAGCTTCAACATCAGTCCTTCCAATGAACACTCAGGACTTATCTCCTTTAGGATGGACTGGTTGGATCTCCTTGACAAACATAGACAACATATTAAAAAGCGGAGACTTACTTTGCCAACAAAAGTCCATCTAGTCAAGGCTATGATTTTTCCAGCAGTCATGTATGGATGTGAGAGTTGGACTACAAAAAAAGCTAAGTACAGAAAAATTTATGCTTTTGAACTGTGGTGTTGGAGAAGACTCTTGAGAGTCCCTTGGACTGCAAGGAGATCCAACCAGTCCATCATAAAGGAAATCAGTCCTGGGTCTTCTTTGGAAGAACTGATGTTGAAACTGAAACTCAATACTTTGGCTACCTGATATGAAAAGCTGAGTCATTTGAAAAGACCTGATGCTGGGAAAGATTGAGGGCAGAAGGAGAAGGGGTTGACAGAGGATGAGATGGTTGGACAGCACCACCGACTCAGTGGACATGAATTTGAGTAAACTCTTGGAGTTGGTGATATACAGGGAGGCCTGGCATGCTGCAGTTCATGCGGTCACAAAGAGTCAGACATGTCTGAACAACTGAACTGAACTGAACTTGGTTGGTCATACCTCTCCTTCCAATGAGCAAGCATCTTTTAATTTTATGGCTGCAGAGAGAGTGGGACAAATTGAGAGAAGAGCATGGAAACATATATATTACCTTGTGTAAAATAGATAGCAAGTAAGAATTTTCTGTGTAAAATAGGGAGTTCAACCCAGTGTTTCGTGACAATATAAAGAGTGATTTCAGGAGGGAGATGGCAAGGGACTCAGGAGGGAGGGGACATTTGTATACCTGTGGATGATTCATTGTGTTGTGTGGCAGAGACCAACACAATATTGTAAAGCAATTTTCCTCCAGTAATTGTGTATTGTTCTATACATCTCAATATTGTACAGTTATAATTTTTGATAATTAAAAAATACAGGAAAAAGAAAAAAAATGGTAGACAGAATAATAGCCTCTTAAAGATATCCATATCTGAATCCCTAGAATTTATGAGTAAGTTATCTAACATAGCAAAGGGAAACTAAATTTACAGATGCAATTAACTTTGCTAATTAATTGACTTAAAAATAAAGCAATTATATTGGATTATGTAAGTAGGCCCTGTGTAGTTCAAGAATACTTAAAAGTGGATGAGGGAGATAGAAGTGGAGGTCATATTACTATGATGTAAGAACTGAACTCAGTATTGCAGGTTTTGAAGATAGAGGAAGGGAGGCATCAGTCTTGAATATTCATGGGAAGGACTGATGCTGAAGCTGAAACTCCAATGCTTTGGCCACCTGATGAGAAGAGCTGGCTCATTTGAAAAGATCCTAATCTGGGAAAGATCGAAGGCAGGAGAAGGGGACGACATAGGATGAGATAATTGGATGACATCATCAACTCAATGAATATGTGTCTGAATAAGCTCCAGAAGTTTTTTGATGGACAGGGAAGCCTGGCATCCTGCAGTCCATCAGGTTACAAAGAGTTGGACTTGACTGAAAGAATGAATTGAATTGAACTGAAGGGAGCCATGAGTCAAAGAATGCTGGCAGCCTCCAGAAAAGGTCAAAGAAAACTTCTCAAGAGATTTTGGAAAGAAATTAACCCTGTTGACACTTTAATTTTTGAGCAGCAAGACTCATGCCAGTCTTCTGACCTACAGTAGTCTAAAACAATAAATTTATGTTATTTTAAGCCACAAATTTTATAGTAATGTTTTGCAGCAAATTGACAGTAGTAGGAAGCTAATACTGAAAAAGGAAGCTATATGTGTTTTGTTTTATTGTCATATGTTCATTTGCAATGAATAAACTAGGTTATACCAGAACTTCAATCTGAAATGAACACAAATTATTTAGGGTGATATTTATTTATCAAATGTACACTTTTAGGACATTCATCTATTTGTTCTACCAGGTGAATTGTAAATTGATCATGCATTATATCAGTAATCATGGAAGATACTCTGGATACAAAAATAAAATGAATATGAACTGTACCTACCTTCCTGAAAGTTAGAATTTTACATTTTTATCAACAGTTGAGAAAAATGTTGTCACAAATATGCCATCAAATATTACAGACTTTAAAATAAAAGTTAATAGCTTATGTTTGCAAAGTGAGTACATATTAGAAGGTTCTCCTAGCTATTCCCCTCCAAGCTGTCATTCAATTATTCAGTCCCCTTCTGTTCTATGGCTCCATCATCAGTGAATGTACCTCCTCAAGAAGGCAAACCAGAATCTCTTTCTTGGCTACAAACAGCTCTAAAACAGGACGTATGGAAAAATTCAATCCTCTTCACTTATTAAATTACCCTAAAATATAAGATAAAATTTACTTACTCCATCTCCCTCCCAATAGTAGAAAAGGTACAGCCTAATAACCTGGGTTTAGAAAAAGCAAAGACCAGAGATAAAATTGCCAAAATCCTCCGGATCATCAAAAAAGCAAGAGAGTTCCAGGAAAACAAACAAACATCTAGTTCTGCTTTATTGACTATACCAAAGCCTTTAACTGTGTGGATCACAATAAACTGTGGAAAATTCTTCAAGAGATGGGAATACCAGACCACCTGATCTGCCTCTTGAGAAACCTGTATGCTGATCAGGAAGCAATAGTTAAGAACTGGACATGGAACAAAAAACTGGTTCTAAATAGTAAAAAGAGTACGTCAAGACTGTATATTGTCACCGTGCTTATTTAACTTCTATGCAGAGTATATCATGAGAAATGCTGGACTGGATGAAGCACAAACTGGAATCAAGATTGCCAGGAGAAATATCAGTAACCTCAGATATGCAGATGACACCATACTTATGGCAGAAAGTGAAGAAAAACTAAAGAATCTCTTGATGAAAGTGAAGAGGAGAGTGAAAAAATTGGCTTAAAGCTCAACATTCAGAAAATAACTTCTTGATGAAAGTGAAAGAGGAGAGTGAAAAAGTTGGCTTAAAGCTCAACATTCAGAAAACAAAGATCATGGTATCCAGTCCCAACATTTCATGGCAAATAGATTGGGGAACAGTGAAAATAGTGGCTGACTTTATTTGAGCTCCAAAATCACTGCAGATGTTGCCTACAGCCATGAAATTAAAAGATGCTTACTCCCTTGGAAGGAAAGTCATGACCAACCTTGATAGCATATTAAAAAACAGAGACATTCCTTTGCCAACAAAGGTCCATCTAGTCAAGACTATAGTTTTTCCAGTGCTCATGCATGGATGTGAGAGTTGGACTATAAAGAAAGCTGAGCACTGAAGAATTGATGCTTTTGAACTTTAGTGTTGGAGAAGACTCTTCAGAGTCCCGTGGACTGCAAGGAGATCCAACCAGTCCATCCTAAAGGAGATAAGTCCATCCTAAAGGAGATCAGTCCTGGGTGTTCATTGGAAGGACTGATGCTGAAGCTGAAACTCCAATATTTTGGCCATCTGATGTGAAGAGCTGACTCATTTGAAAAGACCCTGATGCTGCGAAAGATTGACGGTAGGAGGAGAAGGGGATGACAGAGGGTAAGATGATTGGATGGCATCACCGACTCAATTGACATGAATTTGGGTAAACTCTGGGAGTTGGTGATGGATAGGGAGGCCTGGCATGCTGCAGTTCATGGGGTCACAAAAAGTTAGACACGACTAAGCAACTGATTTGACCTGACCCACATTTATGTGGAAGATAAGTGAAAATAATTTTGTCCACCTATTATTGGCTATTTAAGATCTTTGATATAACTTTTATGGGAAAAACATAGCTAGAACACATGTATTAAAAAGATATTAGGCTATAAAATGCTGCTTAATGTGACAACTATTTTGGAGATAAACATGGTTATGGACGCTTAAAAAAATCTTCTACTTGTGAATTTAAAAATACTTTTTTTCTACTTTTATTAATTTATTTTGAGTCCTTACAGGCTGATATTATGCAGTCAATAATATTCATATCAGACAAATAACTATATATAAAACTTGTTAATATTATGGGTAGTATGTAAAATCTTATATAAAATTAACCTGTATATGTGGAATCAATAGAAATTAAACTAACTAAATATCCTTATGAAATTAATAAGATTAAAAATCTTTTAAAGAGACTAATCTGTTTCTGGCCTTTTCCAAGTTTCTTTGGAACAAATGGAGCATGAAAAATCCATTTTTTCAGTGGATAAATTTTGCCACCATGTCTTTGGCTTTAGAAATCCCTTAAATAAAGTTCTGAATACTTGTATATGATTATGCTGCTACAGTGTTTCTTATCACAATATATTAATATTGTGATATTGTTCTATATTTATCTTTATTTATATGCTTAATATTCCTGTTATTTTTTGCATGTAACCCTCTTTTTTGTAAGGCAAATGTGATATGTACTCCTTATGAAGGCAAATGAGATTGTCAAAGTGTTGTTGAAGAGATATGGAAGTTGCTTAAAGTGGTTTTTAATCCCTTTAAGGCTCACAATCACATCATTCTTAGTAGGTGTCACTGTGTGTATATGTGTGTGTGTGTGCGTGTGTGTGTATGCATGTGCATGCTCAGTTGTGTCCAACTCTTGGTGACCCCATGGACTACAGCCTGCCAGGCTCCTCTGTCCATGAAGTTCTCCTGGCAAGAATACTGTACTGGGCACCATTCCCTTCTCCAGGGGATCTTCCTAACCCAGTGCTCAAACTAGTGTCTTTTGCAGCTTCTGCATTGACAGGCAGATTTTTAACCACTGCATCACTTAGAAAGTCCAGTTGGTGTCTGACAAAGTAGTCAAACACAAGTTTGTTTTTCTTTGGTGCATACAGTGCTCTTGTAATTCCAAACTGCCTGGGCAAAATCTTTAAATATTAATTCTTAAAGAATAAAAGAGTGTCAAAAGCTTATTGAAAACCAGTATTTCAGATACATATTTACAGTGACAATTTAACACTCTCAACTCTCATATTAGGATTACTCTGTTAATAACTCTCAAATCACACTTGAGATTAAATGTAAACAGTGAATATGTATGAGCTCAACTGCCAATTTTATTTTTCCTCTTTTTTGTCTAATTACCACAGAAAGCATATTTCTGCCTCAAAGATCTTATTCCTTGCTCCCTGCATCTTGAAAACTCTTTTTCCATTGTTTTTTGTGCCTACTTGGTCCTCATTTTTCCAGCCTACATCAGTTTCTCCTTGGAGAAGTTTTACCTGACTTCCCTAAATATTACTCTCCCCTCTTTAATGTTTTGTTTACCATATGGGAAAAATTTGTCTCTCTATCCAACTGTGTATTTAATTATCTACCTACCTGCCAATCTACCTACACTGTACAATTTCCCCCACAACTGGGATAGAAAACCCATGAAGCAAAACCTTAACTTTTTTCTTCCATATCCCAAGCGTATAGAACAGTCAAAATATATTTGTTTAGAGTAGGAAATTTGTCCAGATTTAAAAAAAAAAGGAATTTCAATGAAGCTCAGGAGTTGATTGATGAATGAATGACTGTTGTGATAGCTATTTAATACTGTCTACCTCCAAATACTTCTTCTTTTACTATTTCATTGACTTTTTAAAAGTTTAAGATTGTTTTAGATAAAGCATATTGATCTGATATTCATTCAAAAAGTAATATGCTATGAATATAGCAAGAAATATTTTCCATATTGATTAGGTTAGTGATATGAACAACACATTATCCTCCATACATGATATTATAGAGAAGAGTCTGTATTCTTCTCTTGTTAAAGGATTTACCTTTGATTATAAAATATATAGTAAATTTTTAAATTTTTTTCTTTAAAATTTCATGCATGACATGTTAAAAAATAGTCATTTGGTAGTCACTAAATAAAATTTTCATATTGATAATGTGGTTGGTAAATGGTAGTGAACATCAAAGAGGCTTGAAAATATAACAGTTTAATACATTCATATAATGAAAATTCTCTTTCAATGGCTATGTGTCTCCTCTTTTTCTTACCATTTTCATCATTTAAACTTTAAAGCTTCTTGTGGTGTAGTGCCTCAGGATATGATTTTTTCTTTTATAAATAAATGATGCCCAGCCTAAAGTGTTGAACTATTGGGTAAATGAAAAGAGACATGATAGACCACTTGACTCTTAAAAGTGCTGGCAGCTAACAAAACGTATAATGACATGAAAGAAAAAAAAAAGTCCTAGAGGAAGTATAATTGGTGTAGAATAAACCCTGACATTTAAAAATTGTTTTTAGTCATCAAAATACTGTGTTTTGTTAAATAAAGTAATATGTAAAAGATATCATACTTTCTGCCAGTATGTCACAAGAACTATAAATGGGGATACTGGAAAATAAAATGAATAAAAATAAGTTGAGCAGATACTCCTTTCATTTATAGGCAACCTCTTGCTTCGCTGTAGGTTTTTTTTGTGTGTGTGTGTGCTTGTTTGTTAATGATTGGAGTGAAGATTTAGAGTGTTTTTGTGGGTTTTACATGCCTTGAAATCACATCATAGTAAATTGTAGAAACAGCATAGTGAGGTCACAAAAATACAAAGCAGAGTATTTCTTTTTTATATGGGTACTGGCTGAAAACAGTTTAATTTTTTGCTAAAATTTTAGAAATATTTTCTAGTTTTCTCAAAATTTTTTTTTTTTAATGGAGAAGAAAATAGTCCAATTATTTGTCAACTGCATCTATGATCACATCATCCAGTCCCATCACTTCAAGGCAAATAGATCGGGAAACAATGGAAACAGTAAGAGACTTTATTTTTTTGGGGGGGGGCTCCAAAATCATTGCAGATGATGACTGCAGCCATGAATTTAAGAGACGTTTCTTCCTTGGAAGAAAAGTTATGACCAACTTAGACAGCATGTTAAAAAGCAGAGACATTACTAACAAAGGTCCGACTAGTCAAAGCTACTTTTTCTCCAGTAGTCATGTATGAATGTGAGAGTTGGATTGTAAAGAAAGCTCAGTGCTGAAGAATTGATGCTTTTGAACTGTGGTTTTGGAGAAGACTCTTGAGAATCCCATGGACTGCAAGGGGATCAAATCAGTCAATCCTAAAGGAAATCAGTCCCGATTATTCATTGGAAGGACTGATGCTGAGACCGAAATTCCCATATTTTGGCCACCTGATGCAAAAAAATGACTCATTGGAAAAGACCCTCATGCTGGGAAAGATTGAAGGTGGGAGGAGAAGGGAATGACAGAGGGTGAGATGGTTGGATGGTATCACTGACTTGATGTGCAAGAATTTGAGTAGGCTCCGGGAGTTGGTGAAGGACATGAAAGCCTGGTGTGATGCAGTCCGTGGGGTCACAAAGAGTCGAACATGACTGAAGGACTGAACTTAACTGAGAGAGGATTTAATGTTCTTTCAAAGCACATAAGCACTATGCACAATAAGTCTTCAAATTTTTTTTCCCTGTCTGCAGTGTTCTGGATATCAACCAGAATACAGAGTGATATATTTATATGTAAATATAAATATAAAGAAGAACAGTCATCTTAGCAAAGATTGCTGAAAATATGTGTCTCTATCAAACAACTGTAAATCAACTTGCATCTCCCTAAAGATTTATATTGCTTCAAACAACCTTGTTTCTCACTGATCTCCATCTAATCTCCAATAGTGTTTTTGCTCCAAGTTTTTGTTCTTTTACTTTTCTATGCTCTTACATGTGTGTGTTTTTTTTCTTTTTTTTCAAAATCACCAAGCATTTAACTTGATTCTAACACTATCTACTTGGAGATAACATGACATCCTACAGGTTAAGGTCTAAATTCCACAAAATTCCCACTTCATACACCAATTGTAAACCCAGTTTCTCATCCATGCTTCTATCCAATTGAATACGCATTTTTTTTCAGATTCAATTAATTTTTGCAGAGAACTCAGTAAAATGGGTTGCTTACTAGGTAATCAGTTTGTGGTGTTGGAGAAGACTCTTGAGAGCCCCTTAGACTGCAAGGAGATCAAAGCAATCAATCTTAAAGGAAATGAGTCTTGAATATTCATTGGAAGGGCTGATGCTGAAGCTGAAGTTCCAATACTTTGTCCACCTTATATGAAGAACTGACTCATTGGAAAGACTGAAGGCAGGAGGAAAAGGAGAACAGAGGATGAGATGGTTGGATGGTAGCACCAACTCCATGAATATGAATTTGAGCAAGCTCCAGGAGTTAGTCATGGACAGGGAAGCCTGGTTTGCTGCAGTCCATGAGATTGAAGGGTCTAACATGACTGAGTGACTAAACTGAATTACACCAGCTTGTTATAAAATAATATAACTCAGGAAAAGCCAAATGGAAGACACGCACAAGGCAAGGTATGCAGGAAGGAGCTTGAAGTTTTCCAGCTTTCTCTCTCCCAGTGGATCATTCTTCCTGTTTATCCATTAATTCTAAGAGATTCTGTTTTGTGGTCCTTCTTGTTTCTGGAATCCATCTATATTCTTTGCCTCGTGGCCCTTTCTTTCTTCAAGTCCAGCACCAGCAGACTATCTTCTCCTATCACATTATTCTAACCTTATTGGACAGATCTGCATAATCCAGGATACTCTATTTCTTAGGTTAGCCACTTAGCAAATTTAATTTGATCTGCAAACTGAACTCTCCTTTGCAGTGTAAGGTAACATACTCCTATGGTCTGGGAATTTGGCTGTGCACGTTTCTAGAGGGCCATTTTTGTGCCTACAATGGCATTGTCAATGAGTGTTTGATAACATCTGCTTGTCATATTACACTGTAGGAGATGATCTAAGCCCAGCTGTTTATTTGAAGTTGATGGGGAACATAAAACTATTTATTTGGTACCCTTGAAGAACCTGTCTGCAATGCAGGAGATTCAGGTTCAATCCCTGGGTCAGGAAGGTCTTCTGGAGAACAAAATGGCAACTCATTCCAGTATTCTTGTCTGGGAAATCCCATGGACAGAGGAGCCTAGTGGGCTACTATCCATGGGGTTGCAAAAGAGTCAGACATGATTTAGCAACTAAACAACAACATAGCAAGATAAGTTAACAAATGTATTATTTTGAATTCTGAGCTTTGGTTGCTATTTTTATTAAAATTTGGATTTTTACATCACTTTAAGTTTTCAATAAAATTCATATGAAGGTATGATTTCCCAAATAACCTCTGCCCTCACACACGACACCATAGAAAAGATACACAGTAGATTAAAAAAATAATAATAGATTAGAAGGAGACCCAATTTTTCATTAGATAAGATGCATGCCAGAAGTCAATGGAACAAATATCTTCAAGGTACAGGTTAGAGGAATTCCTTCATATGGGAGAAAAGTGATATCAGATGAAAATCTGTATTTTACAAAGTAATAAAAAACACCACATAAAAGTAAGAATGTGTGGAAATATAGACTCATTTTTTCCAAGGCTATTATCAATTTGAATATTAAAGAATAATAATTACACTACTTGGAAATGTTTTAATTGACCAACATCAATCCATTTATTCTTCTACATAAGTTGATTTTTAATGAATTCAACTTTCTCCAGGGATCAACAAATGTGCTTAATTTAAGAGATTCTTAAAAGTCAAGCTTTGATGAAAATATATTTCACATTGCTAGCCATCTTAAATGTAAAGGAGACATATTAAATATGATTCAAGTCGACTATGCTTCAATAAAAAATTGATTAAAAGTGATATCAGTCATATAAATGCCCCATTCACACCATGATTTACTTTAAAATGTCACAGGACTGACTTTTCCATTAAGTGCATGTGCATGTGTGCTCAACTGCTCAGTCTTGTCTGACTCTTTTCAACCCCATGGACTGTGGCCCCACAGGCTCCTCTGTCATGGGATTTACCAGGCAAGAATATTGGACTGGGCTGCCATATTCTTCTCCAAGAGATTTTCCCAACCCAAGAATGGATCAAACTGGCATCTCCTGCATTGGGTGGCAGATTATTTACCACTGAGAAGCTCCCTTTACATTAAGATATTAAAGTATATAAGTTTACTTGGATTTAGGTTAAATGCTCTAATATTGAAATACTTGTGTATTCTTTGAACAGTGTATTCCATATATATATATTTATTTATATATATATATATATATATATTAGCATGACTATTACGGATCTATAGAAAGTGAAAGTGTTACTCACTTAGTCATGTCCAAATCTTTGTGATCCCATAGACTGCAGCCCTTCAGGCTCCTTTTCCATGAGATTCTCCAGGTAAGAATACTGGAGTGGGTAGCCATTCCCTTTTCCAGGGGATCTTCCTGACCCAGGGATGGAACCCAGGTCTCCTGTTATGCAGGTAGATTCTTTATCCTATGCACTGAGGAAACCTAATATACATCTAACAACTCTTCAGATCTCAAACCTCTTTGTTTTTCCTATGTACAATTTGCTTTTGACTTGAAAACAAACTAATCAGACATGTTAAAATTTTGTGAAAGATGAATCACCTTTAAGTATGTATGTTCTTATGAAGTTTCCGATGGTCGAAAACGCAGGGACTCTGCAACAGAGAGTGCTGACATTTAGAAACTTTTCTTTTGTAAGTATCTAAGATTCTTGATCATAGTTCTGGGCTTTATAGAAATCTGAAAGAGTTAGAATTATTATTTTGTATAAGCAAATTCTATACACAGAAGAAATCAGCATTTACAAGTTATTTGTGTTCTACCCACTTTTATAATCCTTTAACCAGTTAATATTTCTGGAGTTAACAGAGGTTACATGTTGTTATTACCTAGCTAATATGAAAATACTACATTATGATATACTTAGCTTCTAAAAGAAATAAATGAAAATGAGAAGATTGTCCTTCTCTACAAAGATTAGATAATTTAGTACTGTTATTATTGTTTAATTGAAGGCAAAAAATAGGTTCTGGTGGTCCTAAGTTGAATCCATGTCTTCTAATTTTCCTAAATTTGTTTCCTAAGACATAGTTATCTACTTAATAAGTGTATGTTGATATACAGACAATTTTTCTAAGGCAAGGCTTTAAGCTTGGTTCTTATAATCAGAAAGCCTGAGATTCCCTTTCTCAGTTTTAGTTTTCTTTAACTATACAATGGTTAAAGTAAATGGGAGAATCAATACTGGATATTTTGAGGTTACTGCCTGTGATGTATTTGACAGGGAACATAGAGCTGAGTTTGTTAGCATTAAACTAGCTGAAGTGACTTTCAGAGGGATGTAACTATGTGTGGAAACCCAGGGCTTCCCTGGTGCCTCAGACAGTAAAGAATCTGCTTGCAATGCAGGAAACCTAGATTTGATCCCTGGGTTGGGAAGATCCTCTGGAAAAGGAAATGGCAACCCCCTCCAGAATTCTTAACTGGAGAATTCCGTGGCAGAGAAGTCTGGTGGGCTATAGTTCATGGGGTTGCAAAGAGTCAAACACGACTGAGACTAATACTTTCAAAATAATTCTACTCATTGTTTTCCCATGAGTCTTAGTGTTTTTTTTTAATACAGAATTGTCTCTAATATGAATAATATATATAAATACCTAAGCAAAAATAGAATCAAGCAGTCTTTTCTTCCTGCTTATTTAGGATGCTGTCCAATTGGAAAAAGCAAACAATTGTATTCCTTTACTTCATTTTTACCTACACTTTTAAATTATTATCTAAAAAGTTTAT
The DNA here is from genome assembly GCA_006410875.1 of Neotragus pygmaeus. NCBI lineage: Eukaryota > Metazoa > Chordata > Mammalia > Artiodactyla > Bovidae > Neotragus > Neotragus pygmaeus. Next base: position 748,911 of record SJYV01047757.1, on the reverse strand, counting down.
TGACTTCATTGAAGCTATGGAGTCGAACAGGTCATAGCAAAAATTGCTCTTACTGCCTATAATATATTGAGTCTTAGGACATAATGAATTACAAAAACATGATTGGATCAAAGGTAAAATAATGACAAGTGAAAAAGTGAATGGGATTCAAGAATTGACTGAAACTCTTTTCTTTCTTTTTTTTGTTTCGAAATTATATGAGAGTTCCTGGTTTCTATGACGTTGATTTCAGTAAATCCAGAAAGTCAAATTGGAATGCTGCTGCTGCTGCTAAGTCGCTTCAGTCGTGTCCAACTCTGTGCGACCCCATAGACGGCAGCCCACCAGGCTCCCTCGTCCCTGGGATTCTCCAGGCAAGAACACTGGAGTGGGTTGCCGTTTCCTTCTCCAATGCATGAAAGTGAAAAGTGAAAGGGAAGTCGCTCAGTCGTGTCTGACTCAGCGACCCCATGGACTGCAGCCTACGAGGCTGCTCCGTCCATGGGAGTTTCCAGGCAAGAGTACTGGAGTGGGGTGCCATTGCCTTGTCTTAGTGTAACATAACATTAAAGTGTTGTTTTTTTTTAACCTCAAATTATAATATTGCTTCTTCAGTAACTTCCTGAGTAGCTATCTATCACTATCATATCTAGCAAAGTAACATATGTAGGTTTTATTAAAATCTATAGGAGTTAAGTACATTATTAATAGACTCATTTTTGAAAAATAACACTTCATGATTTAGAGATGCAGAATTTATGAAAACTATTGAAAAGACTTAGACTAAAGAATTGATAATACTGGTCTAATAGGTTTTTTTCACATTAAAGAAACAGCAACCTATTATACAGAGAAGAGGCATATATACAAAGTTTACTTGTAAATGTTAAATGCATGTTGTATATATATTTGATACATTGTATATTTTAGATATGCATATATATGCCAAATTTCCAGTGACACCATATATTAAAAGCTTTAAAGCATTCTGTTGTGACAAATTTGATTTAATCAAAATTGACTTCTATGCAAGTGTATGCAGTATTGTGCAAAAATGTTTTTACCTTTTAGAATGACCACTCATGAAATGTAGAGGAGGGAAAAAGGAGCACTGGAGTAAAGGTCCAAACACCTGGAATCAGGAACAAGTTTAGATATATTTTGACATTTTAAAAGGTGGCTTCCTTATTAGCCCTGTGTCTCTCAATAGATGATAATATTCATGTCATTTTGTTTTTTCATTGTCATTACTTGCAATTTGGGTAATAAAGAAAATACTTTTAAGAGTGTTCATAGGATTCTCTAGGCAAGAATACTGAGGTGGGTAGCCATGTCCCATTTCCTCCCATTGCCATTTCCTCCTCCAGGGGATCTAGTAAATAGTTTGGAGAATCCAGAGACAATGTTGTTAAAGCAAAAGTTAAACTGGATAAAGTTAAACAGAATATTGAAATCTGGGAGAGAGAAGCTATCTCAACTGGAACTCAGTTGAAATAGAGACTGGGAGAATTTTTAAGGTCCTGGGATGAGCAGAAACACAAGCCACCCGTTTGCTAATTAACATTGTGTACAGAAAAAGTAAATTTTCTTGTGTATTTTTGACAGGAGGTAGTTTGCTGTACAATTTGGAACAAGATGCCCACAAAAGTTAGGTTCTTACATTTCAACACAAACTGAAAAATTAAGGATCTTCTCCCTTAATATTTAGGCTTCCTTGATAGCTCGGTTGATAAAGAATTCACCTGCAATGCAGAAGATGCCTATTTGATTCCTGGGTGGGGAAGATCCACTGAAGAAAGGGAAGGCTATGATGCTGTGAAAGTACTGCACTCAATATGCCAGCAAATTTGGAAAACTCAGCAGTGACCACAGGACTGGAAAAGGTCAGTTTTCATTCCAATTCCAAAGAAAGACAATACCAAAGAATGCTCAAACTACCACACAATTGCACTCATCTCACATGCTAGTAAAGTAATGCTCCAAATTCTCCAAGCCAGGCTTCAGCAATACGTGAACCGTGAAATCCCTGATGCTCAAGCTGGTTTTAGAAAAGGCAGAGGAGCCAGAGATCAAATTGCCAACATCTGCTGGATCACGGAAAAAGCAAGAGAGTTTCAAAAACACATCTATTTCTGCTTTATTGACTATGTCAAAACCTTTGACTGTATGGATCACAATCAACTGTGGAAAATTCTGAAAGAGATGGGCATACCAGACCACCTAACCTGCCTCTTGAGAAATCTGTATGCAGGTCAGGAAGCAACAGTTAGAACTGGACATGGAGCAACAGACTGGTTCCAAATAGGAAACGGAGTACGTCAAGGCTGTATGTTGTCACCCTGCTTATTTAACCTATATGCAGAGTACCTCATGAGAAATGCTGGAATGGAAGAAACACAAGTTGGAATCAAGATTGCCGGGAGAAATATTAATAACCTCACATATGCAGAGGACACCACCCTTATGGCAGAAAGTGAAGAGGAACTAAAAAGCCTCTTGATGAAAGTGAAAGAGGAGAGTGAAAAAGTTGGCTTAAAGCTCAACATTCAGAAAACGAAGATCATGGCATCCGGTCCCATCACTTCATGGGAAATAGATGGGGAAACAGCAGAAACTGTGTCAGACTATATTTTTTTTGAGCTCCAAAATTACTGCAGATGGTGACTGCAACCATGAAATTAGAAGACGCTTACTCCTTGGAAGAAAAGTTATGACCAACCTAGATAGTATATTCAAGGGCAGAGACATTACTTTGCTGACTAAGGTCCATCTAGTCAAAGCTATGGTTTTTCCTGTGGTCATGTATGGATATGAGAGTTGGACTGGGAAGAACGCTGAGCACCGAAGAATTGATGCTTTTGAGCTGTGGTGATGGAGAAG
>SJYV01047757.1:695696-738233 GCA_006410875.1 Neotragus pygmaeus | reverse complement strand
GGAGCCCTGACCCAATTGACACTCTATGATGATATCAACCTACAGCATCGTATTTAAATCTGAAATTCCTTTCCTGACATAGCACATATGATTCATATAGCACTTCTTTTTTCCCCTTTATCCCACCATTCTTTCCAGTTTCTAGCAACTGAAAACTGATATCTTTGTTATTTTAATTGTGAATCATCTGATTTCCACCAGCAGAATAAAATTTCCATTAGAGCAAAGATCAATTTTATTTTACTGGTATATGCCCCCAAAGGAGAACAATGTTTTATATAGAGCAGATTTTGTGTATATGTGTGTATGTTCAGTGTTACCATGTGACTTACAGTGACTTACATTTCATTTTGTGTCTTCTTATTAAAAATATTTGTACTTTTAAATTCACAGTTGTAGTTTCTTCTCACATTGAACCATTCTTTGATAAAAATCTACAATAACTCAAGCTACACAGGAGCAGTACTCAGAGAAATATATTTTCTTTTAAAGCATCATAAGTGATTCTATAGTAAACTCAGATTAATTGGTTCTTTTAATTGTAAAATTCTAAGGTGACTTCCTCTTTAAACTGCTCTACTTTACATATGCACATATCAAAAAGTACTTTGGAATTTCTGTTAGAAAAATAAACATACATGTTTGGACAAGAATATCAGTGAAACTATAATTAGAAAAAAATCAACAAAAATTTAAGATAAAAAATATAGAAAAGGAGGCTTCCTTGATGGCTCAGATGGTAAAGAATCTGCCTGCATGGCAGGAGACCAGGAGACCTGGGTTGGGAAGATCCCACAGAGAGGGTAATGGCAACCCACTCCAGTATTCTTGCTTGGAAAATCCGATGGGCAGAGAAGCCTGGCAGGCTACAGACCACAGAATCACAGAGTCAGACACGACTGAGAAACTAACAATAAAGATATAGAAAACTAGTATGTGTAGACTTTCTTAATACTTTTATTACTGATATTTTACTTAATATACTTACTTTATATATTTTTCTCTAAGATAATTCAATATATCAAGGTGATATAAGTTAGATGAGCATGTACTGTTTCAGACACAAATAAGGACAAGGAAGGTTTGGTCCCTTTTCTCAAGGATGTTATAACTCATTGGAGGGAGGTGCTTTGAATAAAAGCCTCATATGAAATAGGCGCTCTGACAATATGGGCATATTCTGTTGCAATATCAAAGGTGACAGAATTGTTTTATGTAAGCTTACACATTAGGAAATTCATTGTTAAAATATATTAGTTACAAAAGAGGGCCAAAGGCATTCTGAGAGAAAATAATCTGAGAGTGCAATAATCGTTGAACAGAGAGGTCACTATAACTTAAAGATGATATATATATATTTTAGGTATATGTTGACATATTGAAAGGAGAGAGAAAATTGGGACCAGGATTACCTAATTGGGAAGTGAATCTGCTATATAACTCTGCAAGATTTTACTTCTTTTTTTTACAGCTTTAGAAGCAATATTAAAAGTTGAATTTCAAATACCTCTTAATTATAAATACTTTTCTCTGTAAACATATAATTATTTCTCTGAACAAAAGCTTAATAATTGCTGACAACTGTCAACCAAGCAGCACACTTTTCTATTCTGTTTTCTGTCAACAAAGAATGGAGATGTTTGAGCAATGATATTTCATATAAAATTATACATTTTTAGAATTGCAGACTCAAATCCAGAAACAACCACCTTGAGTTAAGAAAATAAAGCATACATTGGAACCAATTTCAACTTATTTATTGTGCAAATTGTTTATCATATTGCCCAAACATCAAGAAATATCAGTACAAAAATATCAGTATATGTCCACATATGTTCTGAACATTTTCTACTCTTTGTAAAAATTAAGCAATAGAGATCAATTACTGAGAGTAGGACATGGAAACCTGAAACAGCAATTCCACTGAAAAATACATAAATAATATTATAAAGACTTCTCTCTTTCTCTTCCCTTCTTTCCTGTTCCGATCTAATGCTACTGTCATATTGACAATACAAAGATGTTCAAAACAGCAAAGGGTATTAGCAGTTTGTTCTTCGTTTTTCGTTTTTTTAACTTAAATGTTCTTTACTTTTGAGATCAAATCGTTTTACCTTTTTAAAATCATTGAGATAAAGAATCTTTTGTTGAGCTCTTGCAAGTCAAAAAAGTTTTTGGTGTAAAAGTGATAGCTTTTGCTGGAGGGTAGCCACTGGGGATGGGGCTAGAAACCTTCACAACACTAGCTGATCCAGCTCTTAAAAAATGGTTCTATAAGTTATCAAAAAAGTATTTTGAGAGCTACTGGGGATACAGTTTTATAGGCACAAAATTGTGTGCAAGAGGATCTTCTTAATCAGGACCCAGGGGGAGACGAAGACTAGTGAGAAGTTCTTTGCTGAAGGCACAAAGGACAGAAATATTACATCTTACCTTGTCGGAAGGCACAGGGAAGAGAAAATGTGGACACTGATATAGTGATTTTTATCATGAACATACTGGACTGTAGCAAAGCATGCAATTGTATTATTCAAGGTTCTCCAGATAAACAGAAATATGATAGAAACATAACCTAAAGGAAAAAAATATATACATATGGAGAGAGAAAATTTATTTAAATATATTGACTCAGTAATCATGGGGACTGGCAAGTATGAAATTCATAGGCAAGGCGTATTTCCAACACAGGTTGGATATTCAGGAAATTATTAATGCTGCATTCTTAAATATGAATGCAGAGTGTGCCAGTCTGGAAACTCAGGGAGGGCTCCTATGTTGCACTCTTGGGAAAATTCCTTCTTTAGGAAACATGTCTTTATTCTTAAGGTTTTTTACTGATGGGATGAGGCCCACCAATATTATGGAGGATAAGCTGATTTACTCAAAGGCCACTATTGAAATGTTGCTGTTGTTCAGTCACTCAGTAAATCCACTCTTTGCAAGCACATGGACTCCAGCACACCAGGCTTCCCTGTCTTTCACTAACTCCCCGAGTTTCCTCAAGCTATGCCCATTGAGTCAGTGATACTATCCAACCATCTTGTCCTCTGTCATCCCCTTCTCCTACTGCCTTCAGTCTTTCCCAGCATCAGAATCTTTCCCAGTGAGTCGCTTCTTTGCATCAGGTGGCCAAAATATTCGAGAGTCAGTATCAACATCGGTCCTTCCAATGAATATTCAGGACTGATTTCCTTTAGAATTGAATGGTTTGACCTCCTTGCTGTCCAAGGGACTCTCAAGAGTCTTCTCCAACACCACATTTCAAAAGCATCAATTTTTTGGTGCTCAGCCTTCTTTACTGTCCAACTTGCACATCAGTACATGACTACTGGAAAAACCATAGCTTTGATTATATGGACTTTTGTTGGCAAAGTGTTGTCTCTGCTTTTTAATATGCTGTCAGGGTTGGTCATAGCTTTTCTTTCAAGGAGAAAGTATCTTTTAATTTCAGGACTGCAGTCAACATCTGCAGTCATCTTGGAGCCCAAGAAAATAAAGTCTGTCACTGTTTCCTTTTTTCCCCCATCTATTTTCCATGAAGTAATGGAACCAGATTTCATGATGTTAGTTTTTTGAATGTTGAGTTTAAGCCAGCTGTTTTCACTCCCTTCTTTCACCTTCATCAAGAGGCTCTTTAGTTCTTGTTTGCTTTCTGTTATTAGGGTGGTCTCATTTGCATATTTGAGAATATTGATATTTCTCCTGGCAATCCTGACTCCAGTATGAGCTTAATCTAGCCCGGTATTTTTCATGATGTACTTTGTATATAATTTAAATAAGCAGATTGACAATATACAGTCTTGACATACTACTTTCCTGATTTTGAACCAGTTCATTGTTCTGTGTCCGGTTCTAACTGTTGCTTCTTGACCTGCATACAGGTTTCTCAGAAGGCAATTAAGTGGTCTGGTTTTCCCATCTCAAAGAATTTTCCAGTTTGTTGTGATCTAAAGAGTCAAAGGTTTTAGCAAGGTCAATGAAGCAGAAGTAGATGTTTTTTTCTGTAAAAGTTTTTCTGGAATTGCTTTTTCTGTGAATCAACTAATATTGGCAATTTTATCTCTGGTTCCTCTGCCTTTTCTAAATCCAGCTTGAACATCTGGAAGTTCTCAGTTCATGTACTGCTGCTGCCGCTGCTGCTGCTCTTGCTAAGTCGCTTCAGTCGTGTCTGACTCTTAGCGATCCCATGGACTGCAGCCTATCAGGTTCCTCCACCTGTGGAATTTTCCAGGCAAGAGTACTGGAGTGGGTCACCATTGACTTCTCCCAGTTCATGTACTACTGAAGCCTAGATTAAAGGATTTTGTGAAATGAGTGCAGTTGTCTGGCAATTTGAACATTCTTTGGCATTGCCCTTCTTTGGAACTGGAATGACATTTTTCAGTCCTGTGGCCACTGCTGAGTATTCCAAATTTGTTGCCATATTGAGTGAAACACTTTAACAGCATCATCTTTTAGAATTTCAAATAGCTCAGCTGGAATTCCATCCTTTTCTCTACCTTTATTTATTTTTATTTTTTTGGAGTAATATTTGAAATGTTAATTCTAACAGAAAACTAACTTCACAGCAACATCCAGACGAATATTTGACCAAACAACTGAGCACCTAGCCTAGCTAAGCTGACAAATTAAATTAACCATCAAGGCCATTAAAATTTTAAAGATCTAAGATTCAAAATAACATTTCCTGACTTATACAGCTTAATATAACCAATTTATCTAATAATTCACCCATCATTTGAGTCAGCTAGTCCAAATTAACTCTCTCTGTGAGCCTCAGAGTAGTCAAAAACTCAAAGAAAGTTTCCAGTATCAGCTATAAAAAGTCGGGGCTATTTGATTCCCAAATTCTACTTTCTCACACTTGGATTTACATACTCCTTACATGTGGTCTTCCCTCCTAGGTTGCCAGTCACCATTGCTTTAATTCTATCTTGACCAGAGGACACACCATGAGCCTAATGAAAACCAGGCTTTTGCCTTTCTTAGATACAACTCCAAGAGCACTCATACCTCAGAATGAATGCTCAATACATTTCTGGGTGAAGATTTTGCCTGAATTCTGAATCATTTGTGTACCTTTGCTACTGAATTATTATAACACTGCTTTTTATTTTGAAAACTTGTATTGAAATTATTCAGTAGCATCAGTTTGAATCCTTTTTCAAAAGCCACTTTCTTTAGCCTTTCAAATGTAAACTGAAGCCTACATGAGGTACAATTTACCATGTTTTGGGAACAGGATGTACTTTAAAATTTTGCTGCGGCCTTTCATAATGAACAATTTCCTCTAAGTAATGTTTTGAATCATAGGATAATTATTTGAAAAAGAGTTGGGAGAGTGAAAAAAGCTCTATCTTTTTAAGAGCAATTCTCTTCATTTTAATTTTGAAATATCTCCAAAGCTTCAATTTTTATTGTGTATATTACATATGTATAATGGAATCTCATTTTTATATTATACATGTTAGGTTTATATCATAAATATTATATTTACAATTTATATGTGCACATATATTTATGTTGTATAAAATATATTTGTTTTTAGTGTTAGGAGATGAATGTATGTTCCTTAGAAGAGCTAAAGANTTTATATAAGCCTTTGACAAAACTAATGATAGTTCAACTTGGTTGTGACTTGAAGAATTCTTCAACAATAAGACCAATGTCTAGTATGGTCATGTATTTTTGCTATAAACATAACTAATCATAAGAGACCAAAACAAAGGGGGATGGTTGCTCATCTTAGAACAAAAAATATCAGTCAATTATTTATGACTAGATTAAAAGATTTTTCAATTCATAAAAAAACCTGAAGAAGTTTGCCTTCCACCAAAAATTCACCTGCTATAATCCCCTTCCACAAGTCCAGCACTACAAAGATCAATTCCTTCAAATCATACTTCAGACCATAAAAATATTTTTGAAAAAGATGCAAAAATTCTCTGAAGTTGGCATTTTGAAGAGGACATCTGAAAGTTTTAGCATTGTTAATAACTGTGTTAATACAAAAGATGAATAATTAGAACTATCAAAAAAATTCACGTTTGAAATAAAAAAGAATAGAAACTGAAGAAAGAGGAAGATTTCTCTGCAATCAAATAAAAAAGTGTTTTATAAAAATAAGAAGGGAATGAGGCAGGAAAAAGGATAAAAAGATCATTACATTTTTAAGTAGCTACTGAGATCATGGCATCAATGTCTTGTCAAGAACCAGATGAGAAAATGAAAAAGGATTAGCTTATAGATACAACTTAAATCACATCTAACTGAGCTTACAATTGAAATAAATTGTAGTAATTTTAGGTTTGATTTTTGAAAAACATGCATGTGTAACAATATTATAAATAATATATATATGACATATATGCATATGCAATTCATATATACATACATGCATACATATATATATCAATATAGAGTATAAGTTCTTAAACAGATAAATCATACATTCTAACTTGATTGTGAGGATTTGACAATATGTCAAAGAAGAACCCATTTTAAATTTAAAAAATGTCTGCAAAAGACATTATATAGATATTTGAATGAAGTACACTAGTTGAGGCCATTGCACAAAAGACTGTGGTACTCAGAATAGAAAATTCAAGCATATTATCCCACAAAATTATTGCATAATAAATTAATCTTTCTGTGTTTTCTGTATTATATCAATGTTTCTCCAATTGTGCCACCACAAGCAACAGTGGCACCTGGGGAATTGTTAGATATATAAATAAAAGGATTCACTCTAGTCCTGCTAAATCAGTAACTTTGTGGTCAAGGTCCAGTGATCTGGGATTTAATGAACACTTTAGATGACTTTGACACATGCTACAGTTGGAAACCAAAGTTTTATAAAACAATTTGGGACATACTAATCCCCCCAAAAATATTATAAAGAAGCTTGATGCAAAACATACAGTATCACATAAAGTAGCCTGCAACAAACATAATAGTACTGCCCTTCCATAATGCTCTAGTTCATGGCTTTTAGCATATTTAAATTAAGAAGCTCTTCCTCAGTAACAAGGGTTCTTAAAATTTCCTAAAGAAAGATGTTTTTGGATAGAATTTTTATAAAGTAACCCAAAGTAACACTATTAAAAAAAAAATCATGACATAGGTTGGGCATCACTTCCACTGAGCAGATGCTGGATCAAAGAACACTGTGACTAAGAAAATGAATTTTCCACTCACAAGAAGAATAGGCATTTAGTGCCATTCTATTAGATTCCAGGCAAGTTTAATTTTCCATGTTTTTGAGTATAAGGAGATAAGCTGGAATGGATGCTGAGCCAGCAAGTTTCAAGCAGTGGTTTCTCTTCTTGGCAGCTTAACTGGATGATATCCCAGGCTGAGATCTCCTAATATTGGGGCAGTTCATTTCTTTTTTAATTATTCCTTGAATGCCTATAATTTCCATTACATACATCTGTCAGAAAAGCCCTTCATGTTCAGTCAAAGAGCTCCTTAATGGCCCACTAAAATCAGGGCATTTTAATGCACTGAGTCTTTAAGAACGGCCAAAACAACAAAAAATATATTTCCTTTCTTGTATTATTGGAAGTATTAAGTCTTCATGTTACACATTTGGTTATTCAGTGTGGATTCATTCTGCACTAGAAAAAGTCACTTTTATTCTAAATTGGGCAAAGTCATTCTTGAAATAAACAAAGGAAAAGTGTGCAAAAGTAGTTTTGCACACACTACTATATATAAAATAGATATGTAATATGCAGGATGTTCTTCGAGATCTATTGTATAGCACAGAGGACTATAGTCAATATTTTGTAATAACTCATAAGGGAAAAGAATCCATAAATTAATATATATATATATCTCACTTTGTTGTCTGCCTGAAACTAACACAACATTGTATAGGAACTAAACTTCCAATTAAAAAAAAAAATGGCTCCTCATACTATGCATGAATAAAAGCACATATTATAATTATATACAGTCATATAAAGTTAGCTTTGGCATGAACTTGGGCAATTCTTGAAGTTGGTGAAGGACAGGAAAGTCTGGCCTGCTGCAGTCCATGGGGTCATGAAGGGTCAGATAGGTCATGTTGACTGAACACCAAAGTTAGCTAGAAGAGGAGAGAATGGAAACAATAGAAGGATATCCAGTTAGTTGTTACAAAGTTCCAGACTTGAGGTATTTGTGCCATGAGATTGTCTATTGTGAACAATACAAAGGAACATTAAGTTAATTAAATAACACTTTCTAAGTACCCATTATGTACCACATTGTGGTGTTTGGATTCTTGCATGCATTCTCTTATTTAGTGTTCATAATAATTCTGTTAGATAATCTTATTGCCACTGTATACAAAGATCAAGCAAAGTTCAGAAAAGTTAAATGAAATGGAAAGAGTTTTAGTATTTATTAGAACCAAATTTTTGTTTTGTTTTGTTTTTTAACCATAATGGCCTGACTTGAAAGATTATACTCTTCCTCTAAATTAGAGTTCTGCAGACGTTTCCTGTAGAGGTTGAGATAATAAATACTTAGACTTTGCAAACTATGTTGCAAACTATATAAAATAAGCTGTAAGCCGTATTTGATCCATGCAGCACAGTTTTCAACCCTACTTCAAAAAATATTGTATATAGCAAGCTTGAAGTAAAAACAACCGGTACTCTATCTAGATTTCCATCACTAGCTGTGGCATTCATCTCCCAATTCTTAATTGGTCACAACTTCATCCTTCCTTGGGGTGTTTCTCTGTTGGAACACTTGAAACTTTAAGTTCAAGAAGTACTGTGAATGCCAAGTAAGCTCATCATTATGCCAAAAATCAAAAGCAGAGGGAAAAATCATAAAAAGCATTTTATTACCAAGGAGAATCAGTAAAATTAATAGCTGGCGTCAATATAAATGATGAAAATAGGCAAACAATAGAGTAAAATGTTTTAAATATGGAAAGAAAATATGTTATCAAACTAAAATTTTACACCTGCAACAAATAATGCTGAAAATAAAGTCAAAATAAGGATGAATGTATATATACACAAACTTAGGGAATCACTTACTTGCAAAGCTTCACCTACAGAAATATTGAGACAAATTTATTTTAAAATCAAACATCTGAACAAATCAGGAAGTGAGTCATGCAAATATCTTGGGAACAGTACTTTAGCATTGGAACCTAGCCAGTACAAAAGCCTTAAGATGAGTTTATGAAAGATTATGGTTTGAATGGAAGAAATAATTGGGAGATTAATAAAAGATGAGGTTATGGGAGAATTTTGCCACCATGATGTTTGCTCCAATTACATGGAAGCCAGAAGAGGGTTTTGATCAAAGGGATTAAACAATCTGGCTTATGTTTTTAAAAGTTTTCCTTTATTATAGGAACTAAAAGTGAAATGTATCTTTCAAAAATTTAAACTGATATGGATAAAATGTAGGTTGTTAATAAGACTACACCCATATCATCACATGCAAACCATACATATTATACAAACACACACAAAACATGGTACTTAGTAGTCACAGCTGGTAAATTGACATGCAAATTCATGTAATACCTAATATTTCAAGTAATTCCATGCATACCAATCTATTTTTCCAAGAAAGTTTTACTATGTTAATTTAATAAGGTAAAATGGAGAGTTTTAATGTGAACTGTTAGAGACAACCAAACTAATGGAAAGACAATAATGTAACATTTATTATGAATGTTGTCTAATTCTATTTCCACAAAGTCATATTGCCATATATTTGATATTGGTAAAATATTAAACTATATTATGTAAGTTGAAAAAAATGAAGAAATGTATAGTCAACCACATTTGAGTTTTAAAACCTTTTTTGAAGACTTTACTATTTAATCATACAATGAGAATACATGTATGATAAAGACTGAACTAATGTTTTATAACTGACATTACATTTAAATTTTACCAAGAACGACTAAAGCTTGCGGTATAATTATACACAAGTGAAAAATATCAAATTATTAATTATGTTTCAAAGTAGCCATTTATTTTTCTCATTAAATTTCAGAGACTGAATTTAAAATTCTTTATTTGATTATCCTTTTTAAATATATTGATCTATGTGGTCATATATTATTAAACAAGTTACAAAGTAATAATAATTGTAGAGATACTCATAAGGCAGGGCTCAGAAAACATTTTCTGCAAAGGATCAGTTATAAGGTAGCTGTCTCAATGACTCAACTCTGCTTTTATAGCACAAAGCATCATAAAATATGTGTAAATATATTGCATTTCTGGTTTTGACTAAAAATTATTTTAAAAACTAGATGACAGGCTGAGGCTGAATTTGACCAGTGGGTATAATTTGCAAATCGTACCCTGTAGCATTAAGAAATAACCAATCACTGTACTTGACTAGAACTCTTATTGTGGAACAGGGATTTGTTTTTGCAATAATCTTGATACAATTTAATGGAGATTGAACATTTTATGGTCATTGACTTCAGCAAAACCTCTTAAAATGAAATTAATTTAAATATTTAATTTTTGAATTTTAATCATGAAATTTTTGTAATATTTTATCAACAATGTCAAGCATTAACCACCAAAATATTTTCCGTATATTCGTCTAGCTTTCAAAAGGAAGAGACATACAAAAGTAAGCTGGAAAATAAAGTTATTGAATTAACATTTGTGTTAAATCAATTTGTATTAATCAGATATATGATATCTTGAACAAACCTAGGCTAAATAAATTCTTAGCAATGATCATCACTGCTCAAGGTTTAAATGCTTCCTGGGTGACTCCACTGGGAGAGGATACTTCGAAGTCTGCCCTGGTTTTCTCTGACCCTTGTTCCAGGTGCCTTCTCCTTTGCTGATTTATACAGCTTTATATCCTTTCACTGTAATATACTTAAGCTCTGAGTTTGACTATTAAAAAAAAAAAGAAGGAATGGGTTAATAATATAAAATCTTTTCACTCAGTGATCAGTTTACATAGCACTAGTGGTAAAGACGGAAAAGGCAATGGCACCCTACCCCAGTATTCTTGCCAGGAAACCCCATGAACAGAGGAGCATGGTAGGCTGGAGTCCATGGTGTTGCTAGGAGTCCGACACGACTGAGCAACTTCACTTTCACTTTTCACTCTCATGCATTGGAGAAAGAAATGGCAACCCACTCCACTGTTCTTGCCAGGAGAATCCCAGGGATGGGGGAGCCTGATGGGCTACCATCTATGGGGTCGCACAGAGTCCGACACGACTTAAGTGACAGCAGCAGCAGCAGCAGCAGTGGTAAAGAATCCACCTGCCAATGAAGGAGAGGCAAGAGATGTGGGTTTGATCCCTGGGAGGTCCTTACTCAGGAAGGTCCCTGGAGTAATAAATGACACTTCACTCCAGTATTCTTACCTAGATTATTCCATGGATAGAGGAGCCGGGCGGGATACAGACCATCGGGTCACAGAGTCAGAAGCAACCGAGCACACACATTCCCATTCCCCATATTCAGTTTACATGATACATATGCAAATCAGTATTAATGTATTAGTTATCTTTAACGTACTAAGTGGTTATATATAATGGTTATTACTTGTAGACAGACATGGCTATAAATGAGGTAGGACTGAGCAGAAAGTAATACAAAAAATTAAGTATCTTTCTTATTTTAACATTATATTCAATAAACTGTACTATAAATACTACTAGTCATTATCATGTTATCTTGTACATGTTCAAAAGCTATTGCCTTTAGACAAAAATTATGATCAGAATTATTATCCAGTATATATTAGGAATGACCTTTATCACCTGTTTGAAATTAAAAGAGTATTTTTATTTTTATTTATTTTTTTAAATTAATTAATTTATTTATTTTTAAATTTAACTTTACAATACTCTATTGGGTTTGCCATACATCGACATGAATCCACCACAGGTGTACACAAGCTCCCAATCCCGAATCCCCCTCCCACCTCCCACCCCACAACGTCTCTCTGGATCTTCCCCGTACACCAGCCCCAGGCATCCTGCATCCTGTATCAAACATAGACTGGTGATTCGTTTCTTACATAATAGTATATATGAATTGAAAGAGACACATGTACCCCAATGTTCATTGCAGCACTGTTTATAATAGCCAGGACATGGAAACAACCTAGATGTCCATCAACAGATGAATGGATAAGCAAGCTGTGGCATATATACACAATGGAGTATTACTCTGCCATTAAAAGAGTATTTTTAAATTTCTAACTTTAATATCTTGTTTTAATAATTTTCGATGACTCCAAGATAAAAAATTTTTCTTTATACTGGGATATAATTTATACCTAGAGGTTAAAATTAATTTAAAACAACTTGATTTTAATTGCTTAATCATCTGTCATTTTCAGGTATTTTCCCACACTTTAGATGCTAATATACTTTTTATATTTAAATATGCCTGTTGAGACTAAAACATTTGCAATACATTAGTTAAAAATGTATATTTTATACTTTTAAACTGTTAATATTTTTGCAATCTTCCCAAGTTGTGAGTTTATGCTACCTTTCCTTCTGGATTCAAATATACCCTAAGAAGATTTTTTTAAACATATAAACATAATAATTGACATCTGTTTTTCTCAATTACTAAAGTTCATCAGTGTCTACCCTTCAAGTCTGGATCAACAGATGAATGACAGTACTCCTCCCATTTGGTGGGGCCAGACTTTGGACCATGAACAGATATATGTGTTTCTGCTGAGATAACGAAAGCCTGTGTGTAATGTTTTAGTTTCTCTGTCTTTGCCACTCTACTTTCAGAGAAGAAGTTATGCTGAAATTCATTACAGTTCAGTAACTCAGTTGTGTCCAACTCTATGTGAACCCATGAACCACAGCACACCAGGGGCCTCTGTCCATCATTAACTCCTGGAGCTGACCCAAACCCATGTCAATTGAATAGGTGATGCCATCCAACCATCTCATCCTCTATCATCCCCTTCTCCTACTGCCCCCAATCTTTCCCAGCATCAGGGTCTTTTCAGATGAGTCAGCTCTTCACATCAGGTGGCCAAAGTAATGGAGTTTCAGCCTCTGCATCAGTCCTTCCAATGAACACCCAGGACTGATCTCCTTTAGGATGGATCTCCTTGCAGTCCAAGGGACTTTCAAGAGTCTTCTCCAACATCACACTTCAAAAGCATCAACTCTTCTGTGCTCAGCTTTCTTTACAATCCAACTCTTATATTTGTACATGACTAATAGAAAAACCATAGCCTTGACTAGACAGATCTTTGTTGACAAAGTAATGTCTCTGCTTTTTAATATGCTGTCTAGGCTGGTCATAACTTTCCTTCCAAGAAGTAAGCATCTTTTGATTTCATGGCTGCAATAACCATCTGCAGTGATTTTGGAGCCCCCAAAAATATAGTCAGACATTGTTTCCACTGTTTCCCCATCTATTTGCCATGAAGTAATGGGACCATAATCTTAGTTTTGGATGCCATAATCTTAGTTTTCTGAATGTTGAGTTTTAAGCCAACTTTTTCACTCTCCTCTTTCACTTTCATCAAGAGGCTCTTTAGTTCTTCTTCACTTTCTGCCATAAGGGTGGTGTCATCTGCGTATCTAAGGTTACTGATGTTTCTCCCAGCAATCTTGATTCCAGTTTGTGCTTCATCCAGCCCAGCGTTTCTCATGATGTACTCTGCATTATTTAAACAAGCAGAGTGATAATATACAGCCTCAACAGACTCTTTTTTCCTATTTGGAACCAGTCTGTTTTTCCATGTCCAGTTCTATCTGTTGCTTCCTGACCTGCATACAGGTTTCTCAAGAGGTAGTCTGGTATTCCCATCTCTTTCAGAATTTTTCCCAGTTTGCTGTGATCCACACAGTCAAAGGCTTTGACATAGTCAATATAGCAAAAATAGATGTTTTTCTGGAACTCTCTTGCTTTTTTGATGATCCAGCAGATGTTGGCAATTTGATCTCTGTTTCCTCTGCCTTTTCTAAAACCAGCTTGAACATCTGGAATTTCACAGTTCATGTATTACTGAAGCCTGGCTTGGAGAATTATAAGCATTACTTTGCTAGCATGTGAGATGAGTGCAGTTGTGGGGTAGTTTGAGCATTCTTTGGCATTGCCTTTCTTAGGGATTGGAATGAAAAATGACCTTTGCATCTTGATATAATATGTAAATTGGGAACAAACATTGCTTTAGCTTTAGTTAACAGGAAGGTCTCATCCCCTCCCTTTACTTTCTCTTCCCCTATCCACCTCTTCCCTCTGCTTCCCCTTCTTTTTCCCCTCCTCTCCCCTTCTCTTTCTTCCTCCTCCTTTTCTTCCTCCTACACTTCCCCTTGTCTAATAATTTTTCTAAATCCTAGCCAAATAAATTATTTAAAACAATTTTTTTTAGTTAGGTAAATATATCCACAAATCCATAATCATCACCACACCATGACAAAAGTATTTAGTTAATACTTTAACATTTGTTCATTAGAACAGAGACAATTTTGTGGTGAGAAAGATTTTGAACCCAAAGCTCTGGATTCAGAAAGTGCCTCTATTAGTTGTTGGCTCTTATTTAGGAAGTTCTTCTAATATCTTCATGCTACGGTTATCCAACTCTAAATAATATCTATATTATAAGGTTGTTTTGAGGATTAAAGTTAATAGATAGTATATATCTAGAGACTTCATATCATATTTACAAAAAATGCTTTACCATACCTATATAAACATTTAGGAAAGGATTTTATTTTTCTGAGCATGTAAGTCAAATATCTATAAATTATTCTATATAACATTGATGATTCACAGTAAAAAGAGCTCAAAGAACAAATGATTACTCAGAGAAAAAGCTAAGAATAGACAAAATTCTACAGTATTTTAGAGGTCTTCTTTCCTTATCCTTTCTTCACAAATGTGAATTCTGAGGTCAGAATATTAATCTACCGATTTAATAGATTAGTGCTTTCATGAAAATGTTAAAATACTAATTTCAAAAACACTGTGATAAGGGTATCAATAATTTTTTACCATTTGAATCAACATTCTCTAGTACAACAGAGAGATAAGAATCAATACATATTAGTTTAATGTCAAAGTTAGACATGCAGCTTTAAAAATAGGAAATTGCCTTCTGAGTGCAAAATAAATTTATTTTTTCTTAAAGTGAAAGATCTTTTCAGAGCCCAAGTCATGTCCTGGTGTCTCTCAGTATTGACATTTTGAATGGTTAATATTTTTGTTTCCTGTCATTTATAATATTCATTTATTAAGATTTTTATTCCTTTGTCACAGAACTTTCTATTTCACAAGCAGCTCCCAGTGACAACATGTGTAATTGTTTGTTAAATTTGTGACATCATTATGTGATAAATTAACTGATTATATAAGCCAAAACATTTTCCTTTAGGGTAATTTGCATTACAAGTAATCTCACACTTTACCATTATAAAAAGATATTACATGGAGGTTCGACACTAATTTTGACTACCACTTAAAGAGAAAAAAGGAAAATAATAGTCTTCCAAATTGAGCCCATACAGACTTGCCAACATCAAGGCCAGGTGACTTTCTCTAAGAATTAACAACATGTGTATGAAGAGACTGTCATTGGTCACCAATTCAATGCNACTAATTTTGACTACCACTTAAAGAGAAAAAAGGAAAATAATAGTCTTCCAAATTGAGCCCATACAGACTTGCCAACATCAAGGCCAGGTGACTTTCTCTAAGAATTAACAACATGTGTATGAAGAGACTGTCATTGGTCACCAATTCAATGCCCATCCTTCCTGTTCATATAGAGAAATGTGCAAGGGAAGAGCAGTTCTGTAGTAATATTTTACTCTTTCCCCATCCAACTGCAGGTGGGGGGCTCTGAGAGGCAGTCAACATGATGATTTATGCTTGTAATTACCTATGAATTGAAGAGAAATAGAAAACTGAATGTAGCTGCCTGAGCCTGACAGGTTGATCTCCCTCCATTTGAGCTATACCAAGAATGTGTAGAAATTCTGTGAATCAATAATTGTTACTACAGAATCTTGCTTTTTTGTTTTTGTTCAGTCACTACGTCATGTCTGTGGAGTCATTTGTTACTCCATGGACTGCAGCATCCCAGGCTTCCTTATCCTTCACCATCTCCTGGAGCTTGCTCAAACTCATGTCCATTGAGTCAGTGATGCTATCCAACCTTCTCATCCTCTGTCATTCCCTTCTCCTCTACCTTCAATCTTTTTTTTTTTTTGGACATTCTTCTTACTTTATTTATTTTTTCCCAAATTTTTATTATTATTTTTTTTTACTTTATTTTATTTTACAATACTGTATTGGTTTTGCCATACATCAACATGAATCTGCCATGGGTGTACATGAGTACCCAATCGTGAACCCCCCTCCCACCTCCTTCCCCATACCATCTCTCTGGGTCATCCCAGTGCACCAGCCCCAAACATCCTGTATCCTGCATTGAACCTAGACTGGTGATTCATTTCTTACATGATATTATACATGTTTCAATGCCATTCTCCCAAATCATCTCACTTTCTCCCTCTCCCACAGAGTCCAAAAGATTGTTCTATACATCTGTGTCTCTTTTGCTGTCTCGCATACAGGGTTATCATTACCATCTTTCTAAATTCCATATATATGTGCTAGTATACTGTATTGGTGTTTTTCTTTCTGGCTTACTTCACTCTGTATAATCGGCTCCAGTTTCATCCACCTCATTAAAGCTGATTCAAATGTATTCTTTTTAATGGCTGAGTATATGTACCACCGCTTTCTTATCCGATCCTCTCCTGAAAGACATCTAGGTTGCTTCCTTGTCCTGTCTATTATAAACAGTGCTGCGATGAACATTGGGGTACACGTGTCTCTTTCAATTCTGGTTTCCTCAGTGTGCATGCCCAACAGTGGAATTGCTGGGTCATAAGGCACTACCTTCAATCTTTTCCAGCATCAGGGTCTTTTCTAATGAGTCAGCTCTTTGAATCAGGTGGCCTAAGTATTGGAGCTTCAGTCTCAGCATCAGTCCTTCTGATGAATATTCAGGGATAACTTATTAGATTTCTTTATAGTTCAAGGGACTCTCAAGAGATTTTTCCAACACCACAATTCAAAAGCATCAATTTTTTGACTTAGTTGGAAACTTTTATCAGTACCTGTCTCAGACTTTTGAAAATCAAAGTCTTACTTAGTTGGAACCTTTTACCAGTACCTATCTCAGGACCACTGTTTACTTGCCCAAGAGATAAATACATACATATACAAAGATGATGCTTCTAGCTGAGACAATAACACTGATTGGAGGCATAAATCAGACATCGACAAAGACATCGAGAGTGGGGAAGCCTTGAAGAACTTACATGTACTTCTAAAAATATTACAGCATTTGGACACTTGCCTTACAGAGTGTTCTGACAGTGAATCATTATTAACCAGAGATTCAGAGAGAAAAAAAAAAAAAAAAACAAACTAAATCAGAGAATCACAAACTTTTCTAGTTAAATAAAGAAATAGTGCACCTACAAGTGCCCCTCCAATCTTCAAGTAGCGGGCAAGGTCAAAAATAAACAGCCAAATAAAACACATATAATTGTTATCAAGTCATAAATCAGGGTTGTTGCTGTTCAGTCATGTCTGACTTTTCATGACCCCATGGACCGCAGCATGCCAAGCCAGGATAACAAATTTTTATATAACATTTGTTCTATTTTTCTACTTGATAGGTATACCTTCATAATGATAAAAATTTAAAATATAGATGAGGCTATTTCACAAAAGAAACTGAATTTAATCATTATTGTGCCTGTCTTAATAATCTATAGATGGCAAGTTATGTTTAAGTGAGAAATATAATAATTTACACACATAATTCATAATTTTATATTTATTTCACATGTTATATCATTTGCCTCTTTTCAAAAAAAAGTAAATATGTTATTATAATCAAAAATCTCCCACTTATTTTAAAATAATAATAAAATTATAAAATAATTTAAAAATAAGATGTGATTGTATGAAGAGTATAAAATGTGAATAAGTATATAATTGAAAATTAGGCAAAAGTAATTAAGTCACATGTATATGTTTCAAACGGTTGTTTTTCTTGTAACTTGTTCACNAAAAATCTCCCACAGATTTTAAAATAATAATAAAATTATAAAATAATTTAAAAATAAGATGTGATTGTATGAAGAGTATAAAATGTGAATAAGTATATAATTGAAAATTAGGCAAAAGTAATTAAGTCACATGTATATGTTTCAAACGGTTGTTTTTCTTGTAACTTGTTCACAATTTTCTATTAATGTTAAAAAATTAAATATCAATAATGAATATAAAAGTGTTTTATTTTAAAACATTAATTATAAATTAAAAAAAATTCCTCTCAAATATTTCAAATAATTAAAACATATAGCAAACTAGCAATGCATTGCCCTGTTTAATAAATTGACATTTTATAAATAATGCTTATTTTTAGACATACACATAAATATAAACAAATGTAAAGGGCAGTATGTATTTTTAATATTAAAATGTTTCTTACTCTTTATTTGTTATCTTTGAATTTATCTTGTTAATTCTGAAATCACAAATAGAAACACCAAGATAACCTAGAAAACAGAAATTTTTCACTCTTGGGGAAGAATTCATTAAGCAATAATCTATTGCACTCATGTTATTTGAAACAAAGAGTGTGACAGGTTAATAAGTCTTTTTGGCTTACCGAAGCATTTCCATTATGCAAATACCTGAAATTCAAACTATTCATTGAATGACTCTGACACTGGAAATAGAATATACAAACTTTCAAGGCACTGGGATGTAGGTACCTTTCCCTTGAATGATACACAGCAAG
This sequence comes from Neotragus pygmaeus, assembly GCA_006410875.1. Lineage (NCBI taxonomy): Eukaryota > Metazoa > Chordata > Mammalia > Artiodactyla > Bovidae > Neotragus > Neotragus pygmaeus. Next base: position 719,417 of record SJYV01047757.1, on the reverse strand, counting down.
AGAGACGGAGAAGTGTTTCCTTGAGTTCTCAGCAGTGTTAGAAGTGTAAATGCCTTGACATACAGGTTTTGCCAAGTCAATATTGAGCCAGATCTTGCATAAGCAGGCTGTATATATTCTTTAACATATATGTTGCATTTTTAAATTATTTTGTGTATATTTTGCATGGTATGCAAGGCACGGGCCAGTTATCCTAATTGTGAAGCCCTGATTGTGAAAAGGGTGCTGGTTGCCCCCTTTTCCTTTATTCTTGCTCTCTGTTCCTTACAGTATTGTGGAGATTGAGAAATAGAATGAGTGGAAGAACGGTCAGATTCCTCCTTCCCCCCAAGTCCGTCAAGGCACAATCTCAGCTAATAATTGGCCAAATAGAAGCAAAGTTGAAGTATTTTGTTATAAAGGTGTAAGAAATAAGATGTAATAAGTCATGGTTCAAAGCAGGAACTAGTGCACTGTAGAGACAGATCTTCTGAAGTCTCTCTGAAGAACTCACTTATGAACCCTACTAGACAGCCAACATTCAGACCAGTGCTTGGACAGATTGCATGTGATAGGCAGAAGAAAAATGTTATTAACTTCTACTAAGTAAAAATCAAAATGAAATAAAACACCTGGTTGACATTTTCACTCTCGTTCTTGCTTTCCTAACCCCAACTCTCTTCACTCTAAAAGGAACAGAATTGAAGAGTTTTGAAAAAGAGCAATGTCAGGACTAGGCAGACATCAGATGACATCCTTTTCTTCTCTTGTTGGCTGATCTTGAATCCATGATCAGACTTCAATTTGGGGAAAAGCAAAAACTTAATACTGAGTTTGAATTTAAAGTTGAAATTTAAGCAAATTTTTCTTTTCCACCGTATGAAAAATTTTGAAATTTAAAAATAAAAGTTATTCCACTTTCTCAAGGTATCTTTATGTAACAGCAAGAGGAATCTGATATATCATGTTTGAATAAATCTAGATAAACTTCTTTTTCTTATTATGCCCATTCAATAAAGCAGTTACATACTTAGTTAACTCCCAGACATTTAGACTTTTCTCAATGTTTTACCATAATTATGATGATATGATGAACATCTATTTTACTGTGTGTTTTCCTTGATAAACAAAAAAAAAGTCTGAAATAACTTTCTATAATATTTAACTATCTTGATGATATTACCAAAAGGATTCTGATGAACTAAGGAAAGGAAAAAAAAATTAACACAAGGTTAAAAGTAGAACAAAAAATAAATGAAATATCCAAAGAGAGAGAGCTAGAAAAAGTATGGGGTAGAGGAATGCTGATAGATTTTGAAATTTCACATAGGTAGCTCACGCTACAGTTTTTGCTTCAAGAAAAAAAACTAATATTTTAAAGATGTTTCTCTCTTAAATACATTGGGATACACACCAAATTGTGTGCAAACCTATAGTCACACACACACACACACACACACACATATATTCACACACATATAGTGGGCTATTAAAGATAATAACAAATACTGGGGATAGCACCTCAGGGAGAAGTACAGTAAGTTTCCACTTAAATGAGATTGGCATTTTTCACTTGTCCATAGGGAAATCCCAGAAGTGTCAGTTTTCTTTTAATGAGACATGTACCCCTCTACAAAGAAAAGAATAATCAGCTAATGAGAACCACTTTGTAAATCTGAGTCAGTGCTTCCATATATGACTTCCTACAAGGGGTGAAAGAACAGGTCAGCTGCTTGACTTTCAATCAAGTGATCAAGATACATTTGTCTGTCTACTAATAACTCTGTGTGGGACTTTTGGTTGCACATTAGGTACTTTGAACCCAATTTCACTTAAAATGAATTTGATATTTTATTGAAAAGTTAGAAATTATATATAGTAGTCATTGCTTCTGTGAGGGATATTTGGTAAACAGGATTCAATCCCTGCCAGGGGGATTAGGAGGGAAGACATGAAAAATAGATAGACAGTAATACTAAAGCATTTTTCTATGTCTATGCTCTGACATAGTGAAGAAACACTGGACTGGAAGAAACAGAAGCTGGAATAAAGATTGCTGGGAGAAATATCAATAACCTCAGATATGCAGATGACACCATCCTTATGACAGAAAGTCAACAGGAACTAAAAAGCCTCTTGATGAAAGTGAAAGAGGAGAGTGAAAAAGTTGGCTTAAAGCTAAACATTAAGAAAACGAAGATCATGGCATCCGGTCCCATCACTTCATGGGAAATAGATGGGGAAACAGTGGAAACAGTGTCAAACTTTGTTTTTGGGGGGGGGTGGGGATCCAAAATCACTGCAGATGGGGAAATTAAAAGACACTTACTCCTTGAAAGAAAAGTTATGACTAATCTAGGTAGCATATTTAAAAACAGAGACATATACTTTGCTGATTAAGGTCCGTCTAGTCAAGGCTATGGTTTTTCCTGTGGTCATGTATGGATGTGAGAGTTGGACTGTGAAGAAGACTGAGCACCGAAGAATTTATGCTTTTGAACTGTGGTGTTGGAGAAGACTCTTGAGAGTACCTTGGACTGCAAGGAGATCCAACCAGTCCGTTCTGAAGGAGATCAGCCCTGGGATTTCTTTGGAAGGAATGATGCTAAAGCTGAAACTCCAGTACTTTGGCCACCTCTTGCGAAGAGTTGACTCATTGGAAAAGATTCTGATGCTGGGAGGGATTGGGGCAGGAGGAGAAGGGGACGACCGAGGATGAGATGGCTGGATGGCATCACTGACTCAATGGATGTGAGTCTGAGTAATCTCCGAGAGTTGGTGATGGACAGGGAGGCTTGGCATGCTGTGATTCATGGGGTCACAAAGAGTTGGACATGACTGAGCTACTGAACTGAACTGATGCCCCAACCATTAAGGCTGAAGAAGCTTAAGTTGAACGGTTTTATGAAGACCTATAAGACCTTTTAGAACTCACACTCAAAAAAGATATCTTTGTCATTATAGGGGACTGGAATGCAAAGGTAAGAAGTGAAGAAACACCTGGAGTAACAGGCAAATTTGGCCTTGGAGTACAGAATGAAGCAGGGCAAAGGGTAATAGAGTTTTGCCAAGAGAATGCACTAGTCATAGCAAATACCCTCTTCCAACAACATAAGGGAAGACTCTACACATGGACATCATCAGATGGTTGACACCAAAATCAGACTGATTATATACTTTGAGGTCAAAGATGGAGAAGCTCTATACAGTCAGCAAAAACTTGACTGGAAAAAGACTGTGGCTCAGATCATGAACTTCTTATTGCAAAATCCAGACTTAAATTCAAGAAAGTGGGGTAAACCACTAGAACATTTAGGTATGACCTAAATCAAATCCCTTATGACTATACAGTGGAAGTGACAAATAGATTCAAGGGACTAGATGTGATAGAGTGCCTGATGAAGACAGGAATCAAGACCATTACCAAGAAAAAAGAAACATAAATCAGCAAAATGGCTGTCTGGGGAGGCCTTACAAATAGCTGTGAAAAGAAGGGAAGCAAAAACCAAAGGAGAAAAGGAAAGATATTCCTATCTGAATACAGAGTTCTAAAGAATAGGAAGGAGAGATAAGAAAGCCTTCCTCAGCGATTAATGCAAAAAAAAAAAAAAAAAAGGAAAACAACAGAATGGGAAAGACTAGAGATTTCTTCAAGAAGAGATACCAAGGGAACATTTCATGCAAAGATGGGCTCAATAAAGGACAGAAAGGGTAAGGACCTAACAGAAGCCAAAGATATTAAGAAGAGGTGACAAGAATACACAGAACTGTATAAAAATGATATGCATGACCCACATAATCACAAAGGTATGATCACCCACCTAGAGCCAGAAATCCTGGACTGTGAAGTCAAGAGAGCTTAAGAAGCATCACTAGAAACAAAGTTAATGGAGATGATGGAATTCCCGTTGAGCTATTTCAAATCCTGAAAGATGATGCTGTGAAAGTGCTGCACTCAATATGCCAGTAAATGTGGAAAACTCAGCAGTGACCATAGGACTGAAAAAGGTCAGTTTTCTTTCCAATCCAAAAGAAAGGCAATGCCAAAGAATGCTCAGACTATCACACAATTGCACTCATTTCACATGCTAGTAAAGTAGTGCTTAAAATTCTCCAAGCCAAGCTTCAGCAATACGTGAACCATGAAGTTGCAGATGTTCAAGCTGGTTTTAGAAAAGACAGAGGAACTGGAGATCAAGTTGCCAACATCCACCGGATCATCAAAAAAGCAAGAGAGTTCCAGAAAAATATCTATTTCTGCTTTATTGACTATGCCAAAGCTTTTGACTGTGTGGATCACAATAAACTGGAAAATTCTGAGAGATGGGAATACCAGACCACCTGACCTGCCTCTTGAGAAATCTGTATGCAGGTCAGGAAGCAACAGTTAGAACTGGACATGGAACAACAGACTGGTTCCAAATAGGAAAAGGAGTACGTCTGTATACTGTCACCCTGTTTATTTAACTTATATGTGGAGTACATCATGAGAAATACTGGGCTGGAGGAAGAACAAGCTGGAATCAAGATTGCCGGGAGAAATATCAGTAACCACAGATATGCAAATGACACCACCCTTATGGCAGAAAGTGAAGAAGAACTAAGGAGCCTCTCATGAAAGTGAAAGAGGCAAGTGAAAAAGTTGGCTTAAAGCTCAACATTCAGAAAACTAACATCATAGCATCTGGTCCCATCACTTCATGGCAAATTGATGGAGAAACAGTGGAAACAGTGGCTGACTTTATTTATTGGGCTCCAAAATCACTGCAGATGTTGATTGCAGCCATGAAATTAAAAGACGCTTACTCCTTGGAAGGAAGGTTATGACCAACCTAGACAGCATGTTAAAAAACAGAGACATTACTTTGTCAACAAAGGTCCATCTAGTCAAGGCTAAGGTTTTTCCAGTGGTCATGTATGGATGTGAGAGTCGGACTATAAAGAAAGCTGAGCACCGAAGAATTGGTGGTTTTGTACTGTGGTGTTGGAGAAGACTCTTGAGAGTCCCTTGGACTGCAAGGAGATCCAAGTCCTTCCTAAAGAAGATCAGTCCTGTGTGTTCATTGGAAGGACTGNAGTCGGACTATAAAGAAAGCTGAGCACCGAAGAATTGGTGGTTTTGTACTGTGGTGTTGGAGAAGACTCTTGAGAGTCCCTTGGACTGCAAGGAGATCCAAGTCCTTCCTAAAGAAGATCAGTCCTGTGTGTTCATTGGAAGGACTGATGGTGAAGCTGAAATTCCAGTACTTTGGCCAGCTGATGCGATGAGCTGACTCATTGTAAAAGACCTTGATGCTGGGAAAGATTGAGGGCAGGAGGAGAAGGGGATGACAGAGAATGAGATCGTTGGATAGCATCACTGACTCAATGGACATAGGTTTGGGTGGACTCCAAGACTAGTTCATGGACAGAGAGGCCTGGCATGCTGTGGTTTATGGGGTGGCAAAGCGTTGGACACAACTGAATGACTGAGCTGACTGAATACTAGAATTAGAAAAAGCAGCAGCATAGGCTTCAAATTCCCTAAAGTGTGACTCTGCTGCTGCTGCTAAGTTGCTTCAGTCGTGTCCGACTCTGTACAATCCCACAGACGGCTTCCCACCAGGCTCCCTCGTCCCTGGGATTCTCTAGGCTAGAACACTGAAGTGGGTTGCCGTGACTCTACCAGCCTGAATACAAATATCCAAGAAATGCAGTTTTACTAAATGTAAGAGAGTAAGGAAGAAGAGGGGTAGATGGGAAGATCAAAGAGGGGAATAGCCTCAGTTCATATTGGGGATGAGATGGTAAGGAATTCACTTGCAGTGAAGGAGAACCTGGTTCTATTCCTGGGCAGGAAAGTTGCCTGGAAAAGGGTGCAGTTACCCGCTCCAGTATTCTTGCCTAGAGCATTCCATGGACAAAGAAGCCTGATTGGCTAGAGTCCATGGAGTCGCAAAGAGTAGGACATGGCTGAATGACTAACACTTTCATTTTCAAGGCTTATTCAAACATTGGTCTTTGTTGTCATTGTTGTTGGGTGAAGTAGGAATGTATTTGAAGGCTTTAAAAGAATAGCATGTTCTAATCTATGTTTTATCAGTCTTATTCTTACTGCCACCAAGGGCTAAATTAAACAGTAAAACGAAAAGACACATTAATAGGTATATTTAAAAGTATAGTTAAGAGATGATGGTAGCTTAGACCAGCATTATCAGAAGTGGTGGCTCTGAGCTGTGGTCAGATTCAGAATCCACTGTGAAGTCAGGGTGACAGGGATTTGCTGACAGACTGGATTTATTTATCGACAGAAAAAGAGTGAAGAATACTTTCAAGAGTTTTTGATCTGAGATAATAAAAGGATGGAATGGTCAATAACTGAGATGATACAAAATGTAGGAAGCTTGTTTCAACTGACTAAAAAATAAAAAAAATCAGAAGGAGGAGAAAGGAATGGATACAGAAAAGGAGATTCTAGGCAAAGAGAAAAATAGAGTAAATATGGAATAAATGGTAGCATGGTAGGAAAGATAAAAATACAGCTTATTTTAAAATCTAAGTGAGATGTTATGTCAAATGCATAATGCATGTGGAATGATAGAGTCTGATACTGATAGTGCATTAGGAAGAACCCAAAATATTTCCAAAGGATTTCCCACTTTTTTGAAAGCTACTGAGAGCAACTGTCTTTGAGAATGAATGATCACGATTTGAATTTCAGAGAGACAGTCTCTCAATATCCTGTTTGAAACAGGCCAAATGTTTTTGATGACTAAGATTCTAAATGTTAAAATATTCAGTAAATGGTATAAATAGTTTTAAACACTGATGAGTATTGATAAATTGACTCTCTGTGATTATTCCAATAAAAATGTGTACATGGTACCCTTGAATATTGGACAAGATTTTTTAGAAAGCACAATTCATTGTCATCTTTTACACAAGTTGTATAAGTGTTCATATAATTGAGTGTCAGCATATAGCCATACATCTAAATTAAACACTTTCCAATTTTTATAAATTGTTTTGATATATATTTTAATCTCTATTTCTGCTGGTGTGATTAATTATTTTCTTATGAATATATCATACACATAGATTATATTTTCTGATTCATTTTTTCTTTCAATTTTTCAAATGTTCATAGTCAAAATCTACTAGTTTGTTGCTAAGGACCTTTTTTTTTTTTTTTTTTTTCATAGNCACCAAAGAATTGATGTTTTTGAACTGTGGTGTTGGAGAAGACTCTTGAGGGTCCCTTGGACTACAAGGATATCCAACCATTCCATTATGAAGGAGATCAGCCCTGGGATTTCTTTGGAAGGAATGATGCTAAAGCTGAAACTCCAGTACTTTGGCCACCTCCTGTGAAAAGTTGACTCATTGAAAAAGACTCTGATGCTGGGAGGGATTGGGGACAGGAGGAGAAGGGGACGACTGATGATGATCTGGCTGGATGGCATCACTGACTCAATGGTCATGAGTCTGAGTGAACTCTGGGAGTTGTTGATGGACAAGGAGGCTTGGCATGCTGAGATTCATGGGGTTGCAAAGAGTCGGACATGACTGAGTGACTGAACTGAACTGAACTGAACTGATTGCATTATTTGGATAGTCTGGAATCTGATTCATTTATTTTATTCTCTTATAGAGGCAATTGGGTGTCTGGTAAGTGAATTTTTCTATGAACATATTTATTGTGAAACAGAAGCATGAAAAATATCCAAAAAGTCATCCAGATTGGTATTTGCATGTGGGCATGCTAAATCCCTTCAGTCCTGTCAACTTTTTGCAATCCTATGGACCATAGGCTGCCAACCTCCTCTATCCATAGGGATTCTCCAGGCAAAAATATTGGAGTGGGTTGCCATGCCCACCTCCAGGAGATCTTTCTGACCCAGGGAACCAAACCTGCATCTCCTGAATTGGCAGGTAGGTTCTTTACCACCAGCGCCACCTGGGAAGCCCAGTTTGGTATTTACAATCAATTAAATCATTTGCTTCAATTTCAGGCTGATACTTAACAAAAGAAGGAAACTCCATATTTTTCTAGGCATCGTATTGGCAGCTGAGATGGGAAAATATGTTAGCACTATATGGTTAAATTCATGTTTTCTTATTAAGACTGACAGACATTTCTAACTATAATTTTTATTGATTAGTTTTTTTAAAAGGAANTAAATCATTTGCTTCAATTTCAGGCTGATACTTAACAAAAGAAGGAAACTCCATATTTTTCTAGGCATCGTATTGGCAGCTGAGATGGGAAAATATGTTAGCACTATATGGTTAAATTCATGTTTTCTTATTAAGACTGACAGACATTTCTAACTATAATTTTTATTGATTAGTTTTTTTAAAAGGAAACTGTGGCTGGGTTTAATTATTATGTGTATAATTGGAAGTTGCATGAAAGACACCATTTATCAAACTTCAAGTTTAATTTGGCAATTTTTCTCCCATTTTATCTGGTTTTCTTATTTAAATCTCCATTTTCTTTCAGGTATCTAATTAGCTATAATTGGAGTCATCACCATTCAGATACTCTCAGAGGACCTTGAATATGCACAAATAGAAAGAAAATAGTTTCAACTCGACAGTTTTAACATAGTGTAAATTAAAATACATGTTGCAGCCACCTTATCTGGGAGTGGGAAGTAGGGAATTCATTCATTCTGTAAAGATAATACTTATAGGAAATTATATAATTATAGGCATAATAAAATAATGTAAATATAGGAAAATAATTTTTAATGAACACAGCTTCTAGATACATGTAGCCTGTTCAGAAAAGAGAGCAATATCCTGTCTACTTTTATAATTGCTGTTTGAACTGTGATTAGTTGTCTATTCAACCTCCTCTCTAATAAATTTTATGCAATTACTCCTGTTATTTATGGTCAAGTTTTTATATACATATGATCTCAAATGTCTCATTATTTTAATTTTCACATCTAGGAGATGGTATGGGTGTCAGAATTGTGTAAAACTTCTTGAAATCTCTCCTGTTTCTCAAAAGTCCAAATTCAGAATATGGAAGTGAAAACTTCAATTCATACTGATAAACATCACAAAAGCAATGTTATGAGCTGTTTATACTTATTTTTCTTCAGATTATTATTATTTTTTTTTGTTGTGGAATTTTTGGATATTCTCTTGTGAAACTAGGGTGAATGTATGAAATCCTTAGGGCAGTTTCCATTACTCTGTGTTTACTTTGAAGCAGAAGTTCCTTAAGTGAGTTATGGGACAAAATTAGAATGATGTTTTCTAGATGGAACAATCTTCTGAAAAAAAATCTAGTAATTTCCACTCTGAAGACAAAAGACAGGATGGCAATGGTGGACATAACCAGGCTTTAATGGTTTTAGAAATCTGGATCACTTTCATCCAGACATAAGTTTTCTTGTTTCCACTTGCCTCTCTGTTTTACCTTTCTATACACACTATTCATTCTATTGTCCTCTTAATATCTCTGTTTTAAATTTTGCTCTCTAGTGTTCTCCCCTCCTAACACAAGAAATCTGATTGTATGCCATTTTTCTTTGTTATTGGTATAAATGGGGATCATATTCACCTCTAAACTTTTCATCAAGATTTTTAAAAATTATCAGACTGCAGAGTAAAAGAAGTAAAGTCCCCTTCAAACTCAAATTTTCTTTGGCTTAGTATGATAAATTGCTATGAAGCTACTGGGTCAGAGTTGAATTTAGAAAAAAATATATATGTTTATATATATGTTTAAAATATATATATTTATATAAATGTGACACGCCGGTAAAGAGTCTGCTTGCCAATTCAGGAGATGTAAGAGACTTGAATTTTGATCCTTGGTTGGGAAGATCTTCTGGAGTAGGAAATGGCAACCCACTCTCATATTCTCGCCTGGAAAATTCCACGACAGAGAAGCCTGTCATGTTACAGTCCATAGAATTGCAAAGAGATAGATACAACTGAGCATATACACACACACTTGCATAAAGATGTAAATAGAAATACATTTAGTTTCCAACTTGATTGTCCTCACTTAACAAAAAAACAATTATATTCAAGTATTTAAGAGGATATGTAAAATTGAGAAGTAGCCGTAACCCAGCGTTGAGAGAATTTTTTATGATTCCTCAGTTTCAAGCTATGCTTCTGTATCTTTCTCTCATTTCATGTAGCTTGGCTGAATAACTTACCCTGAAGTTTCATGACTTTTGGCTAAATAAGAAATACATCTAAGGAGGAAATACATGCTATCCTAGTATATTTCAACAGTTAAGAAAGCATAACATTGTAGAGCCAAAAGAACTATATTCAGCACCCTATAATAAACCATGATGGAAAAGAAAAAAAAAAGCAACATAAATTTATACAGTCTATAATTTTATATGTTATTCAAATATTTTAAAATTATAAGTTAATAATTTTTCCCCTAAACAAAAAACTGTTTCTTCCCAGAGTCACAGTGATTGAATCTTCATGGAGGAGCAGAGAATTAGAACTTGTACAAAATTATCTTTTTCCTACTCAGACATCAAGAGATAATGTCATTCCTAACTAGAGAATGAGAGAGAGGAAGAGAAACATACAAAGAAAAAATGAAGAGAGAAAAGAAGGAGAAATAGAGAACAGTGAATTGGGCTATAATATATTCAAAGTTTTCTGAAAAAAAAAAAAAAGTAATCTTGGTTTGAGAGAAACCTGCTAACAAAATAATAGGTTCTACTCAGAAATGATTTATCTATTGTACAAATACCTTATTTCTTATGTAAAAACTGTATTTTCTTTTTATTCATATAAAATATTCTTGTTATTTTGAAGTTATCATTATATGCTGATTATTTGACCTCATTTCAAATGGGAAATTTAGAAAGATATTCTTTATACAAGAGTCTAATTAATCCAATTGACATAGCCATGTTAAAATGTTGAGGTGGAATACATACAGCAGAAAAATGAAATATTAAACTAAGGGATTTACATAATCTTGGGCACAAATGCCAAATTTCAAAAGCCAACATCACCTTTCATAATTGAAAGTAGAGTACCTTTGTGAAGAATCTTCTATTAAAACCAAAGTACTATTTTAATAAAGTGTTAAGATTGCTGCATAGAAAGCCCCTTGAGCAGCACTCTGAAATAATAGTGGATTGCTATTCTAATCCACAGTGGAACATGTTAATAAATGTGATAAATGACTCACAGGGAGCTTCAGATTTCAATGTCACTGGAATTAGAATCAAGCAAAGGCTGGCCCTAGGTGATGGATGTAGAGGATTTTTGTGATAAACACTTGCAATGTCAGGACAATACTGGCTTATGGAACACTCAGAGGCAAAATTCATGTCCATTTGTCAACTTGTTGCCTAAGGATAAAAATGTAGACAGAAAACTAGTCTTACTTGAACAAGTAATACACTCCCTCACATTTCATAATCCTTCAAAATGATACAAAACAGAGAAATTAAAGGACATAATTTATCAAGTTAAACCACTTTACACTTAGAGACATATCTTTGATAATAGAATGGATTAGGAAGATACATTACAATCAACTGAATTGATATTATTGCCATATTTTTTGCTTTAAATTTTTTCTTTAGGAGTGCAAGCTTTATGAAGGTATAAATGTATGTGCTGTGCTGAGTTGCTTCAGTCATGCCCAACTCTTTGAGACGCTATGGACTATAGCCTACCAGACTCCTATGTCCATGGGATTTTCCAGGCAAGAATACTTGAGCGGGTTGATGTGTCTTCCTGTATGGGATCTTCCCAGTTCAGGGATTGAACCTGTGTCTCTTACATTTCCTGCATTGGCAAGCAGGTTCTTTATCACAAGTGCCACCTGGGAAGTCCATATAAATGTATATGTGATGCTATTTTTGGTTTTATTTTCTAAAGAGATATAGATCACATATATACAGACAAAATTTCTTTTGACTGCTTCAACTGAGACAGATGCAGAGTAAGGATATTATGAAATTTTTGAAAATTCATGACACTCTATAGAATAGTGGAGTATTGTGCTTTAGTGTTTAAATAAAAGAAAGAGCTGCACTATGTATATTATATTTTCAATGATTTACTTGGATATTATTGAATGTTCCTTAGAAGACATGCTTCTGATTTATACTTTATTTTCTAAGTTAACATTTCCCTCACTCTTTTTCCAACATGTAGCCTATATCACAGAAAGACACCAAGTACCTAGATCTGTATGAAACTGAAAACAAACAAACAAACGTAGAGGGCTAAACCAAACAACAACAAAAAAAGTTTGATAAAACTAAATAGAGAAAATGCCTTCTCAAATGTTGTTATTCATGAAACCACAAAACACTACCAATTTCAAAAACAGTATGAGGAAAATGTTATTTACCTTTATAAATAACATTTACAAAACTGATCAAAATAAAATAACTTTAAAATATATTCTTCAATATATGTGGAGTTTTCAACATTGTTTTTGGTCATTGCCATTTCACCAAGGCAGTCTTTTCCAAGCTGTCACATGCATAGAATCTTAGTCAAATAAAGATTGTGATGCAGTTTATCTGCTTGGTGGGAACCCAGGTGCTAATTTCCACACAAGATTTTTAGGTAAAACTGTTTTTCCTATAGTTTTGGTCTCATCTTGGTGAGCTAGTCAATAAAGGCACATCCTTGAATTCAATCAAGATGTAATATTCCAGAGAGTTTTCAAGGAGATAAAAGCTATTGCTCTCTGGTGGTTACAATTACACGAATGAAGGGTATACTACTGCTGAGTCCCTTTTGGTTTCAATTAATGTCAAAAAGTGACAGAAAGTGGGTGTCATGGTTATACGTTTGACTAAACAATCAGATATTTGGATTAGAGTCCCATCTTCATTCTTAACTAGCCTTTGGATTCATGCTTATGATTCCTCTTCTGTAAGCCTACAATGCCACTAAAAGTTATCTAATTCAGTGTTTGTGATGGGTAAATGAGGCAAAACCCATAAAATACCTAGCTCTTGGCATATGATAAACCCTTACATATCATTTGCATTGTTGATGTATGGCAAAGCCAACAGAGTATTGTAAAACAAAATAAAGTAAAAAAAAAAAAAAGAAGAATACACAGACAAGAAAAAAAAAAAAAAAGAGAGAGAGATAATGCTAGTAACTTTGGAAAAAGAAAACTTGGATTTTAATTTGTGCTATTCCACTTAAGGATTAAAATACCCTTAATCTTTTAAAAGTATTTTAAGTCTATGATCCTAATTTATTCAGTTATAAAATGTGAATAAATATATGCATTTTAAGGTGACTCTCATCTGGCATCAGTTGTAAAGAACCCACCTGCGAATGCAGGAGATGTAAGTGACATGAGTTTGATCACTGGGTCAGGAACACTCCCTAGAGGAGGGCAAGGTAACCCTCTCCAGTATATTCTTGCCTTAGAAATCCCATGGACAGAGCAGCCTGGCAAGCTACAGTCCATAGTGTTGTAAAGAGTTTGACCTACCTGAAGCAGTTAACACACGTGCTAACACACGTGCATTTTAAAGGGCTACTGAGGTGAATAGAACACTACATATGAAAATATTTTATAAACCCTAAAATTATGAAACTTTTAAGTATAATTTCTACTCCTTGAGTATTAAAGTTTTTGAAAGAATTGTTTAAACTCACTAAGCATTGGTAGAATCTCAGTAACACCATATAATTTTATTGATTATATATATATATATATAAGAGTTCCCTAAGAAAATTGTGGCAAAATATAGGCAGATGAGAAACTAGTGAATTTTACACGTTTTATTGCTAATTAGAAATAGACATTGGATAAGGAAATGGCACCCCACTCCAGTACTCTTGCCTGGAATATCCCATGGACGGAGGAGCCGGTAGGCTACAGTCCATGGGATCGCAAGAGTTGGACATGATGGAGTGACTTCACTTTCACTTTTCACTTTGATGCATTGGAGAAGGAAATGGTAACCCACTCCAGTGTTCTTGCCTGGAGAATCCCGGGGATGGAGGAGCCTGGTGGGCTGCTGTCTATGGGGTCGCACAAGAGTCAGACATGACTGAAGCAACTTAGCAGGAGCAGAAATAGATATAGAAGCAAAAACATGCCCAAGTATATGTCTTTACTCATAAGTAAAAATAAATCTATGCTAGTAATACTCGATGCCTCTTTATGTGATTACAAATATACTATACATTTATTTGGGGAAAATAAAGGAATTTTTTTTTTTTTTCATATTTGAGTCCTGACAAAGGAGACACTCAGTAAATAGCTATTGAAGAATGAGTTCAAAAGTACAAGTTTCAGTTCAGATCAGTCACTCAGTCATAAGCAAGTTTGTGACTCCATGGACTACAGCACGCCATATTTCCCTGTTTATCACCAACTCCCTAAGCCTACTCAAACTCATGTCCATTGTGTGCATAATACCATACAACCATCTCATCCTCTGTTGTCCCCTTCTCCTCCTGTCTTCAATCTTTCCCAGCCTCAGGGTTTTCTTCCATTGAGTCGATTCTTCACATCAGGCGGCTAAAGTATTGGAGTTTCAGCTTCATCATCAGTCCTCCCAATGGATAGTCACGACTGATTTCCTTTAGGATAGACTGGTTGGATCTCCTTGCAGTCCAAGGGTCTCTCAAGAGTCTTCTCCAACACCACAGTTCGAAAGCATCCATTCTTCGGTGCTCAGCTTTCTTCACAGTCCAACTCTCACATGACTACTGGAAAAGTGATACCTTTGACAAGATGGACCACTGTTGGTAAAGAAATAACTCTGCTTTTTAATATGCTGTCTAGGTTGGTCAGGACATCATGAGAAACGCTGGGCTAGAAGAAGCACAAGCTGGAATCAAGATTGCTGGGAGAAATATAAACAACCTCAGATATGTAGATGACACCACCCTTATGGCAGAAAGTGAAAAGGAATTGAAAAGCCTCTTGAGGAAAGTGAAAGAGGAGAGTGAGAGAGTTGGCTTAAAGCTCAACATTCAGAAAACTAAGATCATGGCATCTGGTCTCATTACTTCATGGAAAATAGATGGGGAAACAGTGTCAGACTTTATTTTGGGGGGCTTCAAAATCACTGAAGATGGTGATTGCAGCCATGAAATTAAAAGATGCTTACTCCTTGGAAGAAAAGTTATGACCAACCTAGATAGCATATTCAAAAGCAGAAACATTACTTTGCCAAGAAAGGTCCGTCTAGTCAACGCTATGGTTTTTCCAGTGGTCATGTATGGATGTGAGAGTTGAACTGTGAAGAAAGCTGAGCACCAAAGAATTGATGCTTTTGAACTGTTGGGTTGGAGAAGACTCTTGAGAGTCCCTTGGACTTCAAGGAGATCCAACTTGTCCATTCTGAAGGAGATCAGCCTTGGGTGTTCTTTGGAAGTAATGATGCTAAAGCTGAAACTCCAGTACTTTGGCCACCTCATGTGAAGAGTTGACTCTTTGGAAAAGACTCTGATGCTGGGAGGGATTGGGGGCAGGGGGAGAAGGGGATGAGAGATGATGAGATGGCTCGATGGCATCACTGACTCAATGGATGTGAGTTTGAGTGAACTCCAGGAGTTGGTAATGAAGAGGGAGGCCTGGCGTGCTGCGATTCATGGGGTCACAAAGAGTCGAACACAGCTGAGTGACTGAACTGAACTGAATGCATACATATAAATTATTTTTCTTGCAATATTATTTACAATAGTGAAAAATACCAGTAATGTATTACCTAATTACCTAACTACCTAAATGTTCCTTCATAAGGTGAAGGTGAAGTCTCTCAGTCATGTCTGACTCTTTGCGACCCCATGGACTATAGTCTGAGACCTTCATAAGGGTCTTACGGTATATTTGCCATATGGGACAGTATGCAGGAGCTAAGAAAATGATATGCCATTTGTTGTGCTAGCTTGATGAGTTATAGAGTGAAGTGGCTAACAGATCTATAAGTCTAAAATTATTGTTTTAACACTGTGTGTAAATTTGTGTTTGTGGAAGAAGATCTGAAATGATATAAATGAAATTTTTCATTGTAGAGACTCATAGTAGAAATGGTTGAAGTGATGAAAGGACAGGTGGTGACAAAAATGTAAACATTATTAACATTCTTTTTATGAAGTGTTTTTATTGCTTGAGTTTTCTTATGCATTACTTTTATTATAAAATATAGATAATTATGATGTTAAATCTATATCAGTGATTTTTAAAGAATTATACTTGGATGCATACTTGGCAGAAATTGAAAAATAATTCATATAATGACAAATTTATGCAACTCATAAATGCACACAATGGAAACTGTCCTCAGTACTCTAAATAGAAAAAATTGTGAAAAATAAAATTTGCAAATACAAATTAAAAGGAAAAAGTGTTGAAGTATGAAAATAAAATATTAAATAAAATAAAATTTTAATTTCAATTATTTTAATTAAAATATTAAAAAACTATAGTTATTTCCCCAACTGATAGTATCAGATCAGCTGATATCACTAATAAAAAATTTTGATTCTCTGTCAATATGCATAAGTTTACTTATTTAGAAAATAAAAGATTAAATCTTATCATTTAATATAAAGATTTTGTGCTTCTATGAAGAAAAGCATGATAGTTTCTACTAGACCTGAGTATATCCACCACTTGAAATCTCCTCACAGCATTACTGACGTTAACTGGAATTAGTTCTCTGGAAAAGCAAGAACTAAGTGTCTTGTGCCAGAAGATACAGAATGTAGGAAGATTAAAGAGACTGCCCATAAAATGTGAAGTAAGGAATTTTGCTTTTGCCATAGACTTGGTTTTTCAAAATGAATAGGCTATAAAAAAAATTATTTTGAAAGAAAATAATTGGGGAAAAGGAAGCAGCTTGACATACTAACTTTTTATAGTAATCTAAAAGATTGCATTTCTAGAGCAGAGTAATTTAAGCCTGGGCTTCTTGCTTAGCCTTCATTAATTAAACCTTTCACCATCCTACATAAAATATCTTAATTTATTAACTTAGTTTGCGTGGAAAATTTTTTTCAGTACATCCAATTGAGTAGAGTATGTTATTCCATTAATCACATATTTTTAAAATTTTACAATAAAAGTTTTACTGTTCATGTAAAACTAATTTACTTTGCTGCTGTTAAGCAAAGTTTTTGGTAAAAACCCAGAATATAATTGTAATTACACACTCATTTCATACTTCATTTTTTCTTGTTGGGATTTTTTTTTCTGTAAAATTAACCAACTCCCTCAAAGAGGTGTGATATTTGTTTGTCTTTCATCATTCACATTTAGAAGCTCTCTTTCTTTCTTGCTCTGTCTCCCTCTCTCTCTCCTTTCCTGTTTTTTAAACTCTCCTTAATTCAATCATAAATTTTTGCAGGTTCTTTTTTTTCTTAAATACAGATTTGTGTCTCATGTAAGGAATATCAGATCTCTAGAGTGAAGAATACAAAATTATCAGCTAAATGTAAATAAGGAAGAAATCAGATATTTATGGTAATCATTGAAATGATAATTACTAAATATAAACATATAATCTATAACATCGGTTTTTGATAAACACAATTTTGAGGTTTTTTTCTGCCCACATAGAATAGATTTTAAGATTCACAAGATTCATAAAATAATGTTTTGTGGCAACTGGCTCTAAGAATGTGCAAACTCCCCTTTACATGGATACTTACCATCATAATTAGATCCATTTAATAACAGAAAAGGCAAGATAAAAATGAACTGAGTGGTTTAGGACTTGCTATTTGGAATATCCCATGTAGAAAATATATAAAAGTGCAAGTGTCCATAATATTATTAAAATATGACTTAAAAATTACTACTATTATTATCAGCACTGCTAGATCATAGAAACAGCTAGAGAATTCCAGAAAAAATATCCACTTCTGCTTCATGGACTGCACTAAAGCCTTTGACTGTGTGGACCACAAAAATCTGGAAAATTCTTCAAGAGATGGGAATACCAGACCACCTTGCTTGCCTCCTGAGAAACCTGTCTGCAGGTCAAGAAGCAACAGTTAGAATCAAACATGGAACAATGGACTTGTTCAAAATTGGGAAAGTAGTATGTCAAGTACATCTAGCAAAAGCTATGATTTTTCCATTAGTCATATATGGATGTGAGATTTAGACCATAAAGAGAGTTGAGAACTGAAGAATTGATGCTTTTGAACTGTGGTGTTGGGGAAGACTCTGACCTGAAGAGAAAAGAAAAAAAAAGAAAGAAAGTCCAGCAAGGAGATCAAACCAGTCAATCCTGAAGGAAATCAGTCTTGAATATTCATTGGAAGGACTGATGCTGTAGATGAAACTCCAATACTTTGGCCACCTGATGGGAAGAACTGACTCACTGGAAATGACCCTGATGCTGAGAAAGATTGAAAGCAAGAGATAAGGGGACAACATAGGATTAGATGGTTGGATGGCATCACTGACTTGATGGACATGAATTTTGAGCAAGCTCCAGGAGTTGGTGATGGATAGGGAAGCCTGGCATGCTGCAGTCCATGGGGTCACAAACAGTCAGACATGACTGAGCGAATGAACTGAAGAGTATTAAAGTCTTTTTTTGTTTTTTCTGATATTGGTCTAGCTGATTCAGTTCTCTTATTAATTTTGTTTACACATGATATTTTTTCCCACCCTTTTGCTTTCAATCTGTGGATTTTTCTGAATCTAAGTTTTATCTCTTCCAAACAGCCTATGTTTAGATCTTGTGTTTTCTTTCTTTTAGTTTTTTTTTTTTTCATTTTTTTATCCTGATAGGATTGCATTGTATAGAATTTCACATTTAAAACAATTATTGATACAGTTAGAGTTACTTTATGTATGTCTTTTGCTTTTTGTGTGTTTTTAAAGGCTTCCTTAACTGGGCTTTCCTGTTGACTCAGTGGTAAAGAAACTACCTACCAGATGTAGGTTTGATCAGGAAGACTCTCTGGAGAAGGAAATGGCAACCCACCCACACAGTATTCTTGCCTGGGAAAGTGCATGGACAGAGCAACCAGGTGGGCTACATTCCAACCAGTCACAAAAGAATGGGACACAACTTGGTGACTAAACAACATCAGGCTTCCTTAACAACTGGCTTTATGCTGCTGCTACTGCTAAGACGCTTCAGTCGTGTCCGACTCTGTGCGACCCCACAGACGGCAGCCCATTGGGCTCCGTCATCCCTAGGATTCTCCAGGCAAGAACACTGGAGTGGGTTGCCATTTCCTTCTCCAATGCGTGAAAAGTGAAAGTGAAGTCGCTCAGTCGTGTCTGACTCAGCGACCCCATGGACTGCAGCCTACCAGGCTCCTCCATTCATGGGAGTTTCCAGGCAAGAGTACTGGAGTGGGATGCCATTGCCTTCTCCGGGCTTTATACTAAAGGAATATTATTTAATGTTAAATTTAATTCTTTTTTAAAAATTATATTTTTATTAGTTATTTTCTCATGGTTTCTATTGGGATTATGACATGAAGCTTAGTTGATTAGATTCACTTCATATTAAACCTACCTTGATTCCAGTATAATATAGAAATTTTTTTCTTACCTAGGACCAGTCCCCCATGTGTGTGTGTGTATATATATATATAATTGTCAATATATATATTTGCATGTAATATAAACCCAATAATTTAGTGTTATGACTATTGCTTTATAAAATTTAATAATTTTAAGATATTAAGAGACTAAAATATTTATAGAATCAAATATATTAATTGATCAGTTTATTTTTTTTTCAATTTCTTGTGATTGAAGTACGTTCTCACATAATTTCCTATAGCCTGAAGAAGTCCCTGTATTTTTTTTGCAAGATAGGTGTACTAGTAATAATGTTTTTCATTTTTTGTCTAAGAGTATCTGAATTTTACTGTCATCTTTGAAGGCTATTTTGCTATATATATATTTCGGTGTTGATAAGCTGTTTTGTTTGCCTGCTTTTCTTTCTGTCTTTTGAATATGTCATTCCACTGTCTGAAGGTTTCCATGGTTTCAGAAGTCATTCATTAATTATATTGAATTGTCCTGGTACATGGTGAGTCATAATTCCCTTTCCTTTATACCAGCTTTTCTCTTTCAACAGTTTGACTATGATTTCTTTGGATGTGGATTTATTTGCAATTGTCCTAATTTAGAGCTCTCTTCAAGTGTATATTAACATGTTTTTATCAAGTTGATGATTATTATTTTTTTTCCTGCTCTATTTCCTCTTCCTCTGGGTAGACCATCACAGATTCCTGTTAGTTTAATTAAAGGTTCAGTATTTATCCAAGTTAGATAGCTGTCATAGAAATATATGGTCTGTTTCCTGGGCATTGAAATTTTTTTTTTCAATCAATTTTGTCCTGCTTTATAAACTGCTTTTAGGGAGAGGATTTTAAAATGTATGATCATAGTAATAGCTAACATGACCCCTTAAATTTTTTTTTAATTTTGTACAAAGAAATTCTTTGGTTGTATATACATATGTGTGTGTTTCTATATAAGTTTAAATTGTCAAACTAGAAATTATTTCTTTTGAAGGTTTACATAATGAGGAGAGACAATATCAAATGTTGATGTTTTCGACAGATTGTAGCTAAATGAAGACTATGAGTGAAGTGAATCAGAAAGAGAAAGATAAATACCATATTCTAACACATATATATGGAATCTAGAAAAATGGTACTGTGGAATTTATTTACAGAGCAACAATGGAGAAACAGACATAGAGAATTGACTTATGGACATGGGGGGAGATGGGAGGAGAGGGAAAGTTACATTACCATATGTAAAATAGATAGCCAACAAGAATTTGCTCTATGGCTCAGGAAACTCAAACAGGGGCTCCGTATCAACCTAAAGGGGTAGGAAGAGGTGGGAGTAGGGAAGGAGTTTTAAAAGGGTGGGGATATATGTATACCTATGGATGATTCTTGTTGAGGTCTGACAGAAAACAGCAAAATTCTGTAAAGCAATTATCCTTCAATAAAAAATAAATTAATTTTAAAAAGAGAGAGATTTAAAAAAAAAAGTAACATGTCACATGGCAGGTAACAATGAGAGGCCATTAAGAGGTGAATGGTTCAGTCCTACATCTGAAAGAAACTGAATTATGTCAACAATCACTGAGTCTGGAAGAAGCCTGTAATTATTGGATTACCATCCAGAGTGATACATTGTTTCCGGTTTATGAGAACCTGAACACTAAATACCTGTAAACTATGCCTGGATGTCTGACCTATAGATGCTATAAGGTAATAAATAGGTGGTGTTGACAGTCACTAAGTTTGTAGTGACTTTTAATACAACAGTGGAAAACTAATACTGTGGAGATTATCAAAGTAACATTGTAGTTTATACCTCTTACTAGTGTGACCATTTGTTGTTTCAACTTTCTTTTGGTGAAGGCTTCCCTAATTTTCTTTGGTGTTTCACTTCTTCCCCACCATAAATCCATGTTACTCTGTTGGATCTAATTAACCCTTCTTCACTACAGACCTGCATTATGGGTTGAGCAAGCAACATGTATTTCATTCTGCAACTGTGAAGGATGAAAACTGTTTCCTTCTGCTGGGGTTTAAAAACTGATAATGTAAAAGCCTGATGATATAGATGATCATGTTTGCCATTACAAAGACAGATTACACATTGAAACGCAACACAGAGCCAAAGGAGAGGTTAGATAGATTTGTGGAGGCTCCTGTCTCTGCTCATTGCTGAACATAAGTGTGACACTGAGAATTCCAGTTACATCCACCAGTCAAATAACAAATTTGTTTTTCTTATACCATTCTGAATTTGATTCTATTTTGTGCAGCTGCAAGAAGCTTGACTAATAAAAATATAATGAACCAAAAGAGAGATTGAAAATGAGGAAAAATTTAGTCTTAAAATATGAATTCACTGGATATGATTAATGTATGTATCACTGGACTTCCTTTGGCAGCTCAGCTGCAATGTGGGAGGCACCAGTTCAATTTCTGGATCAGAAAGATCCTATGGAGAAGGAGTAGGCTACCCACTCCAGTATTCTTGAGCTTCCTTGGTGACTCAGATGGTAAAGAATCCTCCTTCAATGTGGGATACCTGGGTTCGATCCCTCGGCTGGGAATATCCCCTGGAGGAGGGCATGACAACCCACTCCATTATTCTTGCCTGGAGAAAATTCTAACAGGCTTTCCATCATTCAGGAGAACATGTCCTCAGTTCTTAAGATGATGAAAGGCCAAAGTCTGAGAAATGTAACTCAGAGTTTTTATTTTGATTACCAAGATTTTAAACTGGCAGTACATGACCAAAATCTCTCATTTTTTTTAACCTAGTCATTCTATGAAAACATGACATATTGGTCAAAACTAAGAGTTCAACTTTAGAGAATGTATTAATAATTTAAAATTGCATATATATATATATTAACTTTCCATGCAATTTTCATCCAACGAAGAACTTAGAAGAGATATTTATGGAAAAAATCTAAAACTGAATAATTCTGCAGAGATGCTAGCTCATACTTTACACTTATTTTGCATTTAATATCATTGCAAATTAGAATAATCTCCCTAAAGTCATAGATATAAAATTGAAGTTATTTGCATTATAAAATCACCTTTAAATATCTTAATAGATGGTTCAAGGCAAAATAAACCTATTAGCTCTATAAAGGGTGATAAATGAGACTGTGTGCATATTATAATCATGTAATTGAAAGGGTGTATTAAGTCTTTGCTTGGAGAACTACTGAATCGGAACCTTAAGATATGAGAGAAAAATGAGAAGGGATTCTGGGAATTTAATTTGCTTGGGGGAAAAACAAGGAAAATTTAGTTAAGATAGTTGTGCTTAACTGCAATTTAAAAATGGTTCGTAGATTTTAAATCTTAATAACATGTATAATGCGTGCTTCAGTAATTCAACATACACACATTCTCCAATACATCACTAGGTATGTAAAAGGACTTAAAAAAATGGAATTTTTTTTAGCTCCAATTATTTAATAACAAAAAAGCTAGTATTTTTTTTGTGCTCAAATTTTGTTGACTCTGTATATTACATTGTCAAACCAAACTCTCCCTATTAAACTAAATGTTTAGTATTTATTGTCATGTTTACTTTAGAGGTCAGATACTGAGGCCTATTCAGGTCCTCAATATGTGATAAATTATGCAAAAATATGATGAAATACATACAATGCAATCACTAAAAATCACATTATAAAGGTATATTTAATTCATGGAAAATATTTCTAATTGGTAAATAATTAAAATAAATTAACATTAATTATTAGTGAGCTTTGACATTATGAACAATATTTAACACTTTGTGATCAATCATTCATTTGTGTTTGACTCTTTGTGACCACAGTGGACTATACCTGCCAGGACCCTCTGTCTGTGAGATTTTCCAGGCAAAAACACTGGAGTGGGGGGCAATTTCCCACTCCAGTTGATCCTCCCCACCCAAGGATCAGGGGTTCAACCCACGTCTCCTGTGTTTCCTGCATTGGCAGGTGGATTCTTTTACACTTAACCATGTGGAAAACCCCTTTGACTACTTTTTTTTTTTTTTAAATTTTCTAAATTGTCCACAATTGACTTGTACACCTTTCCTAAGCAGGAAATTTCATTTATTATTTCACAAAAACAGCCTTATGGATAATGTTTTAGACCAAAAAATAAGAACGTTTGCCCACTATATCCCAGGAGCCTTTTTTTTTTTTTAACTTTATTCTACTTTACAATACTGTATTGGTTTTGTCATACATCGACATGAATCCACCACAGGTGTATATGAGCTCCCAATCCTGAATA
>SJYV01047757.1:553428-695596 GCA_006410875.1 Neotragus pygmaeus | reverse complement strand
AATTGCACACTTTAAAAGGTATGTGAAATTTTATGGTATGTGAATTATATCTTCACAGAAAATGACAATATGAACAATGTGCAATGTATAAAAACATACTAGATGTGACCAAAGCTATACTCAGAGGAAATTTCTTAGACTTCAAATATTAAAACTATAACACCTAAGCACTGAAATCACCTAGAAAAAGACCTCAGGAAAGCAGGAGGATGGTATCAAGAAAGAGAAAATCATAAAATAATTGACAAAAGTAAAGAGCAGTGGAATTGATGAGTTCAAGAGCTGGTTATCTGTCATAACCAATAAAATAAATTCCTTCCAAGAATAATTTTTAAAAAAGAAGTCACAGGGCACAATATGAAGAAAGAGAAAGTAAACTCTACATACTACAGAAAGTTTTTAAATAAACATTTCTGGGCTAATAAGTTAGAAAAAGATCATCAAAAGATGTTCTGTGGAAGTTCAGATTAACAAAACTGATTCAAAAGGAAGTTACAGAAAAGACTGGGCCATCAGCAAACTTTCCCACTAAAAATGTAGTTTCCCAGGCAGTTCTGCCTGTCTTCAAAGAACGATAACTATGCTATTTAAACTATTCTCGAGCAGAGAAAAAGAAAAGATTATCCCTGATGCGTTTTTCAAAGCCAGCATTACCAAACTGCTAAACCTTGACAAAGAACACAAAAACTAATCTCTCTTATAAATGTAGATGGGAAATATTAAAATATAAGCAAATTAATTCAGCAAATATTAAAAGAATAATGCACTCATCTGCAGTAGGGTATAATCTAGGAATGCAGAAAATCACATTGTAAAATCCATTAGTAGAATTCATCATATCAAAAGTTCAAAGGAGAAAAAACATGTGGTCATCTGGAAAGATGCTTAAGAAGCATTTTGTAAAATTAACATCCATTGCTGACATTTTTTAAGCAAAAGCATTATATGGCCAAGGAGCTAAAAGCAGGGCTTTGGTAATAGACAGACCTGAGTTCTGGCTGACTTTGGATAATTCACTTGGCCTCTCAGACTTCAGTTTTATCATCTGAAAGATTATTATAATTCTATTTAAATGAAGTAATGTAGAAAATCATATTGCATGGTACCCAACACAGAGCAGCCCTCAATCAGTGGAAGCTTAGTGTTTTTATTAATAAAATGGAAGCAGAAGATTATTTCCTTAACATGATTTTTAAATCCATCTATATCAAAATATGACTGTTATCAGGAAATACTAGATAAAAATTTATGTTGCATATATTATGCAAAGGGGGATTTATAGTAGATAATTCTAGGTATGGATACAAATATAGAAAAAAATGTGGAAGGAAATACTCCAAGATGTTAGTAGTTGTGTTTATCTCTGGATAACAGGATTCTGGGTGCTTTCTTTCATTTTCTATACTGAATTTTTAAAATGTAAATGCAGGACTTTCCTGATGGCCCAGTGCCAATACAGGGGACACAGGTATGATTCCTGGTCTGGGGAGATCTCACTTACCATGGGCCAACTAAGCTCTTGCACCACAACTACTGAAGCTCGAGGGCCCTAAAGCCCTGCACGCCACAGCAAGAGAAGCCAGCACAGGGGAGAGCGGCCCCTGCTCTCCACAACTAGAGAAAGCCCACACACAGCAAGGAAGACTCAGGGCAGCCAAAAACAAGAAGACGGAAAAAATTTTTTAAATGTAAATGCAACAGCAAATGTTAGATCGGGATAATTTAAAAAACAACAACAACAACTGTTCTTCCAGAAAACCAGACAAGTTGGGAACCCTCTCCCAAAAGGCAGAGGAAATGGACTGAGAGCTGAAAATGACAAAGGAAGTGACAAGATTTCAGAATCAGAAAAATGGATGTACAACTCAAGGTTTAGAAAGAGTCTTAAGAGAGAGACTGGAGTTATCAGGGGTTCTAGTCAAAGCAATAACTGAAAAAAACTTTCAGAAATAAAAAGAGGTATGCAGACTGAAAGTTTTACGATGTTATAGCCAGACTCAATGAAAAGAGGTCAATATTTGTTAGATTTTATTTCACCAGTAGGCTAAAGAATTACCCAAACATCCATGTGTGTACACCTTTGTACCCAAGTTACCTACAAAACAACGAAAATTACTCTGGCCTCAGACTTNTAAATAGAGCTTTTGATCTGTTACGCTTTTATACAAAGTTTTTTTATTTTAATAATAAAACATTTTGTTTAAAAAAAAAAAAGAAATAAGTTTATTACAAATAAGTTTATTAAGAAATTAAGCTTATTAGAAATAAGTTTCTAACAGGTGCACACCTGTTTTAAACCAGATTGGCATACTTAAAATGCATTTATAATTTTTGGTAGCTGTTTTGATTAAAGGAGAGATTCTCTGATAAAGTCTATGAATGTTTTGATGGCTATATATTTCATTTTATGTCCCTATGTGTATTTTGTAGGGACAGAGTCCATAACTTTGAATAGCTCTCAGAAGAATAGAAAACTGCTGTATTAATTTGTATTATTAATTTATGTATGATGTTTTGTACTGTGGAATAGCTTTTCTCTCTCTGTCTTGAGAAAATGTAAAGTTATGCATTTCCAAAACAGTGTATTCCAAAACATAAGTATTCAGGGAGGATGATAAATCAGGCATTGTGAATGATGTTATTTCTTAAATGGAGCATTGCTTATAAATGTATATGATGTTAAGTTCTGTGTTTATTTATAAAGCTGTGCTATAATTAAAAGTCTTAACATCATTTATAGCACATAACCTAAAATCTTAAGTTCTCTTGCTATTTGAAATAGCCATTTTCTTTCTTTTCTTCATAAAATATTTTCAGAAAAGGTACAGAGATCTAAAATCTGCTCTCTTTTTTTTCCCTTGAAGATAGCTTCTTCCTTTTTCTTATGTCATCAGAGATTTTAAAAGCTGGAAGAGTCCTTAGAAATCCATGAAATACCAACTTAGGTGGACACTGAGGCCTTGAGCAGTTGAAGCTTGATTTATAAAGGAAATACACTTAAAGGTGAATTTAAGAATCGTTTGCACTGATGTAACACTGTTATGAGTGCAACTTGCAAGTGATGTTCTGAGAAACATCCTCAGTACAGTGCTCTTGAACCCATCATTCCATGCATTAAGGAGAGGACCAGTTCCTGTTGCTAATACACTAGTCTAAATGGAGCGTTCTTAGAGGTTCAGTTCAGTCGCTCAGTCGTGTCCAACTCTTTGTGACCACATGGATCCNTCTTGAACCCATCATTCCATGCATTAAGGAGAGGACCAGTTCCTGTTGCTAATACACTAGTCTAAATGGAGCGTTCTTAGAGGTTCAGTTCAGTCGCTCAGTCGTGTCCAACTCTTTGTGACCACATGGATCCCAGCACACCAGGCCTCCCTGTCCATCACCAACTCCCGGAGTTCACTCAGACTCACGCCCATCGAGTCAGTGATGCCATCCAGCCATCAGTTCAGTTCAGTCGCTCAGTCATGTCTGACTCTGCAACCCCATGAATCGCAGCACACCAGGCCTCCCTGTCCATCACCAACTCCCGGAGTTTACTCAGACTCACATCCGTTGAGGTAGGATCTTAATTATGTCTTTCTCCAGCAAAGAATGGGTGTCACTTCCATTCAGTATAACACTGTTCTCAGCAATGATGGCAAGTAGTGCCCTTAGAAACTGAACAAACACTGGAACAAAACAAAAAGAATCACCTCCAGGCATCTTCGGCGGATGGGGGGGAGGGCAAAAATGAACAGGTGCTTGTAGCTGAGTGACTCCCTTACCCGTGATGGTGTCCCTGGCTGTTACGGCAGCTGCTCTGCCGCCTCTGTTCCTGACTTCTCTGACTTCAGGTCACACTTCCTTCTGTCCTTAGTTCACAGGTAGGGGAAGTGACTTGGAGAAGGTCACTTGGCTAGAAAGTGACAGAACTGAGATCAGTCCCACCCCAGTGAGGGGACAGCAGAGCGAGGGCTCTGTTTTCCATTGACACGTCCAGCCCTTCAAAGCATATGTATACACTGTTATATGAATGGTGGTAAGTAAATAGCTTGAGGGATATTTCTGTTCTGTCACAAAATATGTATCTATTTTAATTTGAAATCAATTTTGTGTTAGGTTTTTGGCTCTTGTCCAAGGAAGAATATGCAAGTCACTATTCTTACATGTCGCCATGTTACTGACTATAAAACTTCAGAATCTACCAGCAGCCTTCATACTCCTTTCCTGAAAGCTCTGAAAACTCAGAATTTCAAAGAGCCTCCTTTCTGTTCACTGCTAGAACAACCAAATATTGTCCACGACCTTCCTGCAGCAGGTAGTATTACAGTTCATGCCATTCAATTCTATTATTGCTACCGCTGTTTTGATAGTTGTTGCTGGGACAAGTAGAGATCTTTTTGAGGTATTTGTTAATGGTGATCGATACCAGTGTGTTGGTGTTAGTCCTCAGTATCCGTAGTTGCTGGTATGTTATATTTTGTAGCTTCCCTGATGGCTCTGCAGTAGAGAACCTGCCTGCCAATGCAGGAGAAGTGGGTTCGATCCCTGGGTGGGGAAGATTATTTGGAGGAGGACATGGCAGCCCACTCCAGGATTCTTGCATTTAGAACCCCCATGGACAGAGGAGCCTGGTGGACTGCAGTACATGGGGTCACAAAGAGTCGGACATGACTGAGCAGCTGAGCACGCATGCACGTTATATTTGGTTTCAGTGTTTAAACTTTGCAGACATACATTCATTGTATGAGAGCAGCTCAGAGTTCTTAGCTCTTAACTCAGAGCTGCCATTTCTTTCTGACATTGATAACTTACCATGCAAGCCAGTGTTAGATGTCATTTGTTTGTGCATGAAAAGTTGGCAAAGTGTATTTTAATTGTCAGAATAGAAGCTTCAGATATTGAATTTTGGTAGTTACTTTAATAGTTTATATTTTTTATTCATATTATGAATTATACCCTAACATATCAAATTTTGATTCTCACTTTTTAGTAGTTAATATGTTATAGTATATATTCACTTATTTGTTCATAAAAGTTTTTTTTAAAACTTTAAATGTTAAGTTTACTAGAACAAATGGCTAAATGTTTTATACTATGCGTTATATATTTATTATTTGCATTTAATTTACTTCAGTGCAGTCAACAAAATTATAATCTTGTATCTTGTAAAAGAAAAGATAACTTAGAAAAGTAAATTGTCTTTGAAAGAAAATATGCATTATAATTGTTTCAAAATGGCTGTAAATGATTAAAAGAGGCAACAGAGATGACTATTTTTAAAAGCAGCCTGTATGAGATAGAGGTGTTGCACTTTAAAATTGTATAACAGAAAACCTAAGTGATTTTGTTCTTGTCTATTCATAGTTCTGAGTTACTGTCAAGTATGGAGAATCCCTGCAGTTCTGTACTTGTGTTACACTGATGTGATGAAATTAGACCTGATCACAGTCGAAGCTTTTAAGCCTGTACTTTCTTCCAGAAGCTTAAAGTGTTTGGTTAAGGTAAGGCTTTATTTTATTGACTTAAAATGAACTTGGTAGCAAACATAAACGTGTGGTATTGAATGTGAAACCTAAGTAGCAAATAGAGCTCTTTTTCATCCCAAGTAAAGAGAAAGCTGCTGGCCTGGCAGTTTGCGTATAAGTGTCACGTGTTCTTCTAGATACACTTCTGAAACTCAGAGAATATTTTGTTCATGTTTGTCAGGATAGGCCAGTGCTTTGAATCCCAGATGTCTGTGTGGGAAGATGGTTCCACTCTTCAAGAAGTTTCTGTAACTCATTAATTTGGAAGGTGTAATTTTTTTTAACATTAATTACTTACTTTTTGGCTGTGCTGGGTCTTTGTTGCTGTTCACGGCTTTGTCTGCTTGCGGTGAGTTGGGACTACGGTTTGTTCCCGTGCTCGGGCTCCTCGTTGCTGAGGCTTCTCTTGTCGTGGAACTTGGGCTCCAGAGTGCAGGCTCCGTAGTTATGGTGCATGGGCTTCCTTGCTCCGTGGATGTTGGGTCTTCCCCGACCAGGGACTGAGCCCACGTCCCACGCGTTAACCAGTAGATTTTTATCCACTGTGCCACCGGGGAAGTTCCTAGAATGTATAATTTTTGAGAAGGCATTTTTGAGCATAGTATGGATCAAATTATCATAATGTTTATTGACTTAATTTTGCATTGGGACTAGATGGGCTAAATCTGTTCGCTATTCTCAGTTTGGATGTACCTGTGGGCTCTTTTCCCAGAGAAATACATATCAACATGTACAGAAAGGTTTTGCCAGTAATTTCAGGTAGTCTAGGGACTCCCCTCTTCTCCCTAAGAGATTCGCTGACAGTATGGACTCTTGGTTGAAGAACTTCTCTTTTAAGGGGATGAGATTATAACAGCATTGTTCCAGGTTGGAAGCCTTGTTTTATTCTAGGATGGCCATTAGTAGTAGTAGGGCAGCTTCCTTTGTAATTTCTGTTGGTGTCAGCTAATTTCATAGGTTTCATAAATTAGTCTGTCACCTACTTGGAAGCGTTTTCTCTTGTGGTAGCTCCAGTATGTCATGAGTGATGTGTCAAAGGCCCCCAGGCATTTACTGAATTAGTAAGAGTGAAGTCCTAACTTGGTATAATTCAAGTATATCTTTCAGCTTTCTGGAGTCATGGATAATCCCTCAGGCAAGTTATTTTATATTTAGCATCCCTTTCTGAGGATGTGGTAACTAGTGGCATTGCCTGCGTCTGTGATTACCTGATCGACTCTTCCCACCACATCGAGAGCAGGGGCCGTGGCCGCTGTCTTCACTCTGGGCACTGCCACCCAAGCATCTTCACCACAGACATTATGGCCACGAGCTCGTTCACTGCAGAAGTTGTCACTATGTAGCAAATTGTTTGAGAGGCAGTTTTGCCATGAAGATAAAATAATGAAAAAATGAAAGAGGGACATTAAAAAGGACATAGTGAAACAAGAGAAATGAATAACAAACTTAGATTTTATTGTGAAGCACAAAATATTTGAATACATTTAAAATGCATCTACCTCTTGGCAGTGCTATGCAAAGAACAGGTTCTGTGGGTTGTACTTAAGCACTAGTCTGCTAGGTTGTACGTCCATGTGAACATACGTGTATGTAGGTATGTATAGACATATAGCCTTGTTGATTTGTCTCCCTTTTCAGCACTGCATCTCATCTTTTTCACCAGAATTTCTCCCTTTATTAAGATGAGTGTCAGTTTCCAAGCCTGTGATGTGGACGGGTAACCTGAGCCTGCCATTGTCTTGTGAAGCCTGTTCTGCACTGTCTGTTCTTGGCCAGTTCTCACAGGTCCATTGGTGGACATTCTAAATTCAGTGAGAAGCGTGGACCTGACTCTGCACCTGCAGGTCACCAAAGGCTTTGCACTGATGTGCTCTTTTCTGTATAGCATGCAATCTGGCTTCATGCTCCCGTGTTTCACACTTCCCCTGGGCTTTTTTTTTTTTTAATTTAAATTTATATATATATTTTTAATTGAAGGATAATTGCTTTACAGAATTTTGTTTTCTGTCAGACCTCAACATGGATCAGCCATAGGTATACATATATCCCCTCCCTTTTGAGCCTTCCTCCCATTTCCCCCCCATCCCACCCCTCCAGGTTGATACAGAGCCCCTGTTTGAGTTTCCTGAGCCACACAGCAGATTCCTGCTGGCTGGCTGTTTCACGTATGGTCCCCTGAGTTTTGTCACCGTTTTCTATCGTGTCGGTGTCTGTAGTTGTCAGAGTCCCCTGTTTTAAGACGCCAGGTCTCCTTGTCACCGTACATACCATTGTGAGGGCTGAAGTGACAAAAAAATGAGAGTCCTTCGTTGGCGGCAAAGTCCAGACTGTCGGCCAATTATTTCATCTTTTATGGCAAATTGCCTCACAGCTGTCAGCTCTGAAGGGCCGGAAGCAGAGCCGTCTGGATGCTTCCGTGAAGGGGCTGCACAGGCTCTGTGATGGTGCAGTCAGTGCTCAGGGCTCCAGTGACCCAGAATATTCTGTACTTGTTCTGAGACTTACAAACCGTTTGTCATGTAGGGCTTAGGTCAACTTTCTGTGTCTAAAAACATCCTTTGTAGGGGAAATGTAGTTAACTTCTCTTTACCTTTTCATTTCTTGCTGTAAACGTGATGACTTGTGGGAGGGTGAAGGGGCTTTTTGAAGAGCACTGTCTTTTTAGTGACTGAATACAGTCGTCCTGGCTTAGGTCATAGTTTCTGTTCTTCTTGAAGTGGTATTTGGTCAACAAGGTGGAGTTGAAGTTGGGAACAAAATGGAATTCTCTTGGTCCCTGCTGTGTGGACCCCATGGTGCTGGGTGGTCCACAGCCTGGAGGTGGCACAGGAGGTTGCTGTGCCAGGTGCCAGCCGCCAGCCAGGGTGGGCGGGGGGTGAGGTCAGCCAAGGAGAGGCTCCACGGGAAGGGGCCCTTCAGCTGGACCCGAGGGATGGGTGGGTCCTGGCAGAGTGGACATGCCCGGGGAGGCAGTGTGGCGTGAAGTGGGCAGGCTCAGGTGCGTTTGAGGGGACTGGGAGGACCCCTGGTCGGGTGCCGAGAGGACTAAGCACAGGTGGGGGAGGTGACTGAGGGGCTCGGGACCCCTCTGGAGGCCTGGGGTCCTGTCAGAGAGCTTCGGGCAGGGTTGACGAGGACCCACTCAGATTTCCGCCCATCAGGTGAGGAGGTGAGAGGCGGGGCCGGTCCTTTTCGGTGTCCTCTCTACTTCTGTGTCAATAGTAGGGCTGGCTGGGCAGGTGTGTCTTGTTCTGACTGAATTCTCACTATGTTAATAACTTCTTCTCTCCCTCCAGAATATTCCGCAGAGCACAGAGATACTGAAGAAATTGATGACAACAAATGAGATTCAGAGTAACATTTACACATGATTCCCAAGATCGTTTTGTACAGTGTATCACCCATCCATTCCTTTAAGGGCAGCAGTGTACCCTGTTTTGTAGTTACTTTTTTCCATGGGGGTATTATGAGGGTGTTAACAGAATAAATTTATTTTAAATCCATTGTCATTTCTGTTCCTTGTTTACGGTGGTTCTGTTCACACCTAAAATAAGCCAGATGGTTCTCTTTATCCACAAGGTGGGGGCTTTGTCTTATTTGACTCTCTTAAGGTAAGATAGTTAAGTTATTAAAAAGCTACAGCTAACAAGTGTTACTAATATGGCAAAGTATATACTTTGGTACAGAAATTCTGTGTGATACCTGAAAGCTGATGATCTGATATCGGTGAGTCTTAATATGCGGAAAGGTTCTATATTGTGAGTTCTTCAAGTTTTTTGTTTTATGGATAAAAATCAAAGTTATATACTTGCTCAGAATGAAACCAGAAAGTTTGTATTTCATGACTTTCAGTAATCTCTTACAGTAGCTTCTTTCCCCAGACTTTCTGTTCAGTTCAGTCGCTCAGTCGTGTCCGACTCTTTGTGACCCCATGAATCGCAGCACTCCATGCCTCCCTGTTCATCACCATCTCTCGGAGTTCACTCAGACTCACACGTCCATCAAGTCCGTGATGCCATCCAGCCTTCTCATCCTCAGTCGTCCCCTTCTCCTCCTGCCCCCAATCGCTCCCAGCATCAAAGTCTTTTCCAATGAGTCAACTCTTCGCATGAGGTGGCCAAAGTACTGGAGCTTCAGCTTTAGCATCATTCCTTCCAAAGAAATCCCAGGGTTGATCTCCTTCAGAATGGACTGATTGGATCTCCTTGCAGTCTTTCTGGGCTATTTGCAATGTTGCTATTGGGAGAGTGTTCTCATTAGAACGTGAGGAGGTGATGAGCTCCAAGGAGCGGCACTGCTGCACAGAACCACTCATTAAGCTGTAATCTGCATCCACGAAGATAAATTTTAAAATGGTGGAGTTGACAGAACCATACCTGTCAGGCTGTTTTTAAATTCAGGGACTTTGGATTTTTCTGAGAGATTGAGAATGTATGAGCTAGCTGAAAGGAAAATTTAAGAACTATGTACTGCTAAGTCATTTAAGTCGTGTCTGACTCTGTGCGACCCTCTAGATGGCAGCCCACCAGGCTCCCCTGTCCCTGGGATTCTCTAGGCAAGAACACTGGAGTGGGTTCCCATTTCCTTCTCCAATGCGTGAAAGTGAAGTCGCTCAGTTGTATCTGACTTTTAGCGACCCCATGGACTGCAGCCTACTAGGCTCCTCCATCCATGGGATTTTCCAGGCCAAGAGTACTGGAGTGGGGTGCCATTGCCTTCTCCAAGAACTGTGTAAAAGATGTAGAAAGAAACCAAAATTTACCCTTAGAGTTAAAATCGGGATTGTGTCAGTAGTAGGCAGTATGTCACATAAATACCGGAGAAGGCAATGGCAACCCGCTCCAGTACTCTTGCCTTGAAAATCCCATGGACGGAGGAGCCTGGTAGGCTGCAGTCCATGGGGTCGTGAAGAGTCAGACATGACTGAGCGACTTCACTTTCACTTTTCGCTTTCATGCATTGCAAAAGGAAATGGCAACCCACTCCAGTGTTGCCTGGAGAATCCCAGGGATGCCAGAGCCTGGTGGGCTGCCGTTTATGGGGTCACACAGAGTTGGACACGACTGAAGCGACTTAGCAGCAGCACGTAAGTACATGTACTATTTATTGCATTTATATTATAGTATTTAATACAAAGCTGTTACATTGGGAATTAAGCTGAGGTGGTGTCCTTAGATGCACAAGGACAGGAAAGGAAAGATGATGCAAAACAGCCTGTTCCTGGAGAGGGGGCCAGACCAGAGACAGTAATTAATGACAACAGTTTCTTCCAATATGAAGACAGACTTTGAAAGACTTTATGTACATTGAAAGAGCCCCATCAATGCTAAGAATGAAGACATAAAAAGCTAGATTATTGAATTTTAAGCCAAAGTGCCATGCAGTTGAGAACAAAGTGGTAACTTACCCTGTTTACTAGCTATAATACTACAGCCTAATAATACCCACACTTGAACTTGGAGACCTAATGCATTCTCTGTCAATCTCGAGTCTGCAGGTTGGGCGAGTGTCCCTGACCGGCTGGTCTCGGCTCCCACATCCATAGGTGTGTGACGAGTTGCTGGGGCCTGGCTGATCCTGCGACGGCCTCGATTGGTGTGGTTCAGCATTCTTCCACCCATCATTCCTGTTCCCCCAGCATAGTGATAGCTTACGGTGAGTGGTGTCCGATTCGTGGTCTCCGAAGAAGATTTAGCCTTGGGACCAGGGACCAGTCTTGATCACTCAAGAGCTTTTGTGTAGCAGAGTTTTATTAAAGTATAAGAAGGGACAGAGAAAGCTGATAAAGAAGACATCAGAGGGGGATGGAGAGTGCCCCAATCCATAGTCTTAGCAAGGGAATTATGTACTTTTTAATTGGTTATTACAATAAATCAAAAGAATGTCTCAAGGTTGTAAAGATCTTCAGCTCAGTCGCTCAGTCGTGTCCTACTCTTTGCGACCCATGAATCGCAGTACACCAGGCCTCCCTGTTCATCACCATCTCTCGGAGTTCACTCAGACTCAACGTCCATCAAGTCCGTGATGCCATCCAGCCATCTCATCCTCAGTCGTCCCCTTCTCCTGCCCCCAGTCCCTCCCAGCATCAGAGTCTTCCAATGAGTCAACTCTGCGTGAGGTGGCCAAAGTACTGGAGTTTCAGCTTTAGCATCATTCCTTCCAAAGAAATCCCAGGGTTGATCTTCAGAATGGACTGGTTGGATCTCCTTGCAGTCCAAGGGAGTCTCAAGAGTCTTCTCCAACANTTTTTTTTTTTTTTGATTGGGTCATTTATTTTTCTGGAATTGAGCTGTAGGAGTTGCTTGTATATTTTTGAGATTAGTTGTTTGTCAGTTGCTTCATTTGCTATTATTTTCTCCTATCCCAAATGCTGTCTTCTCACCTTGCTTATAGTTTCCTCTGTTGTGCAGAAGTTTTTAATTTTAATTAGATCCCATTTGTTTATTTTTGCTTTTATTTCCAGTATTCTGAGAGATGGGTCATAGAGGATCCTGCTGTGATGTATGTCAGAAAGTGTTTTGCCTATGTTCTCCTCTAGGAGTTTTATAGTTTCTGGTCTTACATTTAGATCTTTAATCCATTTTGAGTTTATTTTTGTGTATGGTGTTAGAAAGTGTTCTAGTTTCATTCTTTTACAAGTGGTTGACCAGTTTGAACATCTGGAATTTCACAGTTCATGTATTGCTGAAGCCTGGCTTGGAGAATTTTAAGCATTACTTTACTAGGGTGTGAAATGAGAGCTTTTTAAAGGTTGTGTCCTTGAAAATAGCTCCCACTGTGAAAAAGTGAGTAGAATGTGTATTCCAAGGTAAGGGGAGGGGATAAGGAGTATCTGATTACCTTAGTCCAGCTAGTGGGTCGATCAATAGTTATGTTCTCTTGATGATCTCCTCTAAAAATAAAATGATTTAATAAAATAAAAATTCTTAAGATTTTTCATGTCAAAAGTCCATTTGACAATCTGATAAAGTTTATGAATACTATTCCTGCAAGTCACACAGTTTTACAAATACACACATACACACACATTTGGCAGATTATTTATACATTTGTTCTTGGAATATCAGTGTCTTATCTAGAGAATTTTTAGGTATCCAACAAGCATAAACTAAGACCACTGGTTGAAATAAATGTGTTATTGTTTCTCTTTTTTTAATTGAATGGTATTCTAGATCCAAAATGGTATGCTGTTCTAGTAAGCTAAACTCTAAATAATACATTAATCTGAATTATATTATATCTTATGAGTTAGTTTCATATTAAAAAGAAAAAGAAAAAGTAATCGCCTGAATAGAATGTGAAAGAGACTCAAAACATTTTGTCAGTATCAAAATAGTGTCTTCTTTAATATGAGAGAGAGATGAACAAGAATGAGATGCTTGAAGATGTATGTCAATGTATGAGAAAACCAATACAATATTGTATAGTAATTAGCCTCCAAAAAAGTAATTAAATAAAGTGGAAAAAAAAAAGTTTTTTTTTTTTTTTCCAGATTGGAAATTTCTGAGGTTCTGGATAAAAGGAGAGAACCACTGGTTGAGATGATTTAAATAATGTGAAGGTAAAATCTGACTAATCATTTAAAATATCAAGATCATATGCAGATAGTAAAATGGATGCAGCAAAAATGAACAGAATAGGGAGAAGCTATGTTCTTGAGAGTGTTGATAAGGTTCAGATGAAGCACTACTTAAGGATTTGGGAAAATAGTTCATGGATTTACCACATGCTATTTGGTGCAGATTATAATTCCAGACAGATCAATACAATACCACTTAACATCTGAACTCTGTTTGGAGCAGTACAGCATGAAGCAGATTCTGGAATCAATTTGACATGCTTCAACTCTGCTGTATAAGCATTTTCTTAACCTGAAAAGATAATTTAATCTTGCTAAGTCTTGGTTTTCTCATCCGTAAAATTGATCATAGTTGCACCTAAGTCATAGCATTATTCAAAGTAAAACAATGCTTATATAGGATTTAACATAGTACCTTGCAACATAGAAGGTAGAAGAAATATGCAGCTATTAATATAATTATTATATAAGAGGAATGAAACTAATCTACAGCAAAGGAGATTATCTTTTTAATCCATTTGCAATTGTTAGGCTATTTATATTTTTTCCAGCAATTGAATCTTGGTACTATGTACTTAAATTCATTCACTTATTTTACTGATATTTATTCAGCACTTATAATGAACCTACAAGTTTCTAGGCACTGTAGATAACCTAGTGAAGACAATAAAGTCCCTGACTTCACTCTTCCTTTATATTTCAGAAGACAAATAGTAAACAAACACGTACATAGAAATGTAGGATGTCACATGGTTATGAGTGATTTTGAGAAGATTAAAAAACCAAAAAGTGTGTTTGGAGAGTGAGTATGAGTTTGGCAATACCAATGTTTACAATGTTCAGAAAGAAATTCATTGTTGCCTTGTATCAGAGGATAATACGATCCAAAATATTTTAAAAGGATCATACTGACTACTGTGCTGGAAATAGATTGCTGCAAAATTGGTTAGGAGACTATTACAAGAAATACTATGTAATCTGATGACATCTTAGACCCAAGTGGTAGCAGTGACGGTAATGAGAAATGATAAGTTATGTATATACCATAAAGGTAGAGCTAAAATTATTTGATTTATATCAGTCAGATACATGTGTGTGAAAGATAAATGGAAGTACAGAGAACAATACATTCAGTCACTTGGAAAATGCAATCTTTAGCCAATTACTTATATTGGAGCCCGGTGGGCTGCAGTCCATAGGGTCGCTAAGAGTTGGACACAACTGAGCGACTTCACTTTCACTTTCACTTACATTAATGATGACTTGTCTATAATCAAGTCAGTGTCCTAAGTTATAACAAAATATTACAATATCAATTAAAAGTGAGCACAGTTTATCATAGTCAAATCAGAAAATAAATGCATTAAGTGGGCTTTGCCTATGGCTCAAATGGTAGAGAATTTCCCTGCAATGCAGGAAACTCAGGTTCTAATCCTGGGTCAGGAAGATTTCCTGGAGAAGGGAATGACAACCCACTCTAGTATTCTTGCCTGAAGAATTCCATGGTCAGAGAAGCCTGGTGGACTACAGTCCATGGGATCACAAAGAGAGGGACATGACTGAGCAACTGTCACTTCACTTCACTTGTACAATTAGTGCAAAAAAGTTTGTGATTGTTTATTCAGACTTTTCTACTGTGTGACTGTGAGTTAGAGCCCATTCTTCTTGTGTTTCCTGGGGTGACATTCTCTCTGATTTTAAGTTTCTTGAAATATATTTAGAATGTAAAAATTTTACCTTTATGAAAACTAATGTTTAGATTACCAACTTGAACTAAGAGTTTATTTTTCCCTTATGTTAAGTTTTTTATCTCACATTTCTTGGGAGGTGTTCTGAAACATATAATATCAACAAAAGCTTATGACAAACTATTAACTTGTCTTTAAAAGAAGAAACCAGTGAAAGAAAGATGTTACCAAGAAACAGTGAAGAATGCTCATTATAGACAAAGAAGGAACAGTCTGTCCCACTACAAATATATATTTATTGTTTGCGTGTGTGTTAGTCACTCAGTCATGTCTAACTCTTTGTGATCTCATGGACTGTAGCCCATCAGGCTCCTCTTTCCATCAAATTCCCCAGGCAGGCATACTGGAGTGGGTAGCCATTCCATTCTTCAGGGAATCTTCTAGATTAAGGGATCAAACCCAGATTCCCTGCATTACAGGCAGATTCTTTACCGTCCAAGCCACCAGGGAAGGCCTCTATTATCTTTAGTGAAATATTTCCAAAATCCATCCAAGATTTGTTGTTGCTTAGTCTCTCAGTTAAGTCTGATATTTTAGAAATATTCTGAAAATCCCACTCCTCTGTCTGTGGGATTTTTCAGAAAGGAATACTGGAGTGGGTTGCCATTTCCTACTTCAAGGGATATTTTCAGCTCAGGTATCAAACCCAGGTCTCCTGCAAGTCTCTTGCACTGAAGGCAGATTCTCTACCCCTGAGCCACATGGGAAGACATATCCAAGATTGCCCTCTACCAATTTCAACCTGTTCTCATTTGCCAATTCCATCCTATTAACAGTATTAGGAAAAATCATCATGTTTACATCTGGAAGGAATGGGTAATGTATTCTGTGTATTTATTTGGATGGAAAAACAATCACTAAGCTCTTACACAAGATAGCACTTGCTTTATTTTCTAACAAATGAAAAAATACATTGTTTTCCTGTTGCCTCTGTGGTCTCTCTCTTTCCACCCCCCCCCCGTGGTTTCTTTTAAATAACTTTGCTTCTTCCATTCGTTTGGAGATTTCAATTTAGCTTTCAAATCTCACACTCAAAATTATGAAAAGGGATTGCTATTACTTGTTCTAAATATTTTTAGCTAGACAAATATATGAAGAAATCTGACATGGACCAAAAAAGAGCAAATATATATAAAACCTCTTTTAGAATCATCATTCCATTGTCTGCTCTGCTATTCTAAGAGAAAGTGTTTGGAAATTTTACTTGCCTGAGTATTCACAGTGTGTTCTTTATTTAATTTTTCCCTTTCAGAAGGACTTCCAAAAGTTGGAGTAAAAATGCTGATTTTTTTTTTTAACCTACCACTGGAAAGATACTAAATGCCTGACTGCAGCATGAAAATTCAGCATTTTGCAGGAAATGTGATATCTGTTATGGAAGTACAGAAAAATACTGATAGATTTGCTTCTGGGCTTTCAGGGATTCTGATCATGTTTCTAGCATGTGCTTCCTTCCTTGTACTTAGAACTTCTCCCATGGCTCTGAGAAGACCATTTGCAAACTCAGTGTCTTTCATGATAATTTTTCAGCCTTTCTACCCTCAAATGTTTTTTAGCAAAGTGTGCAATATCTCCTGTTTTCAATTATCAATGTAGACAGTACCACAAGCTTTTGTATTCATACTGCCCTATTGATGCCTAATCTCTTCTTTATTTTATAAAAGTAATATCCACAGAGCAATTATTGCATTAATCAAATATAAACAAATTTAAAAAATTTTAAAAAACAATTGTTTAAAAAACAAATTTAAAAAAAAAATAAACATTTATTTCTCTGGATAAGATCAAGGTAGTGGCAGATCTGGTGCCTGGTGAGAGCCCACTTCTGGCTTTGCAGAAGGCTGTCTTCTCATTGCATCTTTACGTGGGAGAGAATGAAGAGATAGAGGAAGCAAGCTCTCTTATGTCTCTTCCTATAAGGGCATTAATCTTATTCATGAGGTCTCCACCCTTACTTGTAACCTAATTACTTCCCCAAAGCCATCCTCTAAATATAACCACATTGGCATCAAAATATAATTTTGGGAGGATATAAACATTCAAGGCATAGCAAGATGGAACAGCTTTCTGTATTAACAGAGCTCCAGAATTACTGCATGAAGAAAGAAACCGGTGGTATAGTACTTACAGTATCCGTTCAGTTCAGTTCAGTCGCTCAGTCATGTCTGACTCTTTGC
This sequence comes from Neotragus pygmaeus, assembly GCA_006410875.1. NCBI lineage: Eukaryota > Metazoa > Chordata > Mammalia > Artiodactyla > Bovidae > Neotragus > Neotragus pygmaeus. Next base: position 678,582 of record SJYV01047757.1, on the reverse strand, counting down.
GACTGCATGAACTGCAGCACGCCAGGCCTCCCTGTCCATCACTAACTCCCAGAGTTCACTCAAACTCACATTCATCGAGTCAGTGATGCCATCCAGCCATCTCATCCTCTGTCTTCCCCTTTTCCTCCTGTCCCTAATCCTTCCCAGTATCAGAGTCTTTTCCAATGAGTCAACTCTTTGTGTGAGGTGACCAAAGTACTTGAGTTTCAGCTTTAGCACCAGTCTTTCCAAAGAACGCCCAGGACTGATCTCCTTTAGAATAGACTGTTTGGATATCCTTTCAGCCCATGGGACTCTCAAGAGCCTTCTCCAACACCACAGTCCAAAAGCATCAATTCTCTGGTGCTCAACTTTCTTCATTATAGTATATTTATCTCAAATAACAGGTAATAGCATACACAAAAATATACTACACACACACACACACACACACATTCCTGGAAGAAGGTCTGGAGAGATACACACAAAACTATTAATGATGCTTGTGACCAAAAATGGATAGGGTTGTAGTAGTATTGGGAGAACTTCAGAATTTGACATAATAATCAAAGGGAACTCCGGTGTTATTTGTAATATTTTTATAATGAAAATTATTAATGGATGACTTATGTAGTGAAATTTTTAAAGGTCAAAACAAGAAGCAAAAGAAAATAGCTCCTGTTGAAGAAGATAGGACAGGGTCCTGCCAGGGACTTAAAGTGTAAAATACAAAGGTTATTTTTCAACAGGAGGACCATAATTGTGAGTGAGAGCATCTTAATGATTTGGATTTCTTTGTCATTAATGTGCCTATGAAGCTCTAAGACAATTTATTTATTTATTTTAAAATTAAAGATGCAAAGTTTACTTATATATTTGCATGTACTCACTAAACTGTTGAATCTTTTCATTTTGCATGTTTATCTATGCATGTATATATGTTTATATTACAGGGTAATAATGCAAATTAAATGTTGTTTATTTTATGGAAAATTTTGTACAACTTCAGTTCAGTTCAGTTCAGTTCAGTTGTTCAGTCGTTTCCAACTCTTGGCAACCCATGAACCCCGGTACGCCAGGCCCCCCTGTCCATCACCAACTCCCAGAGTTCACCCAAACCCATGCCCATCTAGTCGGTGATGTCATCCAACCATCTCATTGTCTGTCATCCCCTTTTCCTCGTGCTCTCAATCTTTCCTAGCATCAGAGTCTTCTCAAATGAGTTAGCTCTTCACATCAGGTAACCAAAGTATTGGAATTTCAGTTTCAGCATCAATCCTTCCAATGAACACCCAGGACTGATCTCCTTTGGGATGGACTGGTTGGATCTCCTTGCAGTCCAAGGGACTCTCAAGAGTCTTCTCCAACATCACAGTTCAAAAGTATCAATTATTTGGTACTAATCTTTCTTCACAGTCCAACTCTCACATCCATACATGACCACTGGAAAAACCATAGCCTTGACTAGATGGACCTTTGTCAGCAAAGTAATGTCTCTGTTTTTTAATACGCTGTCTAGGTTGGTCATAACTTTCCTTCCAAGGAGTAAGCATCTTATATTTTGCCTATTAAAAAACTGAACTCCAAAAGGAAGTGTCTTAACTTCTATTTTCAGTGTTAACATTTTAAAAGAACTCTAAAGTGTTTGAAAAAATAGAGAGCATTTAAAACATAAATCAGCCTGTTGAACAAAATCAATAAGTGATCCTCCTCTATGTATAACATCAATACAAATATAAACATCATAAATAGAGCATTTAATAGATTAAATACAGACTTTTGTATTTTCTAATCATTTAAAATAACTCAGGTACAAATTGACTTCAGCACATTTTAATGTAAAAATGAGTATGAATTTAATTCATGAACATTTAAATCACTATAATCATGAAATTAAATAATTTTTTAATGCTTGACATCTCCTCTAGACATATCTTGATATCTTTAAGTTAAATCAAGCATATTAATAACATAATCATTCAGCACTGTGATTTTATTCTGTGAGGTGTAGAAAAAACTTTTAAATCATATTCATATTTTAGCTTTGGGTTTAAGTTTAAGGAAAAGTGGGATTTCTTTGTCTAGTTTTTCCCCTTGAAATAGTTCTTTGAAAAAAATGTATTGGTTTATAACTGCACTTTGTAGACTTTAGTAGCTTGTCTATTTACTTTTTGTCAAACTTAATAAACTATAGAGATTAGACTTCTTTGGTGGCTAGTAACAGAATAAATGGACTTTCCTGGTGGCTCAGATGGTAAAGAATCCACCTGCAATGCAAGAGACCTGGGTTCGATCCCTAGGTTGGGAAGATATTCTGGAGAAGGGAATCCAGACTCCAGTATTATCTGGAGAATCCTACTCTAGTATTGTCTGGAGAATCCTGTGGACAGAGGAGCTTGCTGAGCTACAGCCCACAGAGTCGCAAAGAGTCAGACACAACTGAGCAACTATAGTTGTTTAAAGAACAGAATAACCAAACTAAGCAAACTACCTACTTTAAGAGACAATAAAATTTATTACAAAGGTTTTGGTCAAGGTCAAGGAATAGATGTGACTTGTAGAAATGAAGTAACATCTCTTTCTCTCTCCCTCTTTTATTTATTCTAATACCCTCCACAGAACACTGGTTGAATCACCATTTATTTTAGATTACTCAGATGATAAAGTTTAGTTTGTTTACAGATTTAACTTTTGTGATGGCTAATTTTATGTGTTTATGCCATGGTGTCCAGTTCTTTGGTCAAACGCTATTCCAAGTGATACTGTGAAGTTATGCTTTAGATATGATTAACTTCTAAACAAGTAGATTTTGACTAGAACAGATAGATTTCCATAATATAGGTGGGCCTCATCCAATAAGTTGAAGGTCCCAAGAGCAAAGACTGAGAATCCTCAAAACAGAAGAAATTTTCCTCAAGTCTGCAAAATGGAAACCCTGCCTGACTTTCCAGCCTACTGAAGAACAGGTTTATCTATATATCTACTATTTGTTTTCTTTTCTTGAGAACTAAAACACATCTACCCTAAATTGCTCCTGAATACTAATGCAAAACTATTTCTGATCACTTTGATTAAGCATTAAAATTTACAGAAAAAAAATTGTGTCTAATTTTAATTTTTATACAATGATACTATCCAAGAAATATTGTTCAAAACTCAATTTCTAAAAAGAAATTTCTTGAATTTAAATTCTAAATTCTCCACTTACTGGTTGTCATTTTTTTAGTGAAGTCACTCAGTCGTGTCCAACTCTTTGTGACCCGATGGACTGTAGCCTACCAGGCTTCTCTGTCCATGAGATTCTCCAGGCAAGAATACTGGAGTGGGTTACCATTTCCTTCTCCAGGGGATCTTCCCGAACCAGGGATCGAACCCAGGTCTTCCACATTGGAGGCAGACGCTTTAACCTCTGAGCCCCCAGAGGTTACTAGTTGTCTATTTTGAATAAATCTCAGTAATCTTATTATATAATAATGCAAACCTTATGAAGTTGCTACAACTTCTAAATGAAATAGTGCATATGAAATGATTAACACAATTATTAGAGAAATAAAATGAACTGGAAAATTTTCAGTAAATATTTACTTCTATAATACTAAGATGCTTTCTCTGTAAGTAAATATGAGGACAAGAATAAATATAATAAGAAATTTATGTATTTTATCAAGGTTTCTCTTATATGCAATACCCATTTTTTTTCATCTAAAATGTTAGAGTAATCTGCCTGTAATATACAAGATAAAAATTGCTTTAATTAATTTTACCACTTTAATTTTACACATTTTTATTTTTATTTAAATTAATGGACTGACTGCTCGTAAGTGTCTGTGCTAAAATCTTTATTTTTTATAGACTGTGTGATCTTAAATATAAAATAGAAAATTCTGTCTCAAAAATTATCATATTATATTATTTTACTATAAAAGCATCNACAGAGAAAGCATCTTAGTATTATAGCTGTCTCTTATACACATCTCGTAAGTGTCTGTGCTAAAATCTTTATTTTTTATAGACTGTGTGATCTTAAATATAAAATAGAAAATTCTGTCTCAAAAATTATCATATTATATTATTTTACTATAAAAGCATCCTTGGTGTTTCAGATGTATTTAATAAATGTTTTCTCTTTGTGTCATGTTGTCTTTCTTAACATGATGTTATTTAACTAGAAAAAAATTATTTTGCTTATTATATACTTAAGCATTCACATAAAAGAAGATTCATAAGGTAGATTTCACTTGGCCTATACCTAGATTAATAAATTCAAAAATAATTCTTTGGTCATTTATTTTTACCATTAAGATGTGCTTTTGTTTTTCTAGGCACTAAGTTCTAAATTCTCTTGTTTCATCTCTTGACCAAGTGATGTATCTTTTAACATCAGTTGGGTTCACAATACCTAGATTTTCATTTTCAGGGTTAACATTCACCCCAAATTACCTGTGATATGTTGAATCTTCACAACTAGGATTATGTTGAAAATGGGTTATAGGCAGACATTAATTCTAGAATTGTCATTAGTCTTCTCTAGAGCTCATTCACCTTTAAAACTTTGTACATGATTTCATAGTTATATTGCAATGGGATTTTTATTTCTCTTCTATTTCATCGGGTTGCCCCTTCCTATGTCCCACTATGAGAGTGAATTTTTTTAAAAACTCCTTGACTCAGCAAAGCATTTGACAGTACAGAAAAGTAACATATAAAGTAAAGACAATTTCTTTTCATCATCCATAACTTTAGCATTTCTTTAAGACATAAGAACAAAGAAATATGCATTTTTGTGCTTAGAAAATCATATAATCAGAAAAATAAAGGACAGTAGAATAATATAAAACTTGCATAATTATTTTTCCATTTATTGAAAATCTAGTTCTTTTATAAGATTTGTTCATGTTTTAAGTCATCTATAAAGTTTTACTCACTTGTAGGATTTCCCTTGTGACTCAGTGGTATCTCTATCACTGAGATACCTGCGAAGCAGGAGATGAAGCTCTGATTCCCCAGGATGGTAAGATCCCCTGGAGAAGGAAATTGCAGTTCACTCCAGTATTCTTGCCTGGGAAATCCCATGGACAGAGGAGCCTAGTGCTCTACAGTCTATGGGGTCACAACAAGTTGGACATGACTTAGTGAGTAAACAACAAAAACATCTCTACATTAAACTTTTGAGTTTTTTCTTAAAACATTAGTTTCCAAAATCAGGATGGTCTTTTAATCCTCTAGAGCTCATTTGAATATATTCTAATGGAAGATTTAATTCCCTAATCAGAATATCACAACAATAGATTAGACATTCTGTAAGTCCACCGACGGTAGAATGGCAGAAGTATTTCAGGCAGAGAAGGCAAGTCAATGTACAGAGTAAGCCCCATTTCAGTAAGAACAAAACACTGTTCCTTCCATGAGGCAAACAGTTCAGTGTGATCAACCTGGTAGCTAACTGAGCACCTTGGAGAATATGTAGCTTCAGGAACTCAGTGTTTTTCTCAGAAGCTGGCAGGTTAGGCACTCAGCAGCAGATAGAGCCCAAGTGTCCCTGGTGCCACCATTGCTAATTTATTCATAAGTCCATTTTGGGATGACAGGGTGAGTGGTATCCATGAGATGGGTCACTCTGTCCACTTGATTATTAAAATCCTCCTCTCCTGAGATCAGTCTTTGGTGAACATTCACATGGGATACAAATACAGTCACTTATTTCCCCATTCAGAGAAATATTAGGTTGGTGAAAAAGTAATCATGGCTTTGCATTTTGAATTTTGCCATTTGATATTGGAATACATTCTTAAATAAATGTGATTATGTTATACATAATTTTAATGCATATGACTTGCTTTGTTTTTATGCTAGTGACATCCCTTGCTGTTTATTTTATTTTATTTTATTCTAGTGGAATTATTTTAGATAAAAAAATAATTCGAGTGACTCTTTATTCAAGTTCAAAATGGGTTGTAAAGAAGCAGAGACAGTTCACAACATCAAAAATACATTTGGCCCAGGAACTGCTAATGAATGTATGGTGCATTTGTGGATCAAGGAGTTTTACAAATGAAGTGAGAGGCTTGAAGATGAGGAGCTCAGTGATTAGCTATTGAAGTTGACAATGACTGATTTAGAAGATCAGTGAAGCAGACACTTACTACTACATGCTGCTGCTGCTGCTGCTGCTGTGTCACTTCAGTCGTTTCCGACTCTGTGTGACCCCAAAGACGGCAGCCCACCAGGCACCTCCGTCCCTGGGATTCTCCAGGTAAGAGTACTGGAGTGGGGTACCATCGCCTTCTCCGTGGGAAGTTGCCAAAAAAAAAAAAAAAAGAACTCAGCATTGACTATTTTGTGGTTATTCTGCATTTGAAGGAAATTGGAAATGTGAAAAACCTCAATAAGAGGGTATCTCATGAGCAGACCACAAATCAAAAAGTTGTTTTGAAGTATTGTCTTTTCTTACCCTATTCAATAACAATGAACCATTTCTTGATCAGACTGTGACATGACACAAAAAGGGGAATGTATACAACTGGAAATGACTAGCTCAGTAGTTAGACTGAGAAGAAGCTCCAAACTTCTTCACAAAGACCCAACTTGCACCAGAAAAAAGGTCATGGTCACTCTTTTGTGGTCTGCTGATGGTCTGACCCACTACAGTTTTTTGAATCCCAGAGAAACTATTAGATCTGAGAAGTATGCTCAGCAAATCGATGAGATGCACCCAAAACTGCAATGCCTGCAGCCAGCACTGGTCAACAGAAAGGGCTCAACTCTTCTCCATGACAACACCTGACCATGTGTCACACAACCAATGCTTCAAAAGTTGAACGAATTGGGCTATGAAGTTTTGCTTATCCACCATATTCACCTGACCTCTCGCCAACAGATGACCACATCTTGAAGCATCTTGACTCTGTTTTTCAGGTAAAGCACTTCCATAACCAGCAGGAGGCAGAAAATGTTTTCCAAGAGTTCATTGAATTCCAAACAAACATTTCTCGTTGATAAAAATGTGTTGATTGTAATGTTCTTATTTTGATTAATAAAGATGGTTTGAGCCTGGTTATAATGATTTAAAATTCACAGTCCTAAACCACAATTATATTTGCACCAACCTAATATATTTAAATATCACTTTCTTAAATTTCATTGTCACTAATTTTCATGCCTCTTCCACTTCACTGATCATCTAGCCAAATCATTGGCTATAGTCCAGAAATCACTATGTAATCACACATTTGGCCATTTTACATCTAACCAAGTGATCAATTTTGTATGTTTTTGTGACATATGAAAGAAAGTCTTAACTCTTAGGTCATGCCTTCTGTCTTCACAACAAATTCCTTTCCTTGCTCAGCTTAATTCTATGACTCTCAAAAACAACTGACATGATTTAATTTACTAATCTGATAATTGTCTTTTCATTATCAGAATCTAAATATTATGCTGCAAAGAACTCCAGTTTTGTTTTTTTCACTATTATGCTATCAATATTTAAAGTTTTGTATGTAGTAAGATTTTTAAAAAAGTATTTAGTCAATGAACCTCAAAGCTTTAATATCACTGTGTTCTAAAAGTCTCCATGCTTTCTGTTTTACCTCTTCAAGAGAAAGATCTGATGACTTCTCAAGATAACTTTTTGAGATAGATGCTCATCTAATAAATTGATTGCAATCCCATTGAATCAAGTACTTATTCTGATTCAATCAACTCATGACCGTAGTTAAAGCAGTAGTTTACATAGTGCCTAGAATACTTCTATCTTCTTCACAGTTAAAGAGACACTTATCTAGAAGATTCCATCACCAGGTAAAAAGATATTAAAAATATTAGTTAGCCCTTAAATATGTCTGTTCCATCCTACTCTGTGTTTAAAGAGTCCCATCTCATTAGAAAATTAAAAGATGGGTAGAAGAGGCATCATGGGAAGGAATGGTGACAAATATACTCAGATGCACATATTCTTTTTAAATCTAAAATAAGAATTCTTGCAATTCCCTTATAAATATTGAAACTTTAGTGATTAATTTAATAATAAACATCTCCAAATAAATAATTAATGTTATGTCATTAGATAGTTTATGGCAAAACAATGTTTGTCTTGATACTCTTGAAACGAACGAGATTATCTCTCCCAGATATCTTGCAGTGTTTGAAAATGAATTCCTAATATTCTTTAAAAACATTAGATTATATTTTATGTCACTTATGAATACATAATTGAAAATTTAGAACACAAACTTTTGATACTGCTTTAAAATAAGAGCTAATGACAGCAATTATAATTATAAATGAATAGCAAAATTAAAATATGTTTTACTTACATATCTATGCACTTAGGATGGATAGCATAAGTTTCAAATAAGTTAACATTTTAAAATAGTAAAATATCAATTAGTTATATTCCCTATTCAAAATATTTCAATATTACTTTAAAATCTGTGATTGACAATGTGAATACAAGGTATTTATTGAATACCTACTATGTGTTAGATAATGTTTGATACACTAAGGAAATATCAGGATAAAGACAGACAAAAATCTTTACCCTACATGACAGTATTATTTTTGGAGTGGGAGTGCTGAATGCATGTGTGCATGCTAAGTTACTTCAGTCGTGCCTGACTCTTTGTGACCCTGTGGACTGTATCTACCAGGTTCCTCTGTCAATGGGATACTCCAGGCAAGAAGACTGGAGAGGGTCTCTGTGCCCTCCTCCCAGCGATCAACCCGACCCTAAGGATAGAACCAGCACCTGTTATGTCTACCTGCATTGGTAGGCTGGTTCTTTACCATGAGTGCCATCTGGGAAGCCCCAAGAGTGATTAACAGATGATATAAATAGATAAATAGAAAAACATCTTTAGTGAGCATTAGGGATATTGGAAAAATTAATGTAGGGAGATGTGATAAAATATATATATATATATATGATACCTAATTTGCTTGTTATATGTGTGCTGTGCATAGTCACTCAGTCCTATCTGATTCTTTGCAAGCCCATGGACTGTAGCCCACTAAGCTCCTCTGTTCATGGGGATTCTCAAAAGCAAGAATAGTGGAGTGGGTTGCCATGCCTTCTTCCAGGGGATCTTCCCAACCCAGGGTTCCAAAGCAGGTCTCCAGCACTGCAGGTGGATTTTTTACCACCTGAACCCCTAGAGAAGCCCATTTTTTATATATAACATAGTCCATAAAAGTCTTTCTGAGAAAATAATATTAAACAGAATTTGGAAAGAAGTGTGAGGGCAAAGAATGAAGGATATCTGATGGAGGTGTCATCTGAGCAAACATGGGTTCAACCAAGACTCAACCATGTACTATATGTTTTTAGGGAAAGAACAGAAAGAATGATATCTCAATTTTTATATTAAGAATAAAAATACAGAGTTTTTCCCTTGAGGTACATAATTATGAGTAAATTACTAAATGCTAGGTTATGGGAAGTTTGCTACTTAAAGGCTTGTTAATATGGTGGCAGGTGAAAACAGTAACTGAATCTCGTTTTTGTCTAAAAATTCAGAAGACCATTCATTTAAGAAATGTTTAAGTGAGCATGCGATAAAGTGATGTTTTGAGGATGATAAGCAATATCAAATTAATAATACTCATTTATTGTTATTATGGGGTCTAAAACATCATTATAAAGATGAAATGTATGCAGATGGTCATATAGCCACACAGAAAAACATATAGATGCTGAATAGCAGCTATATAAAACAATTGTATTTAATATAAAGAGAACAAACACATAAAGCAAAGATAGTCAAGGAACAGTATATTAGGAAAAGTGACAATGTTCAATATTATTAGAAGAATGTAGGCTCTCTACAAATTTTCTTGAAACAATAAATTTCAAAAGAGGAGGAAAGATATTTCATTCACTAAATCAATTTGCATAGTTCCAGGAATTATCTTAAAAGTGAGAGAAAGATTATGAATTGTTATAGAAACTTCCAAAAACTGTCTTTCAAAAATTGTTTTAGAAACTAATGAAACTACACCAAACTTTAAAAATCATATAAAATTAATCCCTACTTCTGGTTATAGAGAACAAATGGAAAAACAAGATTCATTGCAAAATATTTGCCTTTATAAATTGACCCTTACTTTCTTATGTAGACCTTATAAATACATACCTGAATGTGGAATATGTGAATTCATAGGTAGCCCTCTATGCCAAAATGTTCAGGTCTTTCAGCTTCTTGATGTTAAGGACCAAATGTTAGTTACCTTTGTACCCACCGTCTCAGAGTAAAGTTTGCACAAATTGACATTTAAGATGCTTATTGAATGAATGAATATAGTGGAGCTTAAAACTAACTTTGATTTCATAGGAATCCTGACTTCCACACCTCTAATTGTGTGAAGTGATATTTCTTCTCCGAGGTTGGATGTTTTTTACAAATGAAAACTTGTATCCACCTCATACCTGTCAACACTTTTTAATATTGTGTGAAATAAAGTAGAATGACAAAGGCTGGGATGTGATATTTACACCTTGCATAAAAGAAAGGGAAGGCTGGGCATTTGAGAAGGTCTCTTTTTGAGGGACTTCTAATGAACATCTAAAAATATACCACTTGTCTGCTTTTACCATTTCAAGAACTTAAGTATAATATTCTCTGCTGCTGCTAACTCGCTTCAGTCGTGTCCGACTCTTTGTGACCCCATAGACAGGGGCCCACTGTCTCTGGGATTCTCCAGGCAAGAACACTGGAGTGAGTTGCCATTTTCTTCTCCAATGCATGAAAGTGAAAAGCGAAAGTGAAGTCGCTCAGTCGTGCCCGACTCTTAGTGACCCCATGGACTGCAGCTTACCAGGCTCCTCCGTCCATGGGATTTTCCCATGGCAAAAGTACTGGAGTTGGTGCCATTGCCTTCTCCGAGAATATTCTCTAAATACTTAGGTTCAAAATTATTTTTAGCATAGCTAAATTTAGACTACAGTAAAATCAAATATTTATAGAATAACTAGCTAGCAAGTTTTTAGTTAGTCACTGGAGACAAAGAAAAATAAGACAAAATCCCAGCATTTAATAAACCAGTTTTTAAAAGTTACTTGGGGGGGCACAATACATATATATATACCTGGAAAACTTAGGTTAGACTATAACAAAATGTTCTAACTAATAATAAAATTATAAAGATATAGAGAATTTAAACATATATTGCATGTTTTATATTGAAGTAAACGGGAAAAGATTTAACAAAAAGAGATGAACTTTTGATTTGAAAGGACAATAGTTTTGAAGGGGAAAAACATGAATATATTTATATAGACAAGAAAAATCTTCCAGTAGTAAACTCTAGTATGGGAAAATATATCTATCAATCAAGTCATATACTAAACCTATACTGTATTTGACAATATTTTCAAACTGTGTTGTGTTGTCTACCTCAAAATTCTCCCTCTTATGTTACATTAATTTAGACCAAAATATTTACAACAGTATTAGTTTATGGATATGCACTAGAGGAGCAGGCTAGAGAGGTCATTCATTCAGAAACTATTAATTTGTTTTTCCAGACACTAGAACATACCAAGGAACAAAAATATCTCTCAGCCCTCTTTACATCCTGACAATGAATCAGAAAATATTTTATCTAAACATTCATGCAGTAAATATTTTCAGCTTTTTGAGTCTTATACTGCTTCTATAAATACTCAATCTGTCATTGTATCACAAAAGGAACCCTAGCTAATAGATAATTAAATGTGTATGGCTGTGTGGATGCGTGCTAGGTCATTTTAGTCATGTCTGACTTTGCAACCCTCTGGACTGTAGCTTATCAGGTTCCTCTGTCCATAGGATCCTCCAGTCAAAAATACCAGAGTGGATTGCCATTTCCTCCTCCAGGGGATATTCCCAACCCAGGGATCCAACCTACATCTCTTATCTCTCCTACACTGGCAGGCAGATTCTTTACCATTAGCACCATTTGGAAAGCCCACGTGTATGGCTATGTTCCAATAAAATTTTCTTTATAAAAACAGACCTTAGTCTGGACTTGACCTATTGGGATAAAGTTTGCTGACCTCATGGCTCAGACAATAAAGCATCTGCCTGCAATGTGGGAGACCCGAGTTCGATTCCTGGGTTGGGAAGATTCCCTGGAGAAGGAAATGACAATCCACTCCAACACTCTTGCCTGGAAAATCCCATGGACGGAGGAGCCTGATAGCTTACAGTTCATGGGGTCGCAGAGTTGGACACCGACTGAGTGACTTCACTTTCACTTTGCTGACCTCAATTCTAGCAAAATATTTTATAATATGCTGGAGTAGGAAATGGAAACCCACTCCAGTGTTCTTGCCTGGAGAATCCCTGGACAGGGGAGCCTGGTGGGCTGCCATCTATGGTGTCGCACAGAGTAGGACACGACCGAACCGACTTAGCAGCAGCAGCAGGAGGAGGTGACAAGTCATACAAAAAGACAGGATGGACAGTTAGGAGAATGGAGGTATGAGAGTAGATTAAAATAGTAAATACAGTGGTCAAGGTGCATTTCACTAAAGTACTGTATGTGCAAAGAATTGAGGGAAGTGATTGAAGAAACCGTGCATTTACTGGCAGAATTGTTCCAGGTGGGTGGAAACCTCAGTGCGCAGGGGTATTGCCTGTCTTGTTTTGGGATGAGCAAGGAGACCAGGGTTACCATAGTAAAGTGACAGAAAGGCAAAACAGAAGATGCGATCAAAGAATTTTCTGTGTGCAAGACTACATCCTCATATGCCAGTGCACAGTTGCTTGTTTTTATTCTAAGATAAATTAACAATAAAAGATAAAATTGTGCTCATTCATAATTTTATATCATAATTTTATTTACCTCAATTGCTAAGGTAAATAAATTAGACAATGGTAGTAAATAGTATGGTGTGGTTTAGCTGTTCAGGCATGTCAAACTCTTGCAACCCCATGGACTGTGGGTAGCCTGCCAGGCTCCTCCGTCCATGGGATTCTCCAGGCAAGAATACTGGAGTGGGTTGCCATTTCCTTCTCCGTGTGAACAGTAACCTGTTCCAGTATTCTTGCCTGGAGAAGTGGCCCCCTTGTGAAGAAACCATGGCTACTCTAAAGGAGAATAATTGACATGTGGTCCCCCCATATTCCCAGGTGATAGGAAGCCAGCTGCCAATATGTGAGCGAGGCTCTCCTGGGCAATCCAGCCCTCAGTCTGCTGTAGCACAAGAGTGGAACATCAAGATTAAAAATTTTATTTCAAGTAATTACAAAAATACCTTCCCGTCTTTATGGGGGTTCTTATAATTATTGTGTTGGGAATCTAAACTAACACTTTTTTCCCTGTCATATAAAACACTTGATTAGGATAGTCCCTTTCATGGAGTTTAATATCTGTGAAAAGTGAGTGAAGTGAAGTCGCTCAGTCGTCTCTGACTCTTTGTGACCCCATGGACTGTAGCCTATCAGGCTCTTCCGTCCATAGGATTTTCCAGGCAAGAGTACTGGAGTGGATTGCCATTTCCTTCTCCAAGGGGTCTTCCCGACCCAGGAATCAAACCCAGGTCTCCTGCATTGCAGGCAGATGCTTTACAGTCTGAGCCACCAGGGAAGCCCTGTAGAATATCTGTGGAAAATGGGGACAAATTAAGATGATAAGTGTAGCACTTTTTGTTTATGTTGTCAATTATTGTTTTAGCTAAAAATTTCATTTGGGTTTTTCCGTGTGTGTGTGTGTGTGTGTGTGTGTGTGTGTGTGTGTGTGTGTGTGTGTGTGTGTGTGTTTAGTCACTCAGTCATGTCTGACCCTTTCTGACCCTGTGGACAGTATCCCACTTGGCTCCTCTATCTATGGGATTTTTCCAGCAAGAATTCTGGAGTGGATTGCCATTTCCTCCTCCCGGAGGATCTTCTCAGGGATCAAACCCACATCTCTTACTTCTCCTGCACTGCTGNTTTGGGAAGATACCCTGAAGGAGGACATGGCAACCTGTTTCAGTATTCTTGCCTAGAGAATCCCTTGGACAGAGGAGCCTAGTGGGCTATGTTCCATAGGGTCACACAAAGTCAGATGAAACTGAAAAGACTTAGCACGTATGCACCCCATGTATACAATATTTCCTTGAGTCTGTCTTGTGGTCCTGTTTTCTATACACTTCCATCCTAGTCATAGATATAATTGAGTATAAGAAAAGAGCTTCAGAAGTCAGAGCTAGAACCATACTCACGTATGCTGCTGCTGCTGCTAAGTCACTTCAGTCGTGTCCGACTCTGTACGACCCCATAGACGGTAGCCCACCAGGGTTGGGATTCTCCTGGCAAGAACACTGGAGTAGGTTGCCATTTCCTTCTCCAATGCATGAAAGTGAAAAGTGAAAGTGAAGTCGCTCAGTTGTGTCCGACTCTTAGTGACCCCATGGACTGCAGCCTACCAGGCTCCTCCATCCATGGGATTCTCCAGGCAAGAGTACTGGAGTGGGGTGCCACTGCCTTCTCCGATACTCATGTATAGACAGTACAAATTTTTATTTTTTCATTTAATCATTAATCAAATATGTTGATGTCCTCTCTTTCAAGTCACTGCTTGATCCTGTGAATAATGCAAAGATAAATCAGATATGGTTCACAGAGTTGCTTGTCTATAAATGGAATAAAATACTTACCTAAATAATAAGACTACCATAAGGGAAATACAGATCAAGGACTGTGGAAGGAAGGAATTTGAACTAAGCCTTGAAAGCTGGGTCAAAGAGAAAAGGGGCATTTTGTTAAAGACAATGTGTGTAGAGCTTATTTGTAAATGAGTTGCATTAGAAAATGTCAGCAATTTTTGAAATTTAGGAAGATCTAGTTTTTCGTAGGGAGATTCCAAGATGGCCACCAAGATTCCTGCTCCCTGGCTCCATGCTATATATAATCCCCTTTCTAGAATATGAAAGAAGCCTGCTAATGTAGTACTTGTCATTCTGTGATTAGGTTACTAACATGGGAACGATGAAGGGATTTTTGTAGATGTAATTAAGGTCCCTAATTACTTAACTTTGAGTTAATGTGTTGATTTTCATTTTTCACTTCCTCTTTCTTCTATTTTGACAAAGCTCAATTCTCATTCTCACCC
Source organism: Neotragus pygmaeus (assembly GCA_006410875.1). Lineage (NCBI taxonomy): Eukaryota > Metazoa > Chordata > Mammalia > Artiodactyla > Bovidae > Neotragus > Neotragus pygmaeus. Next base: position 663,531 of record SJYV01047757.1, on the reverse strand, counting down.
ATTCTTAGTCTTACTCTGATAAACTACCCAAAAGTGAAAATACTCTGAGGTACCAAACAAAAAACAAAGCAAATGCCCGAAATACTAGGGTCTGCCAGTAATTCGGTCATGGTCAGTAGTGGTAGGGTTCCCCACCTTTTCCCATCTTATTCATATTTGGGTTAAGGCAAAGGTTGGCATTAGAAACAGAATTTTGACCTGAGTCAAGGTCACAGGATTTTGTAAATTGGCTGGTAGAATTAATGATGCTTCATTTTGTTCAGTAAACTAGCTTCTTCTGTCTCCTAAATTTTGTCCAGTACTTTATGAAAATTGGTCCTAATGGTAAGAAGTACTGAAGGCTGTGGTATCTCTTTTTCATCCAGCCAGTAAATTTATGCCAGTGCTCAATATCTTCCTTTACCTTAGAATTAGAGTAATTAAGATTTGTAAAAAAAAATATGCTGGTAAATACCAGTCTCTTCAGAGTGCCTTATCTGCACTTTTGCCATTTTCAAACTTGAGAGCTTGGTAAGCATTTTCATGGGTCTGTGTTTCTTTCTGCATTTTTGGGGTGCATTCTACATGATTTCAAATAAAAAGAGAAAATAAAGCTTTACTTCCAACAGATTTTTAAATATTTGAGAAAAAAGAACTCTTGTGGGAGGCAAATTGGTATTTTGTACTTCACTGAAAAGTTAAAAAGTTTTTCAGACTCATAGAAGAGTATTACCATCTACTTTAGCCAAAAATTTTTGATTATTGAATACTTTAATATTTAATATTTAATCTTTTGTGGTCACAGGGAAAACTATATATCTAATAGACAGGTAGTTGTTGCAGCTAGATATAAAGAGATGGTCAATAAAAGACTTTCAAGCGTAAAGCTGCATTAGGATAAAATTCTGAGGGAGAAAAATGGAGATATGAGTTTAAGGATAAAAGTGAGTGATGTGAAAATTCTGACTGTTAAAGAAGATCATATTCAAGTGCATTTTAAATGGATTATTGTGGTTATAAAATTATTTTTATTTCATTGAATACATATAAAATAATATAATAATTATATAATAAACATTATTATGTTTATTAAAGGCATAAATATTTAGAATTGCATTGTTATAATAATTTGAACTTGTAATAAAATTTTTTCAAGACCAATTTAAAAATAAATGAGAGGATATGTGGTTTTGTAATGCTCTTCTAGAGGATCTGTGGACAGAATTTTCAAGTCTCAAGGTGAGAGAGACAGCATCGGAAAGGTAATTTAGTGCATTTTAGCCTGCTGGGGAAAAGCACAGAAATTGTATTTAGTAAGAAAGAGCGAGTAAAAGACAGTTTGAGAAGAGTGACATTTTTTACTGAGAATGCCCTGATCGAATCCCTCATAGTTGCCATACACTTTGTAAGGCTCTGTGATCCAAACTGTGTTTCAGGAGGATCTAAGTGTCGTACAAATCGAACTTCACGATATAAGCAAATGTTTCACTATTGACTTGACTTGGAGAATCAATTTTAGAGTCATTTTCTATTGACTGTGTGTTTGATTACCCCTATGGGTATGGTCCAACCCTTCTGAGCAACACTGAGGGCAATATTCAAGGCTAGTACCATTTCAGGCCAACTTACCCAGGGAAACAGTGGAGTTAGGTAGCACCTAATTACCCCAGTCCTGAATTTATGGATCCCCAAGCAGATAAGCATCACTGACTCAATGGACATGAGTTTGAGCAAGCTCCAAAAAATGGTAAAGGACAGGGAAGCCTGGTATACTGCAGCCCATGGGGTCACAGAGTAGGACACATCTTAGTGACTGAACAAAAAAGCAGATAAGTAAACGAGGCCAAACATGGGGAAGTACATGCTATGTAACTCTGTTTCTATACTGGCTTGACCACAACCAGTGGAAAAAGAAGAGATCAACATTCCCCAGAGCTGAAGGCTTATGTTAACCATTTTATATAGATGTCAAATTCTTATTCTTCATTATGTCATTTTTTGGTGTTGTACAAATATCTCCTCTACTTTTCCCTAAACCTTTTATCAAGGAGTTGATTAGATCTAGTATCTTATTGCCTCTTATTATTTACTGGGTTCATTTATTTGCTTATTTTCTCAAAATATCATAAATATTCTGATATCATAATGGATAAGGATCCCCATTGTCATTATCTTCAGAGGATAACATGAGCTATTCATCTTTGGTTGGATTTTTTGCTTCGAGAAATAAAATCTATGTGCTTAACTTGTCCCACTTGTATGATAGCAAACTTCATATGGTGTAAACTTCCTTATTCTGACTTGTTTTCCAAAAGGTCTTGCCAACTTAACGTGTAACCTAGAATTCACTCTTTTGAAAATTCTGTATTTGCTAAATGCCTTTCTCCTCTACCTAGTAATGAATTCACCTTTGATAAATGATGCTTTTATCATTTTCCAATTTGTAAAATGAAGATGACTATGGTGGCTCAGCGGTAAAGAATCTACCTGCCAAAGCAGGAGATGTGGGTTTGATCCCTGGGTCAGAAAGATCCCCTGCAGAAGGAAATGGCAACCCACTCCAGTATTCTTGCCTGAGAAATCCCATAGACAGTGGAGCCTGGTGGGCTATAGTCCATGGGGTCACATAAGAGCAGGACACAACTTTAAACAACACCAGCTAAACAGTAGCAGTCAACCAATTTATTAGAATGTGATCTGCACATCCTACTTTTTTTTTTTTTAATGAAAGGTAAAGATTTACTCTCTTTACAACTTTCAAATATACAACATCATTAACCATAGTCACCATGCCATACATTACATCACCAGGGGTTCTTAATTGTATAACTGGACGTTTGTACCTTTTGACCATCTTCATCCATTTTGCCCTCACCTGAACCCCTTCTGCCTCTGGCAATCACCAATGTGTTTTCTTTTTATATGAATTTTTTTTTCCAGATTCCACATATAAGTGAAATCATTCAGTGTTTGTCTTTTTCTGACTTATTTTACTTAATGTAATGCCCTGAAGTTTTATCCATAATGTCCCAAATAGCAGGATTTTTTCTTTTTTATAGATGAAAAATATTACATTTTGCATATCATATTTTCTTCATTCATTTATTCTTCAATGGACACTTAAGTTGCATTCATGTCTTGCCTATTGTAAATAATGCTGCAGTGAACTTGGGGGTGCAGCTTATCTCTTCAGTTATTTCATCACCTTCAGGAATACCTAGAAGTGGGATTGCTGGATCATAATGGTAGTTATAATTTTAATTTTTTGAGGAAGCTTCATGCCATTTTCCATAGTGGCTGCACCAATTTCATTCATTCCTATCAACAATGCATGTGTATTCTCCTTTCTCCACATCTAAGCCAATGCTTGTTATTTCTTATCATTTTGATGATAGTCATTTTAACANGATGCTTGGGGCTGGTGTACGGGGATGATCCAGAGAGACGTTGGGGGGTGGGAGGTGGGAGGGAGATTCGAGATTGGGAGCTTGTGTGTACCTGTGGTGGATTCATGTCGATGTATGGCAAACCCAATAGAGTATTGTAAAGTTAAATTTAAAAATAAATAAATAAATAAATTAAAAAAAATATATTATGTTAAAAAAGTCAAATACAGAAGATTGTATATTATATGAAAAAAAAACACACTATTCTGATTTTTCCTTTAGAAAAGATACTGTGAATGATATATATGGAAATTTTTTACTGTTTTCAGTAAATACTAATATCAGCATAAACATGCTATGTTCTGATTATGAAGATTTATATATATAATTTAATAGTAATACCTTAGGACTGTTACTCAATCACTGAATATCAATGCTATTTCCTGTGTTTCCCAGAAGGAAAACACTGTCATAGTAGAGGTAAATGCTTTTTTAGGGAAATTTTAATGTGAAATGCTGCAAACTATTTACAATTTGAAATCACAATCAAGTTACAAATAAAAAGATATAATTTAAAAAGAATTCATTCACCCAATTCAACTTGAGCATTTTACTGTTACCAGAACAGAAGTTCCATAACAGCCAGGGCCAGGATTTCTGTTTGTATTGCTCACTGAAACATCTCAGGCAGCAACACTTAGGCTTGTTCTACAGAAAATGACGTAGCAGGTGTTTTCGGTCACATCCCTTTGGACAGTTTCTGACTTTATCTCAACTGTGTCAAAGATATCATTTTATTTTGGCTATAGGTATCAACCTCAAGCATGTCTGAGTTTTTACACAGTGTGGCACAGGACCCAAATCTGAATCTCTAGACCATGCTGAAACTGCTGGCCCAGAAGTGCAGGACAACCCTCTGATGTTAGCAAGTGAAAACTGTTCGGATAATGCTCCAACCAGGCATCTTTCAATTGGATGCTTCTGGAGAGCATTCAGTGTGTTTTTCAACGAAACATGGTATCAGTAAAGAATATGACACCACCTTCCTGCACTTCACCCACGTCCTAGTGTTAGGTGCTTTACATTTGGGGGCAGGTACGGATGTGAGAGTTGAACTACAAAGAAAGCTGAGCACCGAAGAATTGGTGCATTTGAACTGTGGTGATGGAGAAGACTCTTGAGACTCCCTTGCACTACAAGGAGATCCAAACAGTCCATACTAAAGGAGATCAGTCCTGGGTGTTCATTGGAAGGACTGATGCTAAAGCTGAAACTCCAATACTTTGGCCACCTGATGTGAAGAGCTGACTCATTTGAAAAGACCTTGATGCTGGGAAAGATTGAAAGCAGGAGGAGAAGGGGATGACAGAGGATGAGATGGTTGGATGGCATCCCCAACTCAATGGACATGAGTTTGGGTGAACTCTGGGAGTTTGTGATGGACAGGGAGGCCTGGCCTGCTGCGGTTCATGGGGTCATAAAGAGTTGGACACTACTGAGTGACTGAATCGAACTGAACTGAACCTGAACTTAGTAAACATTTTGTCTTGTTTTGAAAATGTATTTAAATTACATATGAAACTCTTCATTTCTGGAATGCATTCCCCTAGTCAAACTGGCACCTTCAAATTCACATAAAGAGAGAGTCTCATAAAACATACAATCTAATAACTACAATAAAAGTTTGGGATAAGTGCTTCTCTTTATAATTTTAAAGGAGAAACAAGTTTAAAAGAATAATGGCATAGGGGATTTTCAGTTTTCCTTTTTAGAGTTATTCGGAAAATACTATATAGGTCAGCTATTCAGCAATTGAATATATATCAACAAGATAGCATCTATTGGTCGAATGAAAGTATAATTGCTACGTTTCTTTACATTTTAATGAGTGTGCCAATTTTTTTAAGCAAATGTTAATTGAACACATTTTTTTTTCTAGACAGTGGGATTGAGCAATATCACCTAATCCTCAAGAGTTTATGACTATGTGAGACTAGGACACATTTTTTAAAAATCAAAATGTAACAAATGAATAAGTAATTGATTTATAATATATAAATCCATATTCACATTTTATGAATGTTTATCCAAATAAAGCTGTCAGTTTTAAAAGTAAATAGAATTATTATATATATAGAATTATTATAATCATATATATTATATTTATTATATACATTATATATAACATATATATGTTATAATTTATTATTATATATTAACATATATATTATATATATTATAAATATATAAAATCATTTTATTAGTGGCCTATTTAGAAAAATAAGTGGATAAAAATTGCAACTTATTATGCCAGTTCAATTCAGTCAGTTCAGTCGCTCAGTGATGTCCGACTCTTTGCGACCCCATGAGTCACAGCACGCCAGGCCTCCCTGTTCATCACCATCTCCTGGAGTTCACTCAGACTCACGTCCATTGACTCCGTGATGCCACCTAGCCATCTCATCCTCGGTCATTACCGTCTCCTGCCCCCAATCTCTCCCAGCATCAGAATTTTTTCCAATGAGTCAACTCTTCACATGAGGTGGCCAAAATACTGGAATTTCAGCTTTAGCATCATTCCTTCCAATGAAATCCCAGGGTTGTTCTCCTTCAGAGTTGGATCTCCTTGCAGTCCAAGGGACTCTTAAGAGTCTTCTCCAACACCACAGTTCAAGAGCATCAATACTTCGGTGCTCAGCCTTCTTCAAAGTCCAACTCTCACATCCATACATGACCACAGGAAAAACCATAGCCTTGACTAGACAGACGTTAGTTGGCAAAGTAATGTCNGCATTTCTTTTCCATGGCGACGGTCTTAATCCCTGTCTCCTGTACAATGTCATGAACTTCATTCAATAGTTCATCTGGCACTCTATCTATCAGATCTAGGCCCTTAAATCTATTTCTCACTTCCACTGTATAATCATAAGGGATTTGATTTAGGTCATGCCTGAATGGCCTAGCGGTTTTCCCTACTTTCTTCAATTTGAGTCTGAATTTGGTAATAAGGATTTCATGATCTGAGCCACAGTCAGCTCCTGGTCTTGTTTTTGTTGACAGTATAGAGCTTCTCCATCTTTGGCTCCATAGAATATAACCAATCTGCTTTTGGTGTTGACCATCTGATGATGTCCATGTGTAGAGTCTTCTTTTGTGTTGTCGGAAGAGGGTGTTTGCTATGACCAGTGCATTTTCTTGGCAAAACTCTATTAGTCTTTGCCCTGCTTCATTCTGCATTCCAAGGCCAAATTTGCCTGTTACTCCAGGTGTTTCTTGACTTTCTACCTTTGCATTCCAGAGATATAATACATATACACGTAATTAAAATTTAGCTCAATATGGAGGAAACTCACTGGGAAGGAAACAAACATACTTAGACATAGATCATGGACTGAAAATTAAAAAAAAATTTTCATTGACACAAGGTGAGTAGTCAGTGAAGAGATTTTATTGATATTGAGCTTATACTTCAGTGTTATATTTCAAGACAATGTATTCTCGGTTGGGACTCTAGATTAATCCTCCATAATGAGTATCAACTAATTAATCCTTCCAGAATCAGTGTACAGATCAAATTTATTTATTGCTAAAATTAAGTTTTGTACATTGAAATAATATGAAATAATGTGTTTGTTTAAAAGTGCATCAGTTGATTTGTCAAGGATGGTATTCTCTCCAGATGAAAAAAAAGGGAACAAATATGGTAAGCCTAAAACTGCTTTCAAATCTTACTGGGATTGGCATATATTTGAATTAGTAACTGTAACTATCATATTCTGCTGTGATGTCTTGTTCAGCTGGCCACTTAAAATTATTTTTAGGTGCTTACCTAGAGTTCTCACATATAAATTTCTTCAGCATATCAACATAAAAATAATTTCATCAATCTCTGCAGTAAATTGTGTGTGTCTGTGTGAAAAATTATATTTACTATTTGTGGAATGTTGAGTACCTTACATTCTGCTATTTTCTGGGGATACAAACTTGAATGAGATACAGTTGCTTAGCTCAATATTTTTACAGTCTAGTAGGGTAGTGCAGACAAGGTAATAGGAAATTTTGGTGGTCGAAATGTTGTGATCTGTCCAAATACTAAATACTGTGGGACTACTCAAGAGAGACATAACCGTCATTTCAGCATATCTGCAGGACAGTTGTTGAAACCTAGGAGGTTTGTAGATATGGACAGAGTGAAAGAGAAGAAAATGATAATTAAGGATAATTGAACATATTTTATGAGAGTTGGAGGCAGAATTATGGAATATTTGGTGAGTTAATAATTCAAAACAGTTATAGCCAAGAATTTGAAGTGTGAGTGGTGAGACAGGAGGTTAAATAATCAATGAAATCAATTATAGACAGATTTATAAGACTATTTAAAATGTTCTTATTCTGTCCTGAAAGCAAAGAGAAAACACCAAAAGATTTAAATATTCACTGAGTGTATTTTAGTAGCAAATATTTAGCATTTAGTTTATACTTTCATCCAAGGAATAATTTTATCATTTCTGATAAGTGATATTCTAGTCTCACCTTAAATAATTCTAACTATTGTGCATATGTACTCAGTTGTGTCTGACTCTTTGCAGCCCCATGGACTGTATGTAGCCTACCAGACTCCTCGACCATGGTATTTTCCAGGCAAAATTACTGCAGTGGATTGCCATTTCCTTATCCAAGGTGTCTTCCCAACCTAGGGATGAAACCCAGAGATTGAACGCATGTCTTCTGCATTGTCAAACAGAGCCTTTACCATTGATCCACCTGGGAAACCCTGCAGGCAATCACAATAATACAATCCAGCCCAACTGACTTGTGCAAAATTATTATACACTGTAAGCAATTACAAAGGTTTATACTGATTTATATTAGGAAATAGTTCATATAATAATTTATTTGAAATACAAAGGAAATTTTTTAGATGATTGCAATTGCAGTTGATATGTAAATATGTTCTTTCCCAAATCTCTTTTTTACTATATTTTAAGTTTATAATGCCTGGAAATATTCAAAAAAGCACTAAAGAATTTTATTTTGACATTATAAGCTTTTGCTAAAATCATACTCTATGTCTTGAGTGATAATTCTCTTCCCAGGTCTATGCCAGAAGCCATGTTAAAGAGATAAAGCCATTAATAAATACCATGCATCATAATTAAAGTATACATAGTTTTATAGGGAACTTGCCAAAAATCTTTGCGTTATCTAGACTTAGGAATGCATCACAGGTAAATATGTTAAACCAGAATGTTTATAAATCTTCTGTGAATTTAAAGTTATCTTCTAGAGACAAGCAAAATTAGAAAAAAGCACTTTATAAATCATAGCATTGAAGTGACTTTTTTTTTCAAAATCTAAAAGCAAAAAAAACATAAGACAAACATCTGTTTACTTCTAACAGATATATTAAAATTGCGTTATAAGATTACTGGTGACAATATCTTAGGCTTAGAATGTTGCTCAAAATGCCTACTACAATCCCTTATACAACTGCATTATTATAGATGCTCCATATATACACACATACTTTGATAAGGAAGAATAAGAAAAGGAATCAATTTAAAAATTAAGGAAGAAGAGGAGAAACAATTTAAGATGTTTGGTGCATATAAATTGCTTTATGAATTAACATTAATGCACATGGAAAACTATTTACTCTTCCAGGAAAACTCATTGAAGTCTAAAAAGTAAAGATAATCGTGGAAAACTGTTGCTTTACTGCATTTAAAGTCAGCGTAGCATAGTGACAAAATTTCTTTTCTCTATCTTCTTTTTCCCTTTTAGGTACTGGATTGGCAACTTTAAAATATAGAGTATTGTTTTCATGAGCCTCTTACTCCTGTGCTGTTAGCACTGATGAGCAAGTCTCCTCTGAAATCAACAGGAGGGTCAAGTACAAAGAGATATGTGAATGTGTGCTAGGATATAAAATGTGCTGCATATTCTTTCATTTGATTAAATACTAAAATGTGAGATATTCTAAGTAGAAATTTTGATACAACTATCACATGATTCAATAAATTTTGATGTATAAATTAGGCAAGTTAGAAAGTTTCATTAATTATCTATGCATTTTAAATTTTATGTGTATGTGCACTTACTTTTAATTAGTCTACATATATTTACTAAACACTTAATATATATCGGGCTTCCCAGATGGCGCTAGTGGTAAAGAAACTGCTTGCCAAAGCAGGAGACCTGAAAGACACAGATTTGATCTGTGGGTTAGGAAGATCACCTGGAGAAGGAAATGGCAACCCACTCCGGTATTCTTCCCTGGAGAATCCCATGGACAGAGGAACCTGATGCACTACAGTCCATAGGGTCGCAAAGAGTAGGACACTACTGAAATGACTAGCTTGCATGCATGCATACTATGTATCAGGCACTAGGGGTAAATCAATTAAGAACTAGTTCCTGTCTTCAAAGACCAATCAGTAAATACATTATTGCATTATTCTTTCCTACAAGACAGAAGAAGTATGTCCTATTCCCGTCATTTGTTCACACTGGGAATGGAAATATCACTGTAGGTAACTTCACTGCTTCTATGTGCCCAACTCTGGTGCCCATGTTGTTCTTTTAATGATAGTCGTTAAGCTACAGAGCCATTTTTCCCCAAAATAAAAAGATCAGAGAGGTACAAGGAGATGTCTGAGTGGTTGGAATTTTCCACATTACTATTCTCCTTCTCACATACACTCCCTGAAATGGAGCAAGCTAAGAGTCATAACTAAACTTGAAAGCTTCCTTCTGGACTGCAGTGGGGCTGAAACTGGGATTTTGTCTAAATTACTTGACCTCTTGGGATGATTTCCTTAATCAATTGCATGCATGTGATTATAAATATGTTCTGTTTCAGAGAAACCAGACATTGGCATCTTTCTATATCCTCTATAAACTTTGGGAGACTACTAAAAATGAGGCAAAATATTTATTCAGCAATTCTTTGCAACACATTCATGCCTAAAAGTGTGAACTCCAGCTATAAAGAAAAATTCAATTCCCCTTTCACAATAAAGTATATCTAGATCTAGTTTACACTTCTATACCTGCGCTGCTGCTGTCGCATCAGTCGTGTCCGACTCTGTGCGACCCCATAGAAGGCAGCCCACCAGGCTCCTCCGTCCCTGGGATTTTCCAGGCAAGAGTAATGGAGTTGGGTGCCATTGCCTTCTCCGACTTCTATACCTATAAGCATCTTATCTACAAGGTGGGAAATTTTGTTATTTTTGTTTTCAATTCAGAGATGATTATTGCATGACCTTGAGGTGGGTAATCCCAAAAGACCTTGGTCTGGGACCGTCCTCCTGGTACTAGTAGCAGAAAGTTAGATTTTATGAATGAAAAGTTTTAGAGTGGTTTTACTGACCACATTTAAAAAAAAATAACATTGTCTAAATTTTTATTGTTCTTATTTTTCTAAAAAAATGACTTATTCAGGAGACAGCATGATAAAATGATTTTTTTTTAATCTCTAAAGAAAAGTTTTATACCTTGTAATATTCTAGAATAGTTTAAGTGTGATTCTGATTAACTTTGTCCCCATCTAATTGTAGGTTCAATCCCTGGGCCAGTAAGTCTTCTGTAGAAGGAAATACAACCCACTCCAGTATTCTAACCTGGGAAATCCCATGGACAGAGGAGCCTGGCAAAGTGCAGTCCATGGGATCACAGAGTCAGACACTACTTAACGACAGACTTTAACTTTTTATCAAGTATATCTGCTTATAAACGAACAAATGAAACAAAGGTGGGGTCTACTGAAATAAATGGATAAATTGTATGAGTTTCTTTTAAAGTTGCATAAAATAGTGTTTCATTCTATACGAGCAATATACAACATTACTGAGAGTTTCTTTTTAATTGATTTACAATAATGTGTTACTTTCAGGTGTACAATGAAGTGGACAGAGGAGCTTGATGGGCCATAGTCCACGGAATTTGCAAAGACTTGGACATGCTTGAGCATGCATGCATGCATGCATCATGTACAGTGAAGTTCAGAGTAAAGTAAATTATATATTTTTTCAGACTATTTTCCAATATAGATTATTAGAAGGTACTGAATATAGTTCTCTGTGCTATACAGTGAATCATTGTTGCTTATTGCTGTATATACAGTAGTTTGTATCTATGAATCCTATACTTCTAATTTATCTCTCCAGCCCCCAGCACTTTCCCATTTGGCAATTATAAGCTTGTTTTCTACATCTGTGAGTCTGTTTTGTATAGATTCAATTGCATTAATTTTTTGATTCTATGTATATGTGATACAATATGAACTTGTCTTTCTCTGACTGACATTATTTAGTATGATATTCTATGGGTTCATCCATGCTCCTTCAATATGTAATTCTCTTAAATGAAATTGCAAAACTTCATTCTTTTCAAAGGTTTAATATTCCATTATGTATATGACTTCTTAAGCCAATCATCTGTTGATAGACACTTGGGTTGTTTCCATGTCTTGGCTATAGTAAGCAGTGCTGCAATAAATATTGGGGTTCACATATCTTTTCAAATTAGAATTTTCTTCTTTTCTAGACATTCAGGTGAATCTAATTGGTAAGGAACATGCCTGTCTATGCAGGAGACATAAGAGACACGGGTTTGATTCCTGGGTCAGAAAGATCCCCTGGAGGAGGGGATGGCAACCCACTCCAGTATTCTTGCCTAGAGAATCTCATGCGCAGAGGAACCTGTGGGGCTACAGTTCATGGAGCCCCAGAATCAGGCAAGACTGGAGCAACCTAGCATGCACACATGCATCTCTTGCCATGTAAATTTTGTCTTATTTAATATATTTGTTCCAATATGTTTCTTCTAGTACACTATATGTTTAAGTTGATACAAATAATCAAGTTACTTTTCTACATGAAATTTCTGTGCTACTTTTACATATTAAGTTACTGTTAGACCAGTAATTTCATGAGAATATAAAAGCTATGAGCACACATAACCTTAAAAATGCAACTGGTTATTTCACTTATTGAATAATTGTATAGCAAAGAAGTTTTGCTTTTATTTCATTTATTTAACAATTGTTGTAATCTCATCACTAAAGACCAGAATTTGTATCTAAATATGGTCATTATTCACTGAAATTAGTACAAAAACAGAAAAACAAAAATAATTCCTCTCCATATCTTCCAAAGAAACTACCAAATTTCATATAGGACACTGTACATTAACACTTGTGTAATCTTCACTAAGAAATATTTTAAGTGAAAACAGAGACTCCATTTTCTCTTTTTCATTTATCTTATAATTCATCTCATAGGGAAAAAAAGGAGAATAGAAGATAAGAGTTTAGCATATTCTAAAATATTTTCTAGCTTAATATGTTGAATTTTAGAGTAAGAATTAGATACTAGTCTACAGATTTCACAAATAGACAGATTTGTGGGAAAGAAAAATAGATTAAAATGGATTAAAGATCCAAACGTAAGACCAGAAACCATAAAACTCCTAGAGGAGAACATAGGCAAAACACTCTCCGACATAAACCACAGCAGGATAATCTATGATCCACCTCCCAGAATAGTGGAAATAAAAGCAAAAATAAACAAATGGGATTTAATTAAAATTAAAAGCTTCTGCACAACAAAGGAAACTATAAGTAAGGTGAAAAGACAGCCTTCGGAATGGGAGAAAATAATAGCAAATGAAGCAAGTGACAAACAACTAATCTCAAAAATATACAAGCAACTTATGCAGCTCAACTCCAGAAAAATAAACGACCCAATCAAAAAATGGGCCAAAGAACTCAATAGGCAATTCTCCAAAGAAGACATATGGATGGCTAACAAACACATGAAAAGATGCTCAACATCACTCATCATCAGAGAAATGCAAATCAAGACCACAATGAGGTACCATTTCACACCAGTCAGAATGGCTGTAATCCAAAAGTCTGCAAGCAATAAATGCTGGAGAAGATGTGTAGAAAAAGGGAACCCTCTTACACTGTTGGTGGGAATGGAAACTAGTACAGCCACTATGGAAAACAGTGTGGAGATTCCTTAAAAAATTGCAAATAGAACTGCCTTATGACCCAGCAATCCTACTTCTGGGCATACACACTGAGGAAACCAGAATTGAAAGAGACACACGTACCCCAATGTTCATTACAGCACTATTTATAATAGCCAGGACATGGAAANTTGGTGGGAATGCAAACTAGTACAGCCACTATGGAAAACAGTGTGGAGATTCCTTAAAAAATTGCAAATAGAACTGCCTTATGACCCAGCAATCCTACTTCTGGGCATACACACTGAGGAAACCAGAATTGAAAGAGACACACGTACCCCAATGTTCATTACAGCACTATTTATAATAGCCAGGACATGGAAACAACCTCGATGTCCATCAGCAGATGAATGGATAAGAAAGCGGTGGTACATATACACAATGGAATATTACTCAGCCATTAAAAAGAATACATTTGAATCAGTTCTAATGAGATGGGTGAAACTGGAGCCTATTATACCGAGTGAAGTAAGCCAGAAAGAAAAACATCAATATAGTATACTGACACATATATATGGAATTTAGAAAGATAGTAATGATGACCCTGTATGTGAGACAACAAAAGAGACACAGACGTATAGAACGGACTTTTGGCCTCTGAGAGAGAGGGAGAGGGTGGGATGATTTGGGAGAATGGCATTGAAGCATGTATATTATCATGTAAGAAACGAGGTCTATGTTCGATGCAAGATGCAGGATGCTTGGGGCTGGTGCACGGTGATGATCCAGAGAGACAATGTGTGGTGAGAGGTGGGAGGGGGATTCAGGATTGGAAGCTCATATACACCTGTGGTGGATTCATGTCGATGTATGGCAAAACCAATACAGTATTGTAAAGTAGAATAAAGTAAAAAATAAAATTAAAAAAATAAAGAAAAATAGATTAAAATCTTTAAACCTGTGTTTGGCAGGTCACACAAATCCTAGTTAAAACTGATAGAGTCACAGAGAATGGATATCTATTATATGTAAACTTACATGACAAATAGGAAACTCAACCATAAAACCCATAGCCAGGACTGCCAGCACCCATCAATGATGGTTCTTAGAGCTAATCTTGATGCTTAGCTGGAAAGTAGTGCATCTCTAACTTTTTAGATGTAGCTATGTGACTCAATTTTTGACAATTGTCAATAGAAGGTATGAGTAAATTTAATGGGCATTACTTTCAGAACCACCTCATACACACTTTCGTTCCATTTTTGGCTCTCTTTCTCTATTGGCTGACTAAATACAGAGGACACTAAACACACTTAGAAGGGTGGAGATACAAGATGGAAAAAAAAAAAAAAAAACTTGCCCATATATAGAGCAGAGGCTGGCCCCCTGAATACTTCTTCTTTCTACTTAAATTCAGTTCAGTTCAGTTGCTCAGTCGTGTCCAACTCTTTGCAACCCCATAAATCACAGCATGCTAGGCCTCCCTGTCCATCACCAACTCCTGGAGTTCACTCAGACTCGCTTCCATCATGTCAGTGGTGCCATACTTACATTAGGTGGTGTATTAAATTAGAAGTACATCTTCATGACAATAAACCAGGGAAATACCAGAATATTTGTTACTGCAAATAACTCTGTTAAAAGTTACCACCAATCCCTGACAAAAATGCTCTTAGATTTCGACCTGGCAGAATGTACATGTGGATAATATAAATTCATGAAAATGAGCCTAAAGTCCCAAATTCCAACCTCTTATCACTCCAAATAGGCCCCTTTAATCCATCTTCCACAGATGGTCTACAGAGAGATTCAACAAGACGGGTATCAGCATAATCATGACCATAAAAACTCTTTTCCATCATTACTTTTTAAATAAAACATAAAGGCAATGGAAGACAAATATGAAGAAAAGTATGCTCGGATGACTCTTTGCTCGGAGGTACTAAGCAGAGAATATCTCATGTCATCACACAGGCAAGTCAAAAGATAAATCTTTTTAAATTTGGATTTTTAAATTTGGGTTTCAACAGTACAGATGCCCTGAACAATTATGCCTTATCTGTATAAAGATGTTTGAGGTTTGAGATATTGTTCCCTATAAAGATGTATTTGGTCTCTACAAAGTTTTTTGAATAAGTTGAGCAGGAAGTGTTTGCTATCATAGAAGGCTACCTTGGCTCATAAAACCTTTTTAGACATCTGGGTTTAGTAGATTCCAATCATTGAATGATAGCTATAGTCTATAGCTGGTAACAACATTGCAGATTTGCCAAACTTGAAAGGAGAAGTATTAACATATAGAAGAAATCATACCATAAAATATAAAATCCCTGAGGAACCATACGATGTTTGCCTTAAGCTTTCAAAGAAAAAAAGGACAGTGAATTCAAGAGAATTAACTCAGGTTTAACTCAACCTAAATTAACTCAAACTTTAAAACTAGGAAATCTTTTGAAAAAAAAGTTTGGTATCAGATTCTGTACCAACTGGCAGAAATTAAGTTTTTAAAGATATCATCACAAAAATCCAATTTTAAAAATGAAATATAATGAGTTTTCAAAATAGAAACATTTATTTGATATCGCCTGATGTAAATGTGTCAGAAACTAAGTGTATATTTTTATAAGGTTTATATTTTAAAATGCCATCTTTTTATGATCAGAGCTTATAAAATCCATATACCCTAAATTCAGAAAATCAAATTGAATTAAAAGAGCCAAGATACAAAGAACTAAAGGTTGCAAGTAAAATTGATGTTCAAGAAATAAATATTTAACATTCTGTTTGTGAAATAATAATTTTGCTAATGTTATCTAACCAGATAAAATTAAAGCTAAAATTTGAATTCAAAAAATAATGTATGGTAGCATGGAACAACTGGATATTTTTCAGTATTTAGTATCTCATAAAATATATGATACAATAAAAAGATGTAACGATCTGAAAAGAAGATAAAAGAAAAAAGATATATGAGGGTAATTTTAAATAGGAAAAATGTCATGGTTCCAAGGCAATCACTCTTTATTCAATTGTAAAAACTGACCACGACCATGATCATTTATCATGTAAACTTTAATATCATTCACTGTCTTTATGCTACATAATTATATTTTCTACCAAGAGGAGAAATTGGTTAAACATATTGTTGCAAAGATATTTAATAGCATTACTCTTTTAAAATGAGGCTTTTAATGTTCCATAAGTACCAATGATAAAAACTATTACACATTTTCTATGTCACATTATTTTGGAAAAGGCAATGGCAACCTGCTCCAGTATTTTTGCCTGGAAACTTCCATGGACAGAAGTGCCTGGTGAGCTACAGCCCATGGAGTTGCAAAGAGTTGGATAGAATTCAGTGACTGAGAACATGCCACATTATTTATCAAATGAAGAAATTATAATAAGCTATTTTTTTAATGTCTTGCTACTTTGTTATTTTATTTTTTCAAGATTTATGGTGAAAAAATTATTGCAAAAAAGTTATATTCCATTAAGGTAATATGACTTGGCAGTGATTGGTTTATCCAATCTGATTATAATAAAAGATCTATGCATTGGGCCCAAATGAAGAAAGTCTAGTAATATACACACACACACATATATATATTGCTTTCTTATTACCTGTAAGCCAGCTACATTTTTCTTTTTAAAGGTCAATCAATGACAGCATGAACTTTTTCTTTTCCAATACTGAAAAGCAGCAATAAATTGCTTTCACTATCCATAGTGGAACTGTATACTCTTGGATAAGTTTTAATTCCAAAAATCACAGCAAGTGACCTTCTTTATAATATCACTATTGTTTGTCTAGTTTCAACGATAGTCTTGTGACAATATCCTAAAGTTTTCACAATTCTGGTATTTCTTGTCAAGTTGTCAGTCACAACGTGAATTTACATTAAAGCAGATTTTTCTTCAAGAACTTTGAGTTAAAAGTTCAAATACAATCTAATATGACAGAACTCTATAAAATGCAAGATGTGTCACACAGATTTTTTTTTTTTAATTTAGATAGGTAAACACTTGAAGAAATTGAATAGAACAAATACATACTTAAACCATTTGAACTTTTCTAAATAGAGTTTGGAATATTCTATTTCCAATGTGCAGACTCATTCTTCTTCTTCCTTGGTCACATCACATAGCCTGTCAAATAGCATGTATGCTGAATGCAGTTTGTAAGACTGATACTGTCCAATCAGTATGAACTATCTGCAAACACTCTGCAAAGGAAATTGCCTACTACATAGGTCAGAGTTGATAAAGAGTTTACAAAGATAATTTAGCTTATTTATTTATTGGCCAATGCATTGTCCTTAAAAGAAAAAGATGTGAGTGAGAATTCCAACTAATCTTGTCTAAGTTAATTTCACCTAAGGTGAAATTGCTTTAGGATGATTTTGATCAGACCCTTTAAAAATGTAGCCCAATGATTGTTAGATATGACATTTATCAGAATTNAAAAAAAAAAAAAAAACAAAAAAAAAAAACAATAAGGTTGGGGAGTGGGGAGTGACATAAGGGTTTAAAAAAAAAAATCCTCACAGTTTATTCTTTTTTTTTTTTCATCTAAGGGCTAACATTGCTGATTTAAAATGACAATATAGTCAGTATTACACATAAGCCATTTATTCAACTTTGGAAACAATTTGTTTAGTGAAAGTCACTCAGTCCTGTCTGACTCTTTGAGACCCCATGGACTATACCCATGGAATTCTCCAGGCCAGAATATTGGAGTGGGTAGCCTTTCCCTTTTCCAGGGGATATTCCCAACCCAGGGATAGAATCCAGATCTCCCATATTGCAGGCAGATTCTTTACCAGCTGAACCATCAGGAAAGCCCAAGAATACTGGAGTGGGAAGCTTATCCTTTCTCCAGTGGATCTTCCTGAACCAGGAAGCCAACTGGGGTCTCCTGCATTGCAAGTGGGTTTTTTGTTAACTGAGCTATCAGGGAAACAAGTTAAGTTTCTGATAATTCTTTCCTGAGTCAGTACTATAATCATAATTTTCAACTTATTAGGAAATTAGACTCTTAGCCTGTCTGCAAATTAAATCTGATCCTAGTTATGAGCAGTTTATAGCCAGAAAAGTAGAGGAAATATCATGGACTTTTGAAACAGATGGACTTGGTATTTAAATTTTGATTCCTGTATATTAATGTTAAGCTATATGAAATCTGAAGTGTTATTCAACTTCTCTGAGACTGAGTTGCCTCAAAGTAATGTTTATCCATGGCTTCTCTTGTGGCTCAGTTGGTAAAGAATCCACATGCAATGTGGGAGAGGAGGTTTGATCCCTGGGATGGGAAGAACCTCTGAAGAAGGGAAAGGCTACCCATTCCAGTACTCTGGTCTGGAGAATTCCATGGATTCACAGAGTCTAGACACGACTGAGTGACTTTCACTAAACTAATGTTTACCTAGTAGAGCTGCAATAGTAATTAATGAAGATAATACATATAAACCAATTATCATAATAACTGCAACTAACAGTCATTTGAAGGATGGTAATTTCTGCTAATATATTATTTTTTACCTGTCCTAGGAAGTAAAGCTAACCAAGCATTCTAGGCTTAATATAAAATATATAGTCACATAAATTATTTAATTTTTTCCCTTCCAAATATCCATTTAACTTGCTACCTCATTTTTTACTGGAATTTCTTAAAATACTAGCCTTTTAGTAAGAACTTCCTAAGTCATCCTATCTGAAATTATACCTCACCACCTCCCTCTCCTTTTCTCTAAACTATTTTACTCCATGTTTTTATCATTGCCTAACATTCTAAATAGGCTCCCCACTTGGTCCTAATGGTAAAGAACCATTTTCCAGTGTAGGAGACGTGAGGATCCTTAGGTCAGGAAGATCCCTTCTTTGGGGCAATAGCAGCCCACTCCAGTATTCCTGCCTAGAGAATCACATGGTCAGAGAAGCCCGACATGCTACAGTGCATAGCAAAGAGTTGAAAATGACTGAGCGACTAACAATTTCACTTTTCTTTCTTGAGGTCCTAGAAGTTATAGTTTACACTGATATACCAAGAATAACATAAACATGTGATTTCTCAACTTCATGTGCTCATGAATTATTGGGATATCTTTTTAAAAATGAAGATTCTCATCCAATGAATTTCATGTGACAGATTCTGCATGTCTGTGAAATCTAATCAATGCCACTATTACTGGCCCTCAGATCTCACTTCGAGTAGCGTGATTACAAAATATTGTAGATTGTTTAGAAGAAAGGTATGTGAAGGGTACCTTTTGAACAACCACTGATTTTTAAGTTAGAAAAATGATCCAGTAATAATTAAGTCTAATCTTTTTATTTTTTCTTTCTTTTTTATTTCCTTCAGTATTGATGTGTTTTACCTAAAATTGTAAGTTTGAGCTATTAGGTCAATAGGGTAAGTCCATAGCTAACCTTCAAAGAGCAAGGTTAGCTATGAACTTTGTCTATCTACAAGTCTCCTAGTATTTTAAGTAGAAGGCTTTAAATTCAACAAGGCTGAGAAGACGAGGATATATAGGCAATGCTAAAAGTTAATATGCTTAAATTTCCAATGGAGTACTATAGCAAAAGGAAGTTGGAAATTATATCACAGCTGCAGGATAATGTAGAAGTAGAAATAAGAAAATATATCTGTTCCTGGTAAACTATTACAAAACAAGCACATATTAAATTGTCTATTTTTGTTTTAAAGAAATATGGTGTGGAGCCCAATTTCTCTGAGATTCTTTAGGGCAAACAGATAAGATTTTCTATGTCACATCCCTAATAAAATGAATCTATATGTATCTGTTCATTTGTGCTAAGACACTTCAGTTGTGTCCGACTCTGTGACAAAATTGTGGACTGTAGCCCAACTGGCTACTCTGTCCATGGAATTCTTTAGGCAAGGATACTGGCGTGTGTTGCCATGCTCTCCTCCAGGGGATTTTCCTTACCCAGGGATCAAACGCACCTCTCTTAACTCTCCTACATTGGCAGTCAGGTTCTTTACTGTTAGGGCTTCTTGTCTTGGTCCGTAACAGGATGCTTCCAGAGGGAACAGGATATTTCCCTTGCTCCTACCTTTGCGTTCCCACCTTCCAGCAGATGACTAAGATTACATAGTCCAGAGCTTTGTGGCAATGAATTTATTGTCTCTTTACCACTATGAAGTCTTCTTTTGCTTTATCCTCCAAACTCTAAGTAAAAGTGATGTTATTGTTGTTCAGATGGTAACTCGTGTCCGACTGTTTGTGACCCCATGGACTGTGGCCTACCAAGCTTCTCTGTCCTCCACAATCTCCCAGGGTTTGCTCAAATTCATGTTCATTGAGTCAGTGATGCTATCTAACCATCTCAACCTCTCTTGCCCCCTTCTCCTTTCTCTTTCAATCTTCCTCAGCATGAGGGTCTTTTCCAATGATGCATTTTTCCTTTTTTGCAGCCAGTTTTACAGTTCTTTTTTCCTTCTGAATCTTAACTTTCCAAGTGCTATTTCTATAAGTAATAGTTAGGAGAGATTAATTATGATTCTCAAACTCAAGTATACAGCCTATCTTCAGATTCCATGCTTCCTTTTTTATTTTCTGGAAGAATCCTTGATCCCTTTCTGTTTTCTTCTATGGCTGTGATTGTGCCACAGTTCTGTGATCGTAGTGCCAAAACCTAAATGGGTAGAGGTCATGAAAGCACTAGTTTCTCCCTGGGGCTCTCTTTCTACACAGACTGCTTTTGGTACATTTTATGTCCATTCCACATAGCACTTAAAAGTTCATTTATTTTTATTTAAAAATATTTTTCCCCTGTTCTCAGTTTTTACTCCAGCTTCCTTAAATATCCTGAATTTCACGTATACTTCATAATGGAACTTGGTACAGCACCAGGTTTTAAGTTGATAATACAAATTTGTAAAACTTTAAATGTGTAGAAATAGTCCTCTTTAATTATTTATTAAATATATATTTTATGTAAATTTTATTAAAGAAATATAATGACATTTGAATGTTGAATAAAATACATCACAAATAAAAGTATCTCTACTTAATTTCAAATCCTTAATTATTTAACATTAAATATGAACAACCATCTTTTTGAAAGCAGTATAATTAATTTTTCATGCTAATATGACATAAAATTATATTTCTTTTGAATTAGAAGGTAAAAGAACAATAAAAAATTAGCAATTATTTCTTTGGGATTTATAAAATAAAACCAATTAAGCAGTTGGACTTAACTATGTACAATATATTAAAACAATTGATTCAAAATGTCTACATCACAGAAATTCATATAAATAGAAATCTGGTTTTTGACAAGCAACTTAACAATGGCAAAGGAAATCAAATTTCTAACAATTATAGTGTCTTATATTGTAGTATTAGATATTTGAGTACATCCATTGATTTTCTTTTAAGGCTCTGACAGTCACAGAAGAGCAAAGAAATTAAGGTGAAAACTAGCTCCTTAAAATTGTTCAAGGTCATCTCTGAAAATGGAGAAGCTGAGTAATAAGTTCACAGGGCTGAAGAAAATTTTTAGAATGGTCTGGCCATTTTGTCTTTTGAATAGGATAGCCAGAATAAGGTATTAAAAATTATCTTCTCTTCATATTTTATTTACATATTTATTATTACTTTATCATTAGTTTAAATTTTCTAGAAACAATCTACCTAATGCCATCAGGTTATTTGCTCTTGGATTTACCTGATGCAGAGTTTAAAATGTCTGTGAATAAATATATGTGAAGTTCTTAGTGCAGTATCTGGTATTTAGTAAATAACTATTATGCCAAATAAAATAAAATGTCTCTGAAATAGGGTGAGAGACGGGCTTTAAGACACATTCTTATTCTGATTCTAGTGTATATCATTTATTATGCCCCATCCTGATGTGGTTGTGGTGATACACCTGCAGTGTTTATAAGGCTCAAATCAGCAATGGAATAGATATGAGAGAATGGCTTTCTGACCCCTTCATTTGCCTCCTTGATTCTTCCCAATTTCATACGAGCAAAAAAGATTTCCTCCTCCTCCCCACTTCCCTCTTGTTCTGAGTAAGTTAGTAGGAATTAAACATAGACTGACTATCAATGCTAATTTTGTTAACATGGGAATTGCATTTAAAATTAACCTTCTGTTTTATTCTTGTATAAAATGTCCCAACAATAATCCTTTGTTCCCAGGGGAAGATGAGTTCCTTCAAGATCTAGGAAAATGTTTTCATGAGGACAAGGATATTGACTTGGTCATTGATTTAAATGCTTTCTTGGTCACCCAAGTAGGGACCCCTATTGCTCACATATATCCTTTTCTCCTCCTGGGCATATCAGTAGCCCCTGATCCCAACACATGACCACATTCAAACCAATTGGTGTAAGCAAAAGTGATATGTGTCCTTTCCAGGAGAAAAATACTTACTGGTTTATAAGACCAGTGCTTTTTACCTTGCATTGGCAATCTTGGAGAGAGGTTTTGCTGAGATGATGAAGTTACAAGATTAACAATGCATCATTACACACTAGAGTTGCTGCATCATTGCACAATCTACAATTGCCTTAGAGATTTGCATAAGTAAAAACAAACGTTACAGTGTTGAATCACAATAGTTGGAGTTTTGCTGTTGTTTTTCTTGTTTTTTTTTTTTTTTTTTCCGTAAGATAAAATAGCATAT
Source organism: Neotragus pygmaeus (assembly GCA_006410875.1). Taxonomy (NCBI): domain Eukaryota; kingdom Metazoa; phylum Chordata; class Mammalia; order Artiodactyla; family Bovidae; genus Neotragus; species Neotragus pygmaeus. Next base: position 640,525 of record SJYV01047757.1, on the reverse strand, counting down.
TCTGACTCTCATTCAGTTCAATTCAGTTCAGTTCAGTCTTTCGTTTATGTCTGACTCCTTGTGACCCCATGGACTGTAGCATGCCAGGACTTCCTGTCCATCATCAACTCCTGGAGATTACTCAAACTCATGTCCATTGAGTCATTGATACCATCTAACTATCTCATCCTCTGACATCCCTTATCCTCCTGCCTTTAATCTTTATCAGCATCAGGGTCTTTTCAAATGAATCAGTTCTTCACATCAGGTGGCCAAAGTATTGGAGTTTCAGCTTCATCACTAGGCCTTCCGATGAATATTCAGGACTGATTTTCTTTAGGATGGACTAGTTGGATCTCCTTGCAATTTAAGGGATTCTTGAGAGTCTTCTCCAATACCACAGTTCAAAAGCATCAATTCTCTGGCACTCAGCTTTCTTTATAGTCCATCTCTCACATCTATAAATGACTACTGGGAAAACCATAGCTTTGCCTAGAGGTACCTTTGTTGACAAAGTAATATCTCTGCTTTTTAATATGCTATCTAGGCTGATCATAACTTTTCTTTCAAGGAGTATGCATCTTTTAATTTCATGGCTGCAGTCACCATCTTCAGTGACTTTTGGAGCCCCCCAAATAAAGTCTGTCACTGTTTTCACGGTTTCCCCATCTATTTGCCATGAAGTGATGGGACCAGATGTCATGATCTTAGTTTTCTGAGTGTTGAGTTTTAAGCCAATTTTCTCACTCTCTTATTTCACTTTCATCAAGAGGCTCTTTAGTTCTTCTTTGTTTTCTGCCATAAGGGTGGTGTCATCTACATATCTGAGGTTATTGATATTTCTCCTGGCAATTTTGATTCCAGCTTGTGCTTCATCCAGCCCAGTATTTCTCATGATGTACTCTGCATAGAAGTTAAATAAGCAGGGTGACAATATACAGCCTTGACATACTCCTTTCCAGATTTGGAACCAGTCTATTGTTCCAAACAAATGACTTTGTTTTTATTTCAGAGTATTTCTTTAAGTTCCATGAGCTTAATGTCACTTGCACACAGATTTCCTCACTCTTGAATAACAAATAATCTTGTGGGCACTGTATGTCACAAAAGTGAGTTGAAGTCGCTCAGTTCTAACTATTGCTTTCTGACCTGCATACAGATTTCTCAGGAGGCAGGTCAGGTGGTATTGTATTCCCTTCTCTTGAAGAATTTTCCACAGTTTGTTGTGATCCACACAGTCAAAGGCTTTGGCACAGTCAATAAAGCAGAAGTAGATGATTTTTCTGGAACTCTCTTTCTTTTTCAATGATCCAGCAGATGTTGGCAGTTTGATCTCTGGTTCCTCTACCTTTTCTAAATCCAGCTTGAACATCTCTGAGTTCATGGTTCACATACTGTTGACTCTAATTTCAAGGATCTAAAATAGTGCTTGACACAAATAAGTATGTGCTAGTTTACTATATCTACATAACAAATTGCCACGAATTTGATGGCTTAGAGCAACGTTCACTTTTAGCTCACAGTCTATAGGTCAGTAGTTCAGATTGCCATTAGTAAATTCTCTGCTCAGAATATTATCAGACTGAAATCAAGATGCTGACCAGGCAGAGTTTTCATCTGGAAGCTCTGGGTAAAATTCAATTAAAAGCACATTGTTGTTGGAGTAATTCAGTTTCTTGTAACATGAAAGTGCCTGTTTCTTTGCTGCTAATCAGGATCACTCTTAGATCGCAGAAGTTATTGCATTCTTATCCATGTGTCCCCTCCCCTCTTCAAATTAGAAATGATGTATCAGGTATTTCTTGTACTTTGCATCTCTGAATTCCCTTTTCTTTAGTCTTTAGGTGCATATTTTAATGGCCCATGTAATTAGGTCATATCAACCTGGATAATCTCCTTTTAATTAGTTCAAGGTCTACAGATTAGTAAACTTCATTACAATTTCTTTTGCCATGGAATGTAATATAACCATAGTAGTTGCTGCTGCTGCTGTAATTCACTAAGCTGTGTCTAACTCTTTGTGATTCCATGGGCTGTAGCCCACCAGGATCCTCTGTCCATGGGATTTTGTTGGTAAGAATACTAGAATGGGTTACCATGTCCTTCTCCAGGGGATCTTTCTGAACAGGGATTGAATCCTCTTCTCCTGCTTAACAGACAGATTCTTTACCACTGAGCCACCTGAGAAGCCCATGACCACAGTAGTTATAACTTATTAAATTCAGTTTCCAAGACACTCAAGGGAATAATGAGAATATATTAAAGAGGGAGTCTTTCGGGGTCATCTTAGAATATTTCCTACTGGAGATTGTTTTCCTGGAGGAATAAATGAAATGAAAGAATAATGATAGAATAAGTGTATGGCCACACACCAAAAAATCAAACAGGGAAAATATACCTGCAAATGCATATACACACACATGCACACACACATACATGTATACACACACATATAAAATGCCATTATGATTACTAAAAAAAATTCTGTACTAAGAAATACCACATAGAAACCCTCTACCTATGAATATTTTACTATTAATTTGAAGATCTAAAAAATAAAATTTAATGAAAATTTTCTCTGAACATCAGAGAATTTCTAAAATAATTTTAAGAAAATCATCTCTAAAAGTTAGCTCTGAAAATCATTTACAAGACTGAATACAAGTTCCAAGGTGACCTTTCCTATTAATAATTCAGATCTTATATAAAAGTTACTTCCACGAGTCCTTCTGAACCTCCCAAAACTCAGATGTTATGAATTTATGCCATAGCATTATGTACAACTAGACTTATAACTAACTCATCATACTTTGGACATGATTTCTTAATCATCTGCTCACCACTGTATTCCTGAATGCTAGCACATTGTATTTATTGGATACATCATGTTGTGGTTTTCATAAAGCCTTGATTTTTTGCCCTTTTTCTCAACTTCCACAATATTAGTTCTTAAGTTCTTATTATTAAAGTTTCATATGACACTGCAATTACTTTGAGTGCTATTTTTATTTTCTCATATGGATTATATGTTCTTCAAAGACAGATATTATTTCTTTTTCTCTCCCTTCTAGTCTCCACAGCATCCAACATCATCATTAGTAGATATATTCCCTAAGGATTTGTTGTTTGGTTGATCAATGAGCAAGAAAGCATTTAACAAAGCAAATTTTATGTATCAAAGTAATTTACAAAGTTAGATGTTATATTAGTTGTTATTTATGGAATAGAAGGCAAAATTGGTAAGAGAAAGTAGAAAATCTGTATAAGCTTTTTAGGGAAAATATTTTGTAAATTTTTATAGCATAAATATCTATAAATCAAACAGAATAACATTTTTTTTTAAGTCCTCCACTTAAAAAAAACCTGGTGCCCAAAGCTGGAAAACTTAAAAGATTGAAATAATTAATGTAATATTGGATTCTAACTCAAAGCCTAAGTCAAATATATATGTGCCTGTGTTGATATAAGTAAATTATTGATAAAATAAATTTATGAGGTGAGGGAATTTTTTTTTTTCTTTTCAGAGGATATCTAAATAGTACTCATAGGTATCTTGCCACTTCCACTAAGTGTCACTGAATTTCCTCCTTGATTGTGAGCTGGACTTCAGGACTTGTTTCCAGAGAATATACTATGCATCAAGCATTGTACCAAGCATTTTATGTAACTACATAGTAACTTTGTAACAAGGAAATCTAGAAGACACTGCCATAACCAAATAATCACCAGTAGTAAGTCTTATAGATGACATCAGAGTGTGTTGGAAGGGAACTTTAGCTCTGATTTTTGCCCCCAAACATAGAACAGTAGCCTAATTATGAGAAAATAAATGACATTCTGCAAAGTAAATTATCAATATTCTTCAACATTCTCCAGGTCCGGTCAGGAAAAATGTAAAGACTCCTAAACTGTTGTAGACAGAAGGAAAACACGGAAACATGAAAATGGAATGGAATGTAGTATCCTAATCTAGATGGTGAAACAGTAAAAAGACATTATTGGGAAAATCGCTAACATCTGTTTTAAAATCTGAATAAAATCTGGTGTTTAATTAATACTAATGAAATAATATTTTTTCCTAGTATTGAAAAATGTAGAAGGTTATGTAAGATGTTATATAACAGAGAAAATTTGTCAATGGGCATATAGAACTTCCTCTACACTGCAAGTCTTCATAAATCTAAAATTATTACAAAGCAAAGTCTAAAAGTTTACTAAAATTATATATCTATCTCTAGCCATATGTATGTATTATTTTATATATCAGTTCAGTTCAGTCATTCAGTCATGTCTGACTCTTTGCAACCCCATGGACTGCAGCATGCCAGGATTCCCTGTCCATCATCAACTTCTGGAGCTTGCTCAAATTCAATGTCCATTAAGTCAGTGATGCCATCCAACCATCTCATCTTCTGTCTGTCCCCTTCTCCTCCTGCTTTCACTCTTGCCCAGCATCAGGGTCTTTTCTAATAAGTCAGTTCTTCCCATTAGGTGGCCAAAGTAATGGAGTTTCAGCTTCAGCATTAGTCCTTCCAGTGAATATTCAGGAATGATTTCCTTGAGGTTTGATCCTTTAGGATTGACTTCTTTGTCTTGATAATATATATCAAATATCCATAAATATGTATTTTATATAAAATATATTTTAATCCATTTTGAGTTTATTTTTATGTGTGGTGTTAGAAAGTCATCTAGTTTCATTTTTTTACCTAAATGTAAGACCAGAAACTATAAAACTCCTAGAGGAGAACATAGGCAAAACACTCTCTGACATAAATCACAGTAGGATCCTCTATGATCCACCTCCCAGAATACTGGAAATAAAAACAAAAATAAACAAATGGGATCTAATTAAAATTAAAAGCTTCTGCACAACAAAGGAAACTATAAGTAAGGTGAAAAGACAGCCTTCTGAATGGGAGAAAACAATAGCAAATGAAGCAACTGACAAACAACTAATCTCAAAAATATACAAGCAACTTATACAGCTCAACTCCAGAAAAATAAACGACCCGATCAAAAAATGGGCCAAAGAACTCAATAGACATTTCTCCAAAGAAGACATACGGATGGCTAACAAACACATGAAAAGATGCTCAACATCACTCATCATCAGAGAAATGCAAATCAAAACCACAATGAGGTACCATTTCACACCAGTCAGAATGGCTGCGATCCAAAAGTCTGCAAGCAATAAATGCTGGAGGGGGTGTGGAGAAAGGGGAACCCTCTTACACTGTTGGTGGGAATGTAAACTAGTACAGCCACTGTGGAAAACAGTGTGGAGATTCCTTAAAAAATTGCAAATAGAACTGCCTTATGACCCAGCAATCCCACTGCTGGGCATACACACCAAGGAAACCAGAATTGAAAGAGACACATGTACCCCAATGTTCATCGCAGCACTGTTTATAATAGCCAGGACATGGAAACAACCTAGATGTCCATCAACAGATGAATGGATAAGCAAGCTGTGGCATATATACACAATGGAGTATTACTCTGCCATTAAAAAGAATAAATTTGAATCAGTTCTAATGAGATGGATGAAACTGGAGCCTATTATACAGAGTGAAGTAAGCCAGAAAGAAAAACACCAATACAGCATACTGACACATATATATGGAATTTAGAATGATAGTAATGATGACCCTGTATGTGAGACACCAAAAGGACACAGACATAGAGAATGGACTTTTGGCCTCAGAGGGAGTAGGAGAGGGCGGGATGATCTGGGAGAATGGCATTGAAGCATATATACTATTATGTAAGAAACGAATCACCAGTCTATGTTTGATACAGGATGCAGGATGCTTGGGGCTGGTGTATGGGGATGATCCAGAGAGACGTTGTGGGATAGGAGGTGGGAGGGGGATTCGGGATTGGGAGCTTGTGTACACCTGTGGTGGATTCATGTCGATGTATGGCAAACCCAATAGAGTATTGTAAAGTCAAATTAAAAAATAAATAAATAAATATTTTAAAAAATTTATTTTAAACATGAATGTATATATATGTATCTATACATATCTAATCTAACTCAGGAAATGTTTATCTTAAACTCAAATTATGGACGGTGTTTTGTTAACATTTTTAATCTTTCTCAGGTACTAGAGAACTGTAACTTTAAATATAGATGGAAGCAGACACTTCATAAATGATTTGTGATAATTACATAGTTTTTTATAGCCTTTTGTTGAAAAACACTCACTAAAAAAAGCCTTGTCTAGCAAAAGTACATGACCACATATGTGCACACTTGCACATACCTACAGAATTAAATCAATAAAACCTAGGAGACTTACTGAACTAGAATCCCCATTTCTCATAGCAGCAAAGTGCTCATTAAGAAGGTCTTTCTTAAAAAAACAAAAACAAAAACAAAAAGAAGGTCTTTCTTTAAGCCTCAGGTTCATTATCTTTAAATGGGGACAGGAATATTTCCTACATCACAGTATTATTCTAAGATATAAATGAGATCATACATGTGGAGTGCTTAGAATTTTATACATAGGAAGCACTTATTCAAAGGTTAGATATTAATATAATTATTTTTGGCATCTAATCTAGGTCTACCATGTAATTTGTTTCCATTTCATGATAGAATAAAACTAGTAATTAATATGCTCTGAGAAACAATTAAATACCACATATTATGCCAAATAAATTCTTATTTAATTATCTTCACAAACAAATATATTGGTATAGCTCCATTACATGCATGAAGAAACAGTGACTTAGAAAATTTAAGTAACATGTTCAGATTTGAAACAGCAGTAGAGAAAGGAGATGGATGCTCAATTTGGCCTGCTTAACTCTAAAATCCACATGTACTATAGCAACTTTATTTTACCAATATTTCATTATGGATTCAAGGTAATTAGGCTAAATGAAAACTAAATAGCTAAAACTATGACTGGCATATAGAATACCCTCAATAAAAGTTTATTTTTTTTATTTATAACAGTTAATATAGCCTAAATAGAATAAGATTATTTTCATATAAAATGATATTCCCATCTGATAAAATGGTTTTTCAGCTCCATATATTTGTTTCAGAAAGTTTTAGTATTTCTAATTGCCTTCACAATCTTATTTTGTTGTATTAAAAAATAGCTTTTGGAGCTTGCCTTCTTATCATTTACTTAATTCTTCTCCTTTAAAAAATCTAATTATATTATCCATAAAAAAATAAAGAATATGCAAGAGAAAGCATAAAGACATTTAAATTAAAGGTGGATAAAAACTTTTTATAGATCTTGAAAAGTAATTTTTTTCTGAAAAATATTTTAAAGAAGATAGATAAATATGTCATATAATGGATAGTTTGTATAGCATATATCACAACTAGGAAGATTGTTCAGGAAAAAAATGGAGCTTATTTTAAGCATAACACAGGTTTGTTTTGAGAACACATGCATGCTCTAGAAGTTTTGGCAGAAGTAGCATATAAAACATTAGGAGAGAGAGAATCCTGGATGCCTTTTCCAGCTCCCAAATTTTCAAGTATGGTAGCTAATGGGTAGCTAATTGAGTAGCTAATATTCTTTTAAGCACTCTTTTCCAAGGGTTTCATCCAGAATGATTTTCATAATAGGCAAAGCCAAATCCTGTGGGATTTCCTTGCAATTTGTTCACAGGGTGTCTCTCCTATGTGTTCGAATGCAAGTCCTTCAACTACTACATAAAAGCTACTATTTTATTCTTTTCTTTGGGAGAAATTGGATGCTGAAATTTGACTTGCTAAGTCCAGCTGTGGGAGCCATGAGAAAACTCTTCAGCATCAGGGCTTCCCTGGTGGCTTAGCAGTAAAGAATCTGCATGCCAATGCAGGAGACACAGAGATGTGGATTTGGTCCCTGGGTCAGGAAAATTCCTTGGAGAAGAAACCGACAACCCACTCCAGTATTCTTGCCTGGGAAATCTCATGGACAGAGGAACCTGGTGGGCTACAGTCCATGGGGTTGCAAAAAGTTGAACATGGTTTAGCGACAAAACGTGAATAACTAAGTCCAGCAGTGGAGGCCTTGAGAGAATTCCTCAGCATCTCTAGGCTGTGGGACAACACTTTCTATCAGTTTTGTATTATGCTTCCTCACATGAGAACCATCCTATTTATTTATGTCTATGATATCACAGAGCTTATTATTTAAACTGTCACTTAGCTTTCAATTAATTTTTTACCTCCTCCCAAATTTTTTTTCTCCACTTTTCGTGACTCAAACATAGCATCATGACTGAAATTTATGAAACTTCATAAATGTATATGTCTCCTGTACAAACAGGAAGAGCAATTTATATGTCTCCTATGCAAGCACATATGGTCTCTTAAGATGAGAGGCACTAACAACTGAAAAATGCTTTTCTTAATTTTTCTTATATGCAAGAGCCAAGATGAAGCTAATAGCTCTGTGCAAAAATAAATCAACAAATTTAAAAATTTAAAGTGCTTAAAAAATTCCTAAGTAAAAATTAAAGAGAAGGAGGAGGAAAGAAGAACCAAGGAATATGTAAATGTGGAAAACACAACTAGTTAAATTCTTTCTCTGTTTATTGTCAGGTTTTTAATAGAAACATCCCTTCTCAATTTCTCAGATAAAAACTACAGAAAATAACCATTATTCAGCTGTGTTTTGGTTAATGGATTTTTTTAGGAATACCTGCAAATGTGCTGAGTTTTACATTTAGGCATATACAAAGGACTCAGGTACATAGAAGCTGCAGAGAGAGTAGAATTGATACATTTTATAAAAATGACAGATATAAGAGATATCCATCTTCTCCAATGAATAGGATTTTTATAATCAGGTCAGCTGTGTTTTCTTGATCTCTTCATTTTGCTTGTATCCAATAACAGTAACTGGAGAAGAGGATGGCTACCCACTCCAGTATTCTCGCATGGAAAACTTTATGGACAGAGGCTACAGTCCATGGCATCGCAAAAAGTTGGACATGACTGAGTGACTAACAAATAACAGGAGACTCATCAGTCCCATCTTCAAATAGATTTGTGTTTTTACATGTGTTTGAATAGAAGTCATGCATGTAGTCTAAGCTCTAGAAAGTGAACCCTGCTCAAAGAAATAAATATTTGAGCCTTGCTCAAAGAAATAAGTATTATGAACCCCTATAGGTGTGAACAGTTTAGTTCACAGACACTATTTCAGGTGTTTCTTACATAGAATAAATTCTAAAATACTTAAAAATATATCTATATGAAACATTTCTGTTAATACTATAGATTTTACAAATAAGCAATAATAAAGTAATGAAAGAATTAAAAAACAGGCACACAAGATCTGTTTTCACATGCGTACACATACCCCAAATTTAAAAAGTTAATACTGTTAGTTTAATTTTGTGTTCGCTAGATAAAGTAGTTTTTAAAATGTTGAGGGATTGTCTCTCCCTTTTATTTTTTTTCAGAATAGACAGCTATATCATGGACTTATGAACAAAGATGTGCAGTATTGTACATTCTCAACACAATGGTGGTTCAGAAAACGTTAGAGGAATGAGACTCCCACTCCCCCACTCCATGTATAGTGGCTGCTCTCAAGGCACACCTGTTACCCTAGCTAAGAGGAATATATGCAGGGCTAAGGCACTAGGTGTAAGATAATCTGGGCTGTGAAATTGTAATGATTTCAGGATGTAGACAAGGAGAATCTACTTAACATTCAGTGAAGAAATGGGGAGAAAACAAGCATCCCATTAGGTTCCCCATATTTAAACACCTTCCTATAAAGAACAGTAATAGTTGGATGTGTGCATGTATAGTAAGTCACTTTAGTCATTTGTGACTCTTTGCAACCCTCTTGACTGTAGCCTATCAGGCTTCTCTGTCCATGAAATTCTCCAGGCAAGAATACGGGAGTGGATTGCCACGCATTCCTTCAGGGGAATAGTTGGACAACATTATACAAAAAATAGTATCCACCAACAGAGGAGGGGCTAACAAGCTTTAACTGTAAAGTGGCAACACACATCTTATTTCTTTTCTCCCCATTGCAAAAAGGTGAAGACACTGAACCTTAAAGAAAGAGATTCTCACCTCAATTCACTAAAGATCCTGGACTTTGAAGAGGAGACAGGAGGCAACTTAGGTGAATCAAATTTAGACTGATCTCTTCTTGTCCTTTCATTCAATCAGCTCTTGCTCTGAAAAATTTGTGTGATTATACAATATTTAAATCAGTTCAGTGCTCAAATTTCAGTAAATAACATGTTAGATATTTCTGTCCTTTTTCTTCTCATCCCATTGTGTTACCTGTCTTTATTATACATTGGAAAATACTTTTTGGGAACCCTCCTGCACTGTTGGTGGGAATATAAACTGGTATAGTCACTTTGGAGAACAGTTTGGAGGTTCCTTAATAAACTAAAAATAGAGTTACCATATGATCCTGCAATGCCAGTCCTATGCATATATCCAGAGAAAAACATAGTTCAAAAGGATACACACACTCCACTATTCATTACAACACTCTTTACAGTAGCCAGGACAAGGAAGCAACCTAAATGTCCATTGCCAGAGGAATGGATAAAGAAGATGTGGTATGTATATACAATGGAATGTTCCTCAGTCATTAAAAGGAATAAAATAATGCCATCTGTAGCAACATAGATGGACCTGCAGTGAACATCACTCATATTGAGTAAAGTAAGTCAGACAGAGAAAGAGAAATATTGTATTAATATGATTTCTCTTATAATTGGTATATAAAAAGAAATGATACAAATGAACTTATTTATAAAACAGAAACAGACTCACAGATTTAGAGAACAAATTTATGGTTTTCAGGATGAAGAGTGAGGGGGAAATGGATAATTAGGGAGTTTGAGAGTGACATATACATGCTGCTATATTTAAAATGGATAACCAACAAGGACTTACCATATTAAGAAAAGAACCCCTGCTAAATATTCTTTCTTTTTAAAAAAAATTTTTTTACTTTATTTTACTTTGCAATACCCTATTGGCTTTGCCATACATCGACATGAATCCACCACAGGTGTACAGGAGCTCCCAATCCTGAATCCCCCTCCCACCTCCCACCCCACAACGTCTCTCTGTATCATCCCCGTGCACCAGCCAGAAGCATCCTGCATCCTGCATCGAACATAGACTGGCACCTCGTTTCTTACATGATAGTATACATGCTTCAGTGTCAATAACCTAAATGGGGAAAAAATTTGAAAACAAATAGATCCCTGTGTATGTAAAACTGAATCACTTTGCTGTACACCTGAAACTATTACAACATTGTTAATCAATTATATTCAGGTATAAAATTAAAAATTAAAAAATAAAACAAAGTAGATTAAAACCAAAAAAAAAGAAAAGACTTTTTTTCTTTTCTCAGTTATTGTTCAGTACCTTTTGCTTCTACTTGACTCTCCGAGTTCTGCCAGGGGCTCCCTCAATGTCAATCACCTAGTATTCCTGAACACACTCTCAGTGAAGTCTGCTTCATCCGCAGAAACTAAAAGGTTGATGCAGGATAGACAAATCACCCTTCTACTCTATTTTCCTATTTCTTTATTCATGACAAGTGCATCAATCAAGAAGCTTTGCCTGTGTTTAAAATTGATTTTTTGAAGGATTAGAGTTGTTTAATGAACTTTTATAAAGAAATAGACACAACTGTAGGCAGTATGACTTTTTTATTATTTTAAAGGCAATACTTCAGGAGATTAGAATAGAGGTTTAAGCAGTAAAATAACATGATCAAATTTCACTTAGGAAATAGAAACAGTAATAGAGAAATGACTGTATTACCAAGTGTAAGAGTAAACTTAATGAAAGGTAACTTTATTCATAAAGAAGAAGCATATTTGTAAGTAATAAATATGTCAAATCAGTACATTTTAAGAATGTATTACTACAAATAAATTTATTAATATTAATGGAATTTATAAAGATAGTAATGATGACCCTGTATGTGAGACAACAAAAGAGACACAGATATATAGAATGGACTTTTGGCCTCTGAGGGAGAGGGAGAGGGTGGGATGATTTGGGAGAATGGCATTGAAGCATGTACACTATCATGTAAGAAACGAGATGCCAGTCTACGTTCGATGCAGGATGCAGGATGCTTGGGGCTGGTGCATTGGGATGATCCAGAGAGATGTTGTGGGGTGGGAGGTGGGAGGGGGATTCAGGATTGGGAGCTTGTGTACACCTGTGGTGGATTCATGTTGATGTATGGCAAAGCCAATAGAGTATGATGGGGAGGGAGGTGGGAGGTGGGTTCAGGATGGGGCACACATGTACACCCATGGCGGATTCATGTCACTGTATGGCAAAAACAGTACAATATTGTAAAGTAAATANTGGACTTTTGGCCACTGAGGGAGAGGGAGAGGGTGGGATGATTTGGGAGAATGGCATTGAAGCATGTATACTATCATGTAAGAAACGAGGCGCCAGTCTATGTTCGATGCAGGATGCAGGATGCTTGGGGCTGGTGCACGGGGATGATCCAGAGAGACGTTGTGGGGTGGGAGGTGGGAGGGGGATTCAGGATTGGGAGCTCGTGTACACCTGTGGTAGATTCATGTCGATGTATGGCAAAACCAATACAGTATTGTAAAGTAGAATAAAGTGAAAAATAAAATAAAATTAAAAAATATTAAAAAAAAAGAAATCCATAGATGCCATTTGTATTGATTCAGAAATCATGGGATATAATGGAAATCCAGATTTTCATTGTTGATACTGTGAAGGTTACACATGAATTACCATCATAAGAAACATACCAAATTGACTGGTACTTAATGTTCAACAGGGCTTCCCTGGTGACTCAAATAGTAAAGAATCTGCCTGCAATGGAGGAGACCCAGATTTGATCCTTGGGTCAGAAAGATTCTCTGAGAAGGGAATGGCAACCCACTCTAGTATTCTTGCTTAGAGAATTCCATGGGTGGAGGAGCCTGGCAGGCTAAACCCATGAGGATGCAAAGTGTTGTGTATAACTGAGCAACTAATACACTTGCACTTTCACTTAATGTTCAACAAATAGAAACTCTGATTCCTTGATAGCATTGCAAGATAATCCATTAATTGCATTTTTCCTTTGCCTTTTGGGAATATATTTTGCTCCATTGAGATGGAAGTGACTTTTTCCCTTTAATTAAGAACCTCCTGAGTGGTAGCCACTCTGCTGGGGAATGTGGAACATGTAAGCATCATGGACCTTACTGCCTGGAATGTTTCTGAAGTTTTATGTATTTCAGTTTGTGAGTTAAATGTTCCATATTTCCTATTTCGCTTTAGTTAGACAACAAGATTCATCTCATCAAGGAATACACAGTTCAGGGAATGGTGACAGTGGCTAGGCAGATGACCATAGGGTGATCCTGCTAACTTTTGTGGCAGGGAGGGAGAAATATTTTGGAGGCTTATATTTATTTTACCATTACTCTGAATTGGGATCTCATGAAAATAAGTTGAGTTTTTCTCTGATTATAAACATAAGACATGATCATTATAAGAACATTTGTAAAATACAGAGTAAAATACAATGAAGAAAATAAAAATTACTTTCAATTTTAATACCAGAGATAATCATAGCAACCTTAGATATGTTAATGCTTCTTTCTAGGCCAAACTGTATTATGCTTTTTTAGAACCAGGTGGTGTTTTTACACTTAAATTATCCTGAACTTTGGCCCAGGACATTATTTTTTACAATATAATTTTCAATGGCTATAATGGTATCCCTTATTATGTAGTACTAAGAATTATGTAACCAATCTTCTGTTATTGCATAGCTGTTATTTCAGTTTTCATCTTATAAACCGTGATGGTATTAATACCCTTAAATATAAAAACTTGGCCAAGAAATAAGATTGCTGGGTCAAAGGTTATACACATTTAGAAGGCATTTGATGCAAATTGCTAAATATTAAATTATATTTTAACACCCATTTTATTGAATTAATTTGTCCTTTGAGTAATGGTTTGCCTTAGAAAAATCTTTCTAGCTTCTTCTTCCACATTTTATTTCTAATGTAATTTTGAAATAATTGCATATTTGTTGGATTTTGTGGAGAAAAAGAACATAATATTTAAAGCAAAGAATACCAAAGTGCAACCGTGTTAAGGAAAAGAAAAGAAAGAAAATATTATTAGCTAATGTTGTTTCATATTCCTTATGCCAAAATAGGCTCTGACATTTTTAACTGGCATTTTATTAAGCCCAGTTAATAAATATATTTCAATACAAGGCATAGGGTCTCTATGCCTGTGTTCAAGCACATATCAACTATTTGTAACTAACTTTCTCTGCATGACACTGATTGTTGTAGAAGGATTTTAAGCGTTTGTTCAAAAAATTTCACTTTAAAATGATTTTCAATTATTAAAAAAAATACTCCCACTTGGTATCTTTCCGCAAAGTTGTGCAATAGACAAGGCCACTCTCTTGTGCTATGAAAGCCCACTGGCGAATTTCCTTTCACTTTTCTTAGGCAAACACTTTGTATTCTTCTCAGGTAATTTTACAATTAATGTTCTGGAAAGCCAGAGAGGCATTGGTGACAATGGAACTGAGGGAGTTGGGAAACACATCTGTTGAACATCAAGAGAAGGTTTTCTTTCTGTTCTTTATTTCTCCTAATTAAAAAAAACCTCTTATGTATTTTGACATTGCTTTTCTGCCTCTCTCCTTTTTTTTAGCGCTCTGCAGAGGAGGCGAGAGCTTTCTGTGCACCAGTGGCATCTGCGTCCCCAGGAAACTGCAGTGCAACGGCTACAACGACTGTGGTGACTGGAGTGACGAGGCTCACTGCAGTATGTGACAGGCGGCGTGGGGCTGTCTGCAGGGATACGGCTTCTATTCAGGGGCCTGAAAACCAGAGCATGCCATTGTCTAGTCCTGACAACCCGGAGCTTGGGTGGACTGCTGTTAGTTTGCTTTTCTTTAATGAGCAAAGTGTTTATCTTCCCCCGCCCCACATGACAGCTGCATGTTTGTGCACCTTTCAAAAGCCTGATTCCATTAGGAACTTGACAGCTAGATGTGCTTTGGAACAGGTCGGGCTGGAAGTGTTTTTCCTTCAAGTATCTTAAAATTGGGAAAAGGTCTTTCATTTATTTCCTTTGGGTGAGGATTTTTGTTTTTGTTTTTAAAGTTCTAAGTGTGTAAAGGTCAACTCAAAAAAAAAAAAAGGATATTTTTAATAGGAACATTTTTTACCCTCATGATTTTTAACATTCGTGACACAGAAACTGCAAAATTTCTTGTTTGTTTATGCTTCCTCTCAGCCTGGAGAGAGTTAAGGCATGAGCCAACTGTTCTTCATCTATGGATCGGTAGATTCAGCCTTTAAACATCCTCCACTTTCTTATCATTGATTTGGTTAGTTGTTTTGACCAAAAATGGTGGTTTGTCCAATATTGTATGTGCTTGCTTGAGCTGCCTTACAAAATACCACAGGCTGAGATGTAAACAACAGAAATGTATTTTCTCACAGTTCTGGAGGCTGAAAAGTCCAAGATCAAGGTCCGACAGGGTTCAGTTTCTGATGAGAGTTCTGTTCCTGGCTTGCAGGTACATATGCCTGTGTACTCAAATAACCTCTCTGGGGGGAAAGCAAGAGAGGGGCAGAAGGGGAGAGGAGGGAGGAGGTAGGGAGTAAAGAGCTCTCGTGTGTCTCCTCCCCTTCTTATAAGGGTATCAGCTCAGTTGAATTAGGGTCCCACCCTTCTGATCTTTATCACAACTTCACAGGCCCTGTCCATCATGTTGGGGATTAAAGCTTTAACATGTTGCTGAAACTCAGCCTCTGTTCACTGGTACAGAGTAGAAACACAGAGACAGACTTTTGGGTGAAATAGAAAAGAGTAGCTTTAATTGCTTTGCCAGGCAAAGGGGGCCTCAGTGCACTAATGCCCTAAACTGTGTGACCCACCTTGAAGAGGGTAGTGAGGAGTTTTATAGTGTTTAGGAGATGATCAGCTCATGGATAGGGCTTCCCTGGTGGCTCAGATGGTAAAGTGTCTGCCTACAATGCGGGAGATCCGGGTTCAATCCCTGGGTCGGGAAGATCTCCTGGAGAAGGAAATGGCAACCCACTCCAGTATTCTTGCCTGGAAAATTCCATGGACAGAGAAGCCTGGTAGTCTACAGTCCATGGGGTCGCAAAGAGTTGGACACGACTGAGCAACTTCACTTTCACTTTCAGCTCATGGGTAGGTGTTGGATTGGTTGGCATCAGGTAAGTTTCAAGCCTTATCAACCTTCTGGTTTCAACCAGTCTAAGGTCTGTGCTCTTGTGGTCACCATTTTTCATCTGGAGGGGGTCTGCTTCCTGTAAACATGACTCATGAGTGTGTGTCAGGCATTTATCTGTATCTTTCAGGGAACTGGGAGTTTGGTGATTCTGTTATGTGACAGAATTGTAGTCTAAATTGTTACCGGTTCCCCAGCCCAACAGCTGTTCTTTGT
Organism: Neotragus pygmaeus; assembly: GCA_006410875.1. NCBI lineage: Eukaryota > Metazoa > Chordata > Mammalia > Artiodactyla > Bovidae > Neotragus > Neotragus pygmaeus. Next base: position 624,089 of record SJYV01047757.1, on the reverse strand, counting down.
TTCTACATCTTCATATTTCCCAGTCATTAACTCTTGGGTCGAACAAAGATAAGGGCACAAGGCTTGTACACGGTTTCAAACCTATAAATTTTGGGAGGACACAGTCCCCATCAAATGTATATTCAGATCTCAAATTAGTTTGCAATTATGCAACAGATAAAATGGAAAAATTAGCCTCAAGAGTACATTGCAGGATCTGCCTCCAAAACAAGCCCATATGCAATGGTGTTTGGATTGCTTTTTAATGGTTATATGACCAGCAATTGTTACTATGAGAAAAGCTGTGTTTTCCTTCCTGTAGGAGTTGCCAAAGCTTTATAAGAGCTCCTCTCAATTGCTCACCTCAATTGAAAAATTCCTCTGGTGTGTTTGCCAGGCGGGCCAACTCTTCTTCCATATGAAGGCTTCTAGGACATTTATTTGCCATAACTTTTGAAAGGCAGTATATTGTGGTAATATTTAGTTAGGGTCAGTATTTCCCAAACTGTTATTCCATAGTGCCTGAGTCTTGAAAAATGCCTGGGAAAAAACCATGAGAAATGATGTCTGTCAGATATCAGTTGCTTTAGTCATGTCCAGCTCTTTGTGACCCCAGGGACTGTAACCCACCAGGCTCCTCTGTCCAGGGGATTTTCCANTTCAGGATTGGGAGCTTGTGTACACCTGTGGTGGATTCATGTTGATGTATGGCAAAGCCAATAGAGTATGATGGGGAGGGAGGTGGGAGGTGGGTTCAGGATGGGGCACACATGTACACCCATGGCGGATTCATGTCACTGTATGGCAAAAACAGTACAATATTGTAAAGTAAATAAATAAATAAAACTGAGATAAAAAAGAAAAGAAATAAATAAATAAAATAAAAATAAAAATAAAAAATTCTTAAAATGTGATCTTTTTAATGAATTCTTAAAATGTGATCTTTTTAAATATCTAAGATCACAAAATCTATTCCCAGAAACATTAACAATTTTACAATTTTAATGTTGTATCCATCTCATTTTCCTTTGGAATCAATGAGAATAACTTTGGGTGAAAGAAAACATCAAATTGAAATAATTCAAATAAGATTAAAAACCCATTGTCATACTTAACATTAAATTCCAAGGTTGGTGATATGATCTCTCAAGAATGGACTTCAATACTTTTTGTCTTTTTTTTCTGCCATCCTTGGCATTCCAGTTTGCATTTGAAATAGTCCTCTTTATGGATACAAGGTAGATGCATCAAATTCCTTAATAGCATTCAGATCTGAAAAGATCCAGCTAAAGAACAAAGAAGATGATTTTTCTGTGTGTGTCTTTTTTTTTTTTTTAACCAGGGAAAAAACATTTTCTAGAACCATTCTTCTCCTCCTCCAGCCAAGTAAGTATGTAAGTTACTGTTAGTCACTCAGTTGTGTCTGACTCTTTGCAACCCTGTGAGCTGTAGCCCACCAGGATTCTCTGTCCATAGAATTCATCAGGCAAGAATACTGGAGTGGGTAACCATCCTCTTCTCTAGGCCAGACAACTTCATCCCACGTTTAAATGCTAGAATTGGCTCATATACCTGTTTTTCAATCGATCTCTTAGAAGAGGAATTAAATTTTTATTAGGGAGTTAGGATGATTCATATAGAGCTGTGCAAAAATTTAAACAAAATTAAGACACTTCTAGCCAAAAACAAGAATAAATAGTGAGCAAATTGACACTCAATAGTTACTGTTAAGACATGCGAAGACAATATTTTAAGAAATCCCCAGCAGAAATTTTAAAGAAAATCATGGAAATTGTGAAGAAAACCATACTTGTATAATATGCAGAACAAAACTCACATTTAAAGGATAAGCAAAGAATGAGAAATGTGATAGAGAATTATAATAAGAAGAAAACAAAATGGTGAATGGAAATCAGATAAAACAAGATCTTTCAACTTCATGATGAAGAGTGTTTTCAGTGGTCATGTGCTTTAAATCCTTCAAATAAAATAATAAATATGAGCAGAAGTAAGCTCTACTAAAATATTGCTGCATAAATACAAATTTTACATTTTTACATTATTGAAAGTAAAAATATTTCACCAAAGAAGTACTCACTCTGTCTCCAAGAAGTCCATTCTCCCTACTCCTCTACACTTCAGTATTTGCTGTCACATACATGCCCAGTTATGTCAGACTTCATGATTTATTTATACCATTAGTGAAAACTGGAATACTCCCCTTCCTTTATTACATTTATTTAAACTCCAGTCCTTTTTTAGTGACAACTGTGAGCTACAATTCTCTCTATACAAAGTCTAAAATGAGATGCCGTTCCCAGTGAAACTTTCTTTGATCACCACAAACCACATTATTCTCTCCGGGGTAGCATGGAAACTGAGAATTTAAAGAACAGTGACCTGATTTTTGAATTTCACATCTGATAACTGTTCTCATGCTGTTAGTCAGTTCAATAACTTGTCCTGGCCTCAGTTTCTTCATTGGAAAATTAGAGATTCAAAATTCTGCTTTTCTAGAAGAGATGTTTTATAGATTTAAATTGGGTACTGTACCTATTAATAAAATGCTTGGTACAATTCCTGACACATAATAAACTTTTGTTAAGTGTTATTAATAAAGAAAAAAACTGTGCATTTGAGGACAACTTACTACTTTCCAGTTTCCTACTATTTATTCCTCATTTCTTTCCAGTCCTCACTAGCAGTCTCACAAATGGAAGTTCATCTCTCTAGCTAAGATGAATGGATTGGCGCAACTAAGAGAAGTAGTTCTCATGCTTCATTGTGCAGAATAATGGCCTAGAAACTTGGTTAAAATGGAGATTTTCCTGCCTCCCCCTAGAGATTTTGACAACAGAATAATTATGTTTGTGGCCAAAATATGCATGTTTAACAAATAGTCTGGCTGCTTCGAAACAGGGAATCCATGGACTGCATGCAGAGAAGCACTATCTGGCAAAGGGATATGGAATATGCTTTGATAAAAACTTGCTATGAGGTATAAAACAATAAACTCAAAGTTTTTCATGCATTTCATGTTATAAACCACAGAGTCTTGAAGTTAAAACCTGTCAGGAAGATAATACCTCCCTTTTGTATGTGAAATCAAATTGTACATGCTAAAATGATGTCCAAGTTTGAATTACCATAATTCTAACCTCTTTGAAGAAAGTCATGGGGGTTTTTTTTGTGTCACAAAATAGTACTTGAAACCTAGTAGATAATTTAAAATAATGTCTTTATCTATTGATTTACCATCACAAATAAAGCAGACAAACTTTACTTTAAAAAAACTCATATTGAAGTGTCAACCTATTGGATGCTTGGGGCTGGTGTACGGGGATGATCCAGAGNATTCCTTGGAAGGAAAGTTATGACCAACCTAGATAGCATGTTCAAAAGCACAGACACTACTTTGCCAAGAAAGGTCCATCTAGTCAAGGCTACGGTTTTTCCAGTGGTCATGTATGTATGTGAGAGTTGGACTGTGAAGAAAGCTGAGCGCCAAAGAATTGATGCTTTTAAACTGTGGCATCGGAGAAGACTCTTGAGAGTCTCTTGGGCTGCAAAGAGATCAAACCAGTCCATTCTAAAGGAGATCAGTCCCTGGTGTTTTTTGGAAGCAGTGATGCTAAAGCTGAAACTCCAGTACCTGGCAACCTGATGTGAAGAGTTGACTCACTGGAAAAGACCCTGATGCTGAGGGGTTGGGGGCAGGAGGAGAAGGAGATGACAGAAGATGAGATGGCTGGATGGCATCACCGACTAGATGGACGTGAGTTTGAAACTCACGTTCCAATTAATATTCAGGCCTTCCCATGAATATTCAGGATCGATTTCCTTTAGAGTGGACTGGGTGGATCTCCTTGCAGTCCAAGGGACTCTCAAGAGTCTTCTCCAATGGCACAGTTCAAAAGCATCAATTANCGTTCCAATTAATATTCAGGCCTTCCCATGAATATTCAGGATCGATTTCCTTTAGAGTGGACTGGGTGGATCTCCTTGCAGTCCAAGGGACTCTCAAGAGTCTTCTCCAATGGCACAGTTCAAAAGCATCAATTATTCAGCACTCAGCCTTCTTCACAGTCCAACTCTCATATCCATACATGACCACTGGAAAAACCATAGCCTTAACTAGACGGACCTTTGTTGGCAAAGTAATGTCTATTTGAATATGCTATCTAGGTTGGTCATAACTTTCTTTCCAAAGAGTAAGCGTCTTTTAATTTCCTGGCTGCAATGAGCATCTGCAGTGATTTTGGAGCCCAAAGATAAAGTCTGACACTGTTTCCACTGTTTCCCCATTTGTTTCCCATGAAGTGATGGGATCAGATGCCATGATCGTTTTCTGACTGTTGAACTTTAAGACAACTTTTTCACTCTTCTCTTTCACTTTCATCAAGAGGCTTTTTAATTCTTCTTCACTTTCTGCCATAAGGGTGGTGTCATCTGCATATCTGAGGTTATTGATATTTTCCCGGCAATCTTGATTCCAGCTTGTGATTCTTCCAGCCCAGCGTTTCTCACGATGTACTCTGCATAGAAGTTAAATAAGCAGGGTGACAATATACAGCCTTATAAAGACATAATTTGTAAGTTATAGCATTTCCCCAAAAGTGCACATACTGAGGAAGAAGACCATAAACTCTATCATGGTTCTAGGAGTTCAGGCTCAGAGATATAATAGTCATATAATTGCATGATGTAAATCACATCATTGGTGCCTATTGAAAATATTTCCATGGATTCCTCTTGCATTTAAGTTTTTTAATCTAAATCATTTAGCATTTTACTTGCCTCCTACCATGATACCAGTTCAGCATTCTCATCTGTGGCAGTTGACTCATCATTTTCTTCTGACTACACATCATTGTGCTCTGACTACACTGTTTTATTCTCAGTTTCTTGGAAAAAAAAAATTATTTCCTTACCATTTCTCGTCTGATATTTTCTGAATATTTAGTCTTCTCAAAATTCTGACTCTTTGTTTATCATAGAAAATCGCTGCTCACTGTTCAGGTTTAAGCATAAATACCAAGTTTTAGAGAAGTATGGAGCTTATTACTCTCCTTAGGTACATAATTGCTTAGCACATTACAGCTGCCTTTCACAGTATTATTAGAAAACTTGTAGGAACTGTTTCCTGAAGCTGATTTTGTACCTCATTTACTTACAGTTTCCTCTTACCCTTATATTTCTGTTAGCAGATACACTTCTATGTACTATGTCCTCAGGGTTAAAACTTGAATAAATTGAAAAATACAGTTAAATTTTTCTTTTATGTCAGTTTCTTGATATTCATTGTAAAAGACACATAACTTTTGAATTGCCAGTGCCATATATTTTTGAAAAATAAAATGACTTTGAATTTCAAACTTGACTTTAATAAAAAGCATTAAATTGTTGTTGTTCAGTCACTCAGTTGTGTCTGACTCTGTGTCTCCACAGAGTGCAGCATACTAGGCTTCCTTGCCCTTCCTTATCCCCCGAAGTTTGCTCAAACTTATGTCCATTGAGTTGATAATGCCCTCCAAACATCTCATCCTCTGTCGTTCCCTTCTCCTCATGCCCTCAGTCTTTCCCAGTATCAATGTATTTTCCATTGAGTCATTTCTTCATATCAGGTGGCCAAAGCTTTGGAGCTTCAGCTTCAGTCCTACCAATGAATATTCAGGACTGATTTCCTTTAGGATTGACTGGTTTGATCTCCTTGCTGTCCAAGGGACTCTCAAGAGTCCCAAGACACCACAATTTGAAAGCATCAGTTCTTCAGTGCTCAGCCTTCTTAATGGTCCACTTTCACATCTGAACATGACTACTGGAGAAAATATAGCTTTGACTATACAGATCTTTGCTGGCAAAGTGTTGTCTCTGCTTTTTAATACACAGTCTAAGTTTCTCATAACTTTTCTTCTAAGGAGCAAGAGTCTTTTAATTTCATGGCTGCATTCACCTTCCACAGTGATTTTGGAGCAAAAGAAAATAAACTCTGCACTGTTTCCATTTTTTTTCCTCCATCTATTTGCCATGAAGTGATGGGTTTGGATGCCATGATCTTAGTTTTTTGAAAGTTGAGTTTTAAACCAGCTGTTTTCACTTTCCTCTTTTGCTTTCATCAAGAGAGTCTTTAGTTCCTCTTTACTTTCTGTCATTAAAAAACTCTCTTAAACAACAATCTTAGTAGAACTGGAAAAATGAAAAATGATGTAAGGGAAGTTTCCTACTCCAAATATATATATATTCTTTAGTGGGTTGGAGATCACGAAATTGATGAATCATATGCTTGGTTCACTGACAATTGGCCATATACATTGGCCCTGCATGTGTGTGTGCTGTCACTTCAGTCGTGTTCGACACTTTGCAACCTCATGGACTGTAGCCCCCACCAGGCTCCTCTGTCCGTGGAATTTTCCAGGCAAGAACACTGGAATGGGTTGCTATGCCCTCCTTTAGGGAATCTTCCCAACCCATGGATCAAACCCACATCTCATGTCTCCTGAATTGGCAGGTGGGTTCTTTACCACTAGCTCCACATGGGAAGCCCTTACTTTGGCCCTATCTAGGACCAAAAACTGTAGATTGAGAGATGATGAGTGCAGTAGTAATTTTAAAAAGCCTTAAGGTACAAGAATCCAAGAGCCCAGAGTGGGACTCAAACTATCACTCCTGGGGAGAATCTCTGCAACTGTGATTATTCTTCTGTTTGTTGGTCTCACACCCAGGGAATATGGCTACTGATCAGTTTCCCCACATCTCCTTCCCCATATCACTATGTTTCTTTCTTTATAACCTTTATAGGGGCAAATTTTTTTGGCCAGTGCTTAAGTCATTCTCGTTGATAGTTGCTCTGTAAATAATTCTAATCTTGGTATGTTCATGGGAGGAGGTGAGGTCAGCCAAGTCTTCATATGACTTACTAAAGAACACTGAACCTGACCATATTACTTAGAAAAATTGGGGCAATATAAGTTTTAATATCTTAAAGGAAAATTTGATAGATCCCCCTTTACTTGGACACCCTAAATATAACTCTTTCTTCTTTTGTAAATGGAAAGAAAGGAAATGCCCTTAGGGTGTTCACCTAAAAACATGGGGATCACCATCAAGCAGAGTATTGTAGCTAACAAATAGACCTTTTGGCAAGAGGATACTCCCTTGCCTCAGAGATGTTCCTGCTGCTGTAATTTTAATGCTGCTGGAGAAATAATAATAGGGTCACCTTTAACCATTTTGTAACCCATGCAAGAAACGACGTTCTAAATTCCCATCACAGTCAGTGTATTTTGCCCTGTTGCCTTACCTCCTATGAGATTCTCTTATCAACTGTTCCTTATTTAACCATTTTTCACCCTAGAAACTTTATTCCTCCTGCCTTTCTTCCTTCCCCTACAAAGGAGACTACTATGACTGCTCAGCACTGGCAAACCACCCTTTGACTACATACAACTTACTGGAAAATCGTTTAGACAATGCTGATTTCTCAGGGTTCATTGATGGTTCTCATTTTAAAGATAGAAGTGGCAAATGTTATGCTGACTATGCAGAATCAACTCTTTTTAAATAACTGAAGAGGAACATTGCATTTGGCTACTCTGGTCCAACAAGACAAGTTATATGCCTTCTCAGCATCCTGTATTCTGTTGCTGTTCAGTCACCAAGTTGTGTCCCACTCTGTGACCTCATGGACTGCAGCACGCTAGGCCTCCCTATGCCCCATCATCTCCTGGAGTTTGCCCAAGTTCATGTTCATTGAATGAGTGATGCCCGTATTCTAGCCAAGGGAAAAATAGCCAATATTTACACTGAAATTATATAGGCCTTTGGAGTATCACAAAACTTTAAAATATTAAGAAAACAAGGTGGTTTTTTTTACTTCCAATAGGGATAAAATTATAAATGGCTCCAAGATTCATTAGATGCCATACTCCTACCCTTTGGCTATTAAGGAGCCTAGTGATGCTAATGTTGATTATAGAGGTGAATAGATGTTCAGTTTCTCCCTCTTGAATTATGCTGTAAATTGAAAATCATTATCTAAGAGAGACTATGAGTCTAGTGAATAAATATACCTGTCTCCTTCAGTTCATTTAGCCACTATCTTTCTGTGATAGTTGATAAAGCAAGAAAACAAATTTGACGCACATATCAAATCTTGACTAGACAGGAAAATGCCATTCAGTTTTTGCAAATTTCCTTCAAACTTCTATGATAAACAAAAATAGAAATACTTTTAAAAACTAAAATGGTAGTTAGAGAAGAAGGATATTTAGCAGCTTTTATTTTCATTATACATGCACATCTCCCAGAGAATAAGTGTGAAAGATGCATCAAAGATTTTTATTCTACCTTTTGAAATACAAAAAATATTCTAAAATCAAAGTTGAACTAGAAGAAATAATATGTAGTTTCAGCTAAAAATATTCTTTTTTACCTATCCTCTTATATCAAGATAGCTATAAAAATTATGTTTTTGGAGTTTTATTTATTTAACTCTTCTAAATTTTAATTTTTCCAACTCTTCCAATCTAAAAATATTCACTGTATAATTTTAGTCTTAATTCATAGAATATATATAAATGTTAGTTAATTATATATTTATAAACATATACTTTCCCTTAACAATTTTCTTCTTCTCTATCCTAATTAATTTTATCCTGAAATAACCATGGTAGATAGCAAAACTAATCACAGAATCTTCCCTTTTCTTAAATATGTGGAGCTATTTCTCTACTCACTCACTTAATCTGGATAGGACTCGTGATGTACTTTGGCCAAAGTATGGTAGAAGGGACAACGTGTGAATTTAGAATCTAAGCCTCAGGAGACTTTTTACAGTTGCTTCTTTTTCTCAAAACTCTAGTAGGAAGCACTAGACAACCTTGTCTGAGGATGATAATCATGGTTGAGAAAGGCTGACCTATTGCCTCTTCATAATACTATAGGAGATCTCTGAAAATAATCTAGTCCATTTGATCACAGCTAATGTCCAGATGATCATACCTGCATATGAAACTCCAGTAATATTCCATATGAAGAATCACTTAGCTGAGCTCAGCCTTGCAGGTTCATGAGATTTACAATTTGGTTATGACAAGCAGGATTTCTCACTTGTCTGATATACACACACTCTGTCCCTGGAATTTTAAATTTGATGGATTTTCCTTCCATAATTAAGTTTTGCTTTTTGACAGCTAACCTTCAGAAATTATCTGGATAAGCCCTTTAAAAGTTTTATATGGCTATTCTCAAAAGAGAATGCTTAATAAGATCAAAGCAAGAGAGATTTTGACTCAGGGGAGCTGCTTTATGGCTAAGTCAGAAGGGACTGCAAAGCAAAGAACTGAGAACAACTTCTAGAAACTGAAAGCAGTAACTAATCAATAGCTCATAAGACAGTGGGGGCCTTGGTTCTGCACCTACAAGGAACTGATTTCTGCCAACAACCTGAGACATCTTGAAAGTGTATCTTCCTGAGTCAAGCCCCAGTTGAGGACACAGTCAGTCAACACTTTGCTTCAGCCTTGTGAGACTTTGATTAGAGATATAACACACTGGACTCCTGACATAAAAATTGTAACAAAATAACATTGTGTTAAATTGCTAAATTCCTGATAATTTGCTGTATAGCCATAGAATCCTGATTCATGCATTGCTTTAAATTGCTAAATTATATTCCTCAGTGCAAAACAAAATCTAACTGATATACACAGTAGAAATTATAAGCTTGGAATAGTTGGAGGCTAAGCTTTGTATTAGCTAGGTGAGAACTACATCTCTGACATAGGACTATATCTTCCTATAAATAATGAATTCTTAAATGTTCATGAAGAGATAGTAATTCTTTTCTCCTACTTCTCTTTTAATGAAGCAAATGTTCTCTTCTTGGATATGTTTTTCTCAATCATGACAAAGACAAAAATAGTTATTAATAATATAGTTAATAGTAACAGAAAGGCAAATAGCCTGGGTTTTTTTTTTTTTAATGTTTTTCATTTTATCCTCAATATTTCCTCTGAAGCTAACCATGGTAACTGTCATTCTAGTGTAATCTGTAAGTCACTTCAAAAGATTCCAGTCGGTCACTCACATATCTGGCTTGTGCTTCCATTAAGATTCTTGTTTCTCCTTTGCCTTTCAAATATCAGCTTAGACAGTAAGTTAAAAATAAATTTAATAAAAATGTTGCAAAATAATTCTGTAATTTTTTCCAAAAAAAATAAATAGTAGTTTTTGGCTTTCTGCCAAGAAACAGCAACTAATATATGTAATATTAATATAATAGAAAGGAAATGAAAATCAACAATTTTAGCTTATCCATGTCTTTTGTCTTGGATTACTCTAGATGATTGAGCATAGTAAGACTAAATTACAAACATATGTTTAAAAGGCTTATTAAGGCTATTCTGTGAGAGATCCTCATAATAAATACTTCTCCTTAGTATGTCCATCTTTGCCCATTAACCTCCATAGAAACAAATGTTGGGAGCACTAAGAATAAAAACAGTGAGCAGTTCTTAAAAATTTTCCATGTCATACAATTTAGAAGTGAGTCCCAGAGTAAATTAGCACAGGCAAGTTAGGATTATAGGAAATTCTGAGAAAATATCAAATGTTACTTATTATTTTAGAGGGAAAAAATGATATACATATATATCTGTGTATATATATATGTATATAATATATGTATACATGTATATCCTGTGTTACCTGAGTCTGAAAAATTTCCTCTTCTAATGTTTGTTATTATACACTAGAAATATGCCTATTTTATTACTGCTTAATTACTCTTGCCTGAAAATATGCCTTTAACCCCAGCTTACAGCCTGATACAAGATTTCAAATTTATGAACTTAAAGTTCATAAATATAGGAAAATTTCTTTTGTCAGCCTAATTATAACTCTGAATATTCCGTTAAATGCTCAGAATAATAAAATTAGAGTTAGAATAAGCCAAATGAATACTTCTTTTTGATAGACAGTCTATTATTACAAACAAGTTTTAACTGCATTTTTAACTTACAGTGAAGGCAATCATCTATGGCCCGGTAGGCAAAAACNATTGATATTTGTCCTGATTCCAGCTTGTGTTTCCTCCAGCTCAGCATTTCACATGATGTGCTCTGCATATAAGTTAAGTAAGCAGGATGGCAATATACAGCCTTGATGTACTCCTTTCCTGATTTGGAACCAGTCTGTTGTTCCATGTCTGGTTCTAACTGTTGCTTCTGGACCTGCATACAGATTTCTCAAAAGGCAAGTCAGGTGGTCTGGTATTCCCATCTCTTTCAAAATTTTTGACAATATGTTGTGATCCACACAGTCAAAAGCTTTGGCATAGTCAATAATGTCTTAGATAATAGTCAATAAATGTTTTTCTGGAACTCTCTTGCTTTTTTAACAATCCAACAGATATTGGCAATTTAATCTCTGGTTCCTCTGCCTTTTATAAAACCAGTTGAACATCTGGAAGTTCACGGTTCATGTATTGCTGAAGTCTGGCTTGCAGAATTTTGAGCATTACTTTACTAGCATGTGAGATGAGTGCAATTGTATGGTAGTTTTAGCATTCTTTGGCATTGCCTTTCTTTGGGTTTGGAATGAAAACAGACCTTTTCCAGTCCCATGGCCACTGCTGCATATTCCAAATTTGCTGGAATATTGAGTGCAGCATTTTCATAACATCATCTTTTAGAATTTGAGGTAGCTCAACTGAAATTTCATCACCTCCATGAGCTTTGTTCACAGTGATGTTTCTCAAGTCTCATTTGACTTTATATTCCAGGATCTGGCTCTAGGTGAATGATCACACCATTATGATTATCTGGGTCCTGAAGATCTTTTTTTGTACAGTTCTTCTGTATTTTCTTGTGATCTCTTCTTAATATCTTCTGCTTCTGTTGTCTCAAAAGAGAACATTAATTATTACAGCTCAATGAATTTATACAAAAGAAATATTCCATGTTCAGAAAATGAAATACTCTAAACTTCTTAGAAGTTTACTGTTTATTCCTTTATCCTACAATAAATGATTATTTTAACACTATAAATTTTTTTGTCCATTTTTGAGCTTCTTACAAATGTAAGCAGATAGTAATTTGTCTTGTTAAATATTAGGTTTAAGTGACTCATCCACATTGCTTATGTACTATGTTGTGCATGTTTTATCATCATGGCCTTAATTATATTTTCCACAAAGAAAATCCCTTAATATTGTATTTATAGCCATTTATATTTTTATTTGTTGAATATTTGCACCCATCACTAGGATATAAATGTTTTGAGGACAAAAGACTTTTTAATTTTTCTGACTATATGGCCTTCCTAAAGATCATTTCCATACCCACTGAGATCCATGTCCATGTAAATGAATGAATATATAAATGGCGTGGTTCCAAAAATTTTACATTCCTTTCTTTATCAAAATTCCACTCTTATAGGTGGAATCTCCTAGTGTTGGAGAACAGGTCAATGAATGTTCATGATTATCATGTTCAAAAAGTTAGAAAGCTGGTTTTAGAGTGCAGAGAACCAGAAATTAGAAGGTACAGCAGTAAACAGTAGTGGCTAATGGAATATAAGTATGCATAGGTGAGAAAAAGCAACATAGAGTGATAATAGCACAGAGACAACAGAAGACACTGAATCGGTCCCTATTAGAGTAAAATTTTGTTGACAAATGATATAATTCCTTAAAAGTTATATTTTATAAATTGAAAAGTGTTCATTGCTCAGTCATGTTTCTCTCTCCATGTAATTCTCTAGGCAAGAATATTAGAGTGGGTTGCTATTTCCTTCTCCAAGGGATCTTCCTGACCCAGGGATTGAACCTGGGTCTCCTGAATTGCAGGCATGTTCATTACTGTCTGAGTGACTAGAGAAGCCCTTTTATAAGTTGTTGTAAGAACAAATACCCAGAGGAAGAGGGGAAAGGCTGAAAAGGATGCAGAGATCCAGGAGATGGTAGAATGACCAAAATGTAAAGGCCAAGAAAAAAATACTGTCAGCATTATGCAACTTTGTCATGTTGTTGTTTTTTGGTCGTTCATTCTTGCCTGACTCTTTGTGATCCCATGGATTGTAGCCTGCCAGCCTTCTCTGTCCATGGGATTTCCCAGGCAAGGATTTTGGAGTGGGTTGCCATTTCCTTCTCCAGGGTATCTTCTCAACTCAGGGATGGACTCTGTGTCTCCTACATTGGCAGGTGGATTATTTACCACTGAGCCACAGGGGTTTCCCTGAACTGAATCATGGTACCATTATAACATTTGGTTCAGTTCAGTTCAGTTGCTCAGTCATGTCCCACTCTTTGCGACCCCATGAATCACAGCACACCAGGCNCATGTCTCTCTTCTTTTTTTTGACATCTACCCTGTAAAATTCGGGATCAGCTCAATCATCCAAACTCTTGGCTCCTATACTCACTTGGGCCAGTGAGGATGGCCAGAGAAAAAGCACAGTCCTGTGGAGAAGGGGCCACAGTGACATCAGAGGCCCCAGCATCACCTGGGGTCTGGTAGTCCTTCCCTGATTTCTGGTTAGCGTCCTTGTCCATGCCCCAGAGCAGTGAGTTCAGATACCTATTTCCTACTAAAGTCATATGCCCTTGGGCTATGACGCCCTTACTGGGCATCTAGATTATCTGGGAGAGGTTTTATAAATCAGAACTCTCAACTCCTACTCTAATAGACCCTATACTCTCTCGACTTAGACATTCCTAGTGGCTTTTAATCATTCCTGATGTGTTTTATATAAGGAGGTCAATGCATGTGTGTGTGTGTATGTGCTCTGTCCGTTCAGTCATGTCTGACTCTTTGCAACTCTATGGACTGTAGCCCACTGGGGTCCTCTCTCCATGGGGTTATCTGGCAAGAATACTGGAATGGGTTGCCATTTCCTTCTCCAGGGGATCTTCCCAACCTAGGGACAGGAACTGCATCTCCTCCATCTCCTGTATTGGCAGGCAGATTCTTTACCACTGAGCCACCTGGGTTGCCCATCAATGAATTTACATTTTGCTAGTTATCCTCTTACTATCCTATAGGGGAAAGTAGCAATTGAGCACTGTTAAAATACAAAACAACAAAGCTGAACTGTGATATTTGAATCCCAACCCAACCTGGGTAAAAATGCAAATACCTAGACTCTCAATATGTTTAGCCTGGCCTCCTACAGGATGAGAAAAATACACATAAGTAGGAAATGGTTGTTCTATATGAACATAACTTTAACTTTATCAATTGGTTCTCCTTCATTCTGTGTATAAGTCTTCCAAAGAAAGGTAATGTTTGAACTCCCCTGGCAGTCTGTCCAATGATGAAGACTCCTTGATCCCACTGCAGTTGGCATAGGTTCTAACAATGGGCGAACTAAGATCCTGCATGCTGTGTGGCCAAAACAAAGAAAGGCAATGTTTCTTTATTTTGCAGCCTCATTTTACTGATGTAGGGAGAGGTGGGAATGTTGGAGTCCGAACAATTGCTGTAGCAATGGAGCTCTGCAACACCATCCTCTGTCCCTTTGAGCCACCCCTACTGCTGGAACTGGTACCTCTGAAGCAGCACATGGAAGTTTCCTTATACAGTTTTATCTCATCCATTGCATTCTCTGTTCTTGATTTAGACCTGGGGACTTTCCAACAAACGAAATAAAAATAACCCAGAGAATTCCTGCAGTGATAAAACCAGGCCTCCAAGACTGAATTGCACTCTGTTCTGGTGCTGAATTTACTGTGTGAGCTTCTACCCAGCAATGCAGGCCCTTCCCTCCATTCTTGGTTTTTATGGATAGCTTGTTTTAGATCTTCCCTCAAAGATATGGATTCAGCTGTCCATACTGAGGCTAGGTTCCATATACACGGCTTTCAGTATTCTAACATTTTATTCAGAACCTGCCTTGTCCAGGGTACTGAGCTGGGTACACAGATATGACTAAAGATATGGCATCTTCCTGCAAGGAGCCTATATAGTTCTGTGGGGAATAGTAGCAGAGATGTGCTGGATCTAGTTTGAGTCAGCTCAAAAGAGCTCATCATTAAATTTTTAGGAATTTTGAGAACAGGTTGTTAAGCACATCCATTATTGAAAATTAGATTATGTAAGCCTGTAAACTCTTGCTTGGAAAATCCCATGAACAGAGGAGCCTGGTGGGCTGCAGTCCATGGGATTGCGAAGTCGGACATGACTGAGCAACTTCACTTTCACTTTTCACTCTCATGCATTGGAGAAGGAAATGGCAACCCACTCCAGTGTTCTTGCCTGGAGAATCCCAGGGACCGAAGAGCCTGGTAGGCTGCCATCTCTGTGGTCGCACAGAGTCGGACACGACTAAAGCGACTTAGCAGCAGCAGCAGCAAGCCTATAATAAATACGTTTTAAAGAAAACAGAGATAATTCATTCATTTCTCATTGTTTTCCTCTATTTTATTATTGTCTATACTCTTGAGACTATTAACCTCTATTATATCTGCATGGTGGAAATACTATATAATTGCTTACTACCAAATATCTTTTTCTTCATAACTCTGTGTTCAGTGAGTGATATTAGATTGATAACTTGAGATTGACCACAGTGGAAATATTTCCATCATGGAAATTGGCAAACACTGTAAATAAGGTTTTTTTTTCCCCTCCAAGTCTAGTGTTAAATATGTACAAGTGCACCACTGGGTTGGGTGGGGAAGGAGTGAGAGAAATGTTTCCATAAAGGAGTGCCATTATAGAAGTTCAGAACAACTTCTCTGATACAATTAGGGAAAATGCTTCAGGGAGGTGAAGATATTTGAGAAAGACCTTGAAGGATGGATCAGATTTTAGCAGGCAGAGATTGATAGGTCTGGTGTTCTTGACAGAGGGAATACTGAATAAGGTCATGAAGGTAAGAAAGCACTGGACACACTTGGGGAAGAGCTAGGGATGTATCTGACTGACATATGAGGCTAGTATAAGGTTGTGCTAAAGATAAGGGTGGGAAAGCCTGTCGAAGCCTAACTGGGGAGGGCTTAACAGTCACAGTGGGGAACTTGTACAAAAGTCAGTGGGAAATGGAGAATCATAGGAGATTTCTGAGCAGAAGCATAGCCTTTTGAAAGCTGTGGTTTTGGAAGATTACTGTGCCCGGTATAATCAATGGGGCCGGAAGTGGGCGGTCCTTACCTAGCTGAGAAGTCATGGCTTTAGTGCTGTGCAGTTAATTAGGATATGACCAGAGGTACTGGTTCAAGAAGGAGAAAGGAGATCTAGACTCAAGCGACATTTTCAATGTATATTCCACAAGTCTTGGCTTGTGATCATCTACCTT
The DNA here is from genome assembly GCA_006410875.1 of Neotragus pygmaeus. Taxonomy (NCBI): domain Eukaryota; kingdom Metazoa; phylum Chordata; class Mammalia; order Artiodactyla; family Bovidae; genus Neotragus; species Neotragus pygmaeus. The sequence continues at coordinate 607,814 of SJYV01047757.1, read as the reverse complement.
GTGATACCAGCAGTTGTATAAACTTGCACTATTATCTGGTCTCTTGGCCATTTGATAAAAACATATATCATCAGATAATATGCATGCTTTTAATGGGAACTATCAAGGAGTGTTTCACTCATCACTTTTTGATTCAACTTTCCAAAAGGAGATGTGCCTGATACTTTTAAGATGCATTCAGGAGAATGAATAACAAGATTTAAAACCTTTTGTATGGCTAAACTAAATCTAGAAGTCAGCGTATTAGGCAGCTCCTATGGCCCTGGTTCCACAGCTTGACCTTTAGAAAATTAGTATGGTAAAATGTTAATGTGGGCCTGGAAAAACTTCTCTCTCCCCCTGTTCCTCCCTGCCCCTCTCCCCACCTCCTTTATTTTTCCCTGAAAATTACATCCATGTTCTTTTTTCTCTAGCAATATCCATGTGGAGCCATTGGATTCCAGGAGAGGTGTTTGGGTGTCCTCACCACTCCTTAAGAGGGGAAAAATTAAATTAAGTATCAAAAATTTCATTCCAAGAAGAATTGTGTGTACAATCTATCTTTTTTCCCTCCTTTCTTCCCCTTTATTGAAAACTCAGGAATCTCATTTGTGTCAAAAGGTGGTGGTGGTTTGACAAATTCATCGTCAGACATCAGCAGACATGCATTTGGCACATTCAGTCCCTCAAGAACACCAAGCTTCATGCCTTACTCCTGAGATTTCTTAGCAAAGGCAGCTCCCCATATTCCTCTATCATAAAACAGAGATAAGACTGTTGCTGGCACCAAGGATGATTGTGCCTACATTTACTGAAGGGACTTCTGGGGAAAGGATATGAGGGAGACCTGCTGGCCTGGTGGTCTGTTTGACATTTAAGTCCTGGGACCTGGCACCCTGTAAGTAGGGTTGTTTTCAGAAGGTCACTCTGGGAAGTAGATTGCAGGAGGAATGTGACAGACTGAATGTTTGTGTCCCCCACCCCAATTTCACATGTTGAAATCCAAATCCTGAAGAGGGTGGCATTTGGAGATGAGGGCCGTTGGGAGATGATAAAATCATGAGGTGGTGCTGTCATGAATTAGGACTCTTAGAGGAGGGGGCCAGAGCCCTCTGTTGTATTTTTCCACCTTGTGAAGTTGCACTGTAAAGCTTGTAGTCTGCAACACAAAGAAGGTCCTGACCAGAACGCCACCATGCCGGCACCCTGACCTTGAACTCTGAGAAATACATTTGTTATTTAGAAGCCACTCCATTGGTGGTACTTGGTGACAACAGCCTGAATGGGCTAAGACAGAAGGCGATAGGGATGCAAGGGGAACAGTTAGGTGACTACTGGAGAGAGGCCTGCTGATAGTGGCTGGGAGCCTGACTAGTGAAGCATCTCAAAGCTGGACAACAATCATTGTGACAACAGGTTCTGAGGGCCACGAGAAGACGGGAAGCTGAAGAAAGAAATTTTAGAAATTTTAGATGTTGGGTACATCTATTTGATACTGGAAAGGGTCAGTGGCACATACAAAGCTAGGACCCTCAGTGCCAGAGTGCAGTAACCTCAGGTTATGACAGTCATGGTCTGTGTGACTGGTGGCTCATGGGCCATGCACCGTCTTTGAATCCTGTTTTCCTGAACTCACCTGGACCAGATGTGTTTCCAAATGGCAGTTACGTCTGGAGTGGGTACCAACCTTTCCTCTTTGTGTTTCATTTTTTCCAAAGCCGACTTTAGGTTTTGTCTCCACGTGGTTTCCTAAATTCCTGGCCTGATGTCCTTGGGGCCACCTCTGGAGAGGCCCAGAAAGCCTCAGCTTTGGCAGAGAGTTGAGTGGGATTAGTGGAAAGCCCAGCACAAAACCCTTCTTCCTTATGTGTCAAGCTGGCTTTGGGCTCTATATGCGAGCTTCCAAGAACAATTTGAGAAAACTCCTTTGTCCTTGGCTTACAAAGGTAACACAGTGACCGGGTAACCCAGTTCTCTTCCCCTGAAAATCAGATTTGTGCCTGCCGTCACTGTCTGTATGTAATTCAAGGTGCAGGTTTCACACTCCAGTTCCCAGAATAAAACTGCCATTCCAGCAGGAATCTCTGTGACAGAGTCCCCAAACCTAGTTGGTGGTGTACTTATTCCAAGTAGCCATCAGTGTACTTATTCCAAGTAGCCATCAGGGTACTTATTCCAAGACACCATCATGACATTCCAGGGCCATAGAAGCGCCTGGACCATGTCTTGGACTTGTTATAACCAAATTCAGTTGTAGAGTCAGCCAACGCCAAGCCAACTTGGATCCTCCACTGAATTGGAGCATAGTTCTCATCTGAGGTGAGGAAGCTTCTCATTGACTGTCCCTGAATCACAATGGTAGAAATGTCCACCTTTTCCAGTATTGTGTTGGGCAATGGATATAGTTACCTGGTAACCTTTATTTCATCCTGAAGCCAGGCCTTGGTTTGGCTTCTGTTATTCCAAGAGCTGGTGGCACTAGTGATAAAGAACCTTCCTGCCAATGTAGGAGACATGAGATGGGAGTTTGATCCCTGGGTTGGGAAGATTTCATGGAGGAGGGCATGACAAACCATCCCAGTATTCTTGCCAGGAGAATCTCACGGACAGAGGAGTCTGGCAAGCAACAGCCCATGGGGTCACAAAGAGTTGGCCATGACTGAAGTGACTTAGCACACTACAAGAGCCATAACAGGAGGAGCAGTGAGAAGAGGGAAGGGAAAGCTTGGCAGCAAGAGATATTAGTGGAGGGGAGAACTTCCCTGGTGGTCCAGTGGTTAAGACTCCACACTTCCATTTCAGGAGGCCTCGAGTTCAATCCTTGTCTAGGGTACAAGATCCCACCAGCCATGGGGTGCAGCCAAGAAAAAGAGAGAGAGAGAGACACTATTGGAGATTTCAGTGGGGGAAATCATTTGTGAACTATGTCTTTTATAATAATTTCCTTTGTTCTCATTATAAACCATGCTTTGCCAGTTCTTAACCTCTCCTAGCCACAGGAGATGGGGAGTATTTTGCTACTGTTCTTTGCTTTATGCCTTGGCCACTTGGATGCTGCTTATTTGTTTGATGACTTTTCAGTGGTTTGCTTCTTGATGGCCACAGTTCACCAGCATTTATTATGGCTTAATGGCTCATCACCCCATTTTATATTTCCTAGCACAGTAAAACCTGAATTATTAGGTGAAAGAATTCAAGTTTGCTTTAGGTAATAGTTTGTTTCTCCATTCACAGTGATCTCCTACCCCTTTGCTGGAGGGGCTGGTTTAGGTACAAAAGNACAGCAACCCACTCCAGTATTCTTGCCTAGAGAATTCCATGGACAGAGGAGCCTGGCAGGCTACAGTCCAGAGGGTCACACAGAGTTGGACATGCATGCACTTGGGATAGCAAATCATGGTTCAGTGCAGCTATTAACTGCTTCAACCTAGCCCATTCTGCTAGATAAAGGTAAAGAATATTATAAAACCAGTTATAGAGCACTTTGCCTATACAGTGATATGTGACAACTCTATATTTGTGATACAACATACAAGCCCTGATGTTCAGAAAGATTGAAGGTGGGAGGAGGAGACAACAGAGGATGAGATGGTTGGATGGCCTCACCGACCCAACAAACATGAGTTTGGGTAAGCTCCGGGAGTTGGTGATGGACAGGGAGGCCTGGCATGCTGCAGTCCATGGGATTGCGAACAATGAGACATGACTGAACAACTGAACTGAACTGAACTGAGCTGAAGCCCTTGATGTGGGTGTTATCCTTGTTTAAAAACAATAGCAGCATCTTAGTTCTACTGCATTATACTCAAACNCAGGCCTCCCTGTCCATCACCAACTCCCAGAGTTTACCCAAACTCACGTCCATCCAGTCAGTGATGCCATCCAGCCATCTCATCCTCCATCGTCCCCTTTTCCTCCTGTCCCCAATCCCTCCCAGCATCAGAGTATTTTCCAAAAGTCAACTTCACATGAAGTGGCCAAAATATTGCAGTTTCAGCTTCAGCATCAGTCCTTTAAATGAACACCTGGACTGATCTCCTTTAGGATGGACTGGTTGGATCTCCTTGAGTCCAAGGGACTCACAAGAGTCTTCTTCAACACCACAGTTCGAAAGCATCAATTCTTCAGTGCTCAGCTTCCTTTGCAGTCCACTCTCACATCAATACATGACCACTGGAAAAACCATAGCCTTGACTAAATGGAACTATGTTGGCAAACTTTTTAACATGCTATCTTGGTCATAAGTTTCCTTCCAAGGAGTACGTGTTTTTTAATTTCCTGGCTGCAATCACCATCTGCAGTGATTTTAGAGCCCTCAAAAATAAAGTCTGACACTGTTTCCCCATCTATTTCCCATGAAGTAATCATAACATTAGAGCTATAAATTCTCTCTTATGGGCTGGGGTGAAAGGTATTTATAATGTTTAATAAATAGCACAGAAAGTGAAAGTGAAGTCCCTCAGTCATGTCTGACTCTTTGAAATCCCATGGACTGTTNCATGAAGTAATCATAACATTAGAGCTATAAATTCTCTCTTATGGGCTGGGGTGAAAGGTATTTATAATGTTTAATAAATAGCACAGAAAGTGAAAGTGAAGTCCCTCAGTCATGTCTGACTCTTTGAAATCCCATGGACTGTTGCCCACCAGGCTCCTCCATCCATGGAATTTTCCAGGCAAGAGTGCTGGAGTGGGTTGCCATTTCCTTCTCCAGAAAGAGCTCAGACCCTGCTTTCAAACTAGAAAATGTAGGTTTGGATCTTTTATCTAATTGGTTTGGTGGTCAAGGTCAAATAATATTTCCTCCTTGAGCTTCAGTTTTACCTTGGAAATTTTTTTAGCATTAAGTTGAGATCCTTTTCAACTTTAACTGTCTAAAATTCCTGTATGAACAGTCAAAGTCAATGTATATCTTCTCTTCTAGTAATTCTTAGGTGCAACATATTCTGTGATATCAAACTTAATATCTTCCATATAAGCCTGAAATACTAGAGTTTCCACATGGGAATCAATAGGCAATGACAGATAGAGCGGGATGTCACTGGCATAACAGTGATGAGTCAGGCTATTCTGTTGGAAAATTGAAATCCATAATAGATAGACATTGAGGAATTTCTTTGGTGAGCAGGCAATATCTCGTGAAAAACAGATATCTCAGTCAGATACACTAATATTCTGTATTCTAACACCTTAAAAGCCTATATTTTTTCTGGCCACTTATCCCCAAGCTAATTAATATGTATATAAATAGAATGTATGAAAATTGGTTAAAACATGGTCTAAAAAAGACTGCAATTATTTGGCTAATCTATTTACAATTTGTCAGTTTAAATTCTTCATTTAAAAGGTCAATATCAGAAAAAAAAATAGACACTTGTCTTTGTTAAACTCTTAGTAATTAATAGTCTTTTACTCTGTTGGTTAAATAGACCCATGTCCAGTGTGAACTATATAGATAGAGATAGAAATGAAATGAAATAAATTAGACTAAAAATCCACTAATAAGAGTCATAAACTTCATCAGTAAAATTTTCTCAATCTTTCCTTTGTGGCAGAAGAATATCAATTATACATACACACCCATGTGCAATCCTCTTGCCTTCAGTGTGAGAAGGACTTGTAATTTGTTTTCAGTCTACTACAGATGGAAAAGGTGATGGGATGTCATTCCCTTTAGGTTCTATCATATTGCACCAGTGTTAGGATTTTACTTCCATGGTCAAATTATGACAAATGCAACAATGTTAAGAAAAATAGATCCTCTTGGTCTTGAAGAAATAAACTGCCATATTGTGAGAAGGCCATGTGGCAAGGAGCTGTGGGTAGCCTCTAGAGATTGAGAGTGGCCTTCAAATAGCCAGTAAGAAAACAGGATCTGCGTTTCCCTAGGCCCAAAGAAATAGATGTTGCCAACAACATGACCAAGCTTGGAAGCAGATTCTTCCCCAACCAAGCATCCCAATAATCTTGCTCACCTGGTTAACATCTTGATTGCTGCCTTATAAGATACAGAGCAGAGCACTCAGCAGTCATGCCCAGTATTCTCTCCCACAGAAACTGAAATAGTGTGTAGTTTTTAGCTCTGTTTGTTTTCATTATTTATGCCCCAATAGAAAATTAACACATCCACTTCAGTAAATGTTATTTTAAATATATCCTATTGTAAGGTAAAAGGTTTGTATAGAAACAGGATATACATAATGGTGACAAGTTGTTTACATCTGCATCTGAAATTATTTCATTAATCCATCCAATTTTATTGTCTGCTGCTGGTCCAAAATCACTGTGTATCAAACAGATGATGAGGTGTGTCCAAGCAGAAGATATTTGTTCATTGTTTCAAAGATTTTACAGTGTGGTGAGAGGATAAACTTCCACTTATGGAAGAAAAGGTAATATACCAAAGAGTAAATATGGATAAATGATAAAGTATATTTGAGGTTGGGTTGTCATTTACATACAAATATGTTATTAATTTGCCACCATTGGTTGTAAAATGTCACAGAATCTATTTAACAAGATATTTATTGAAAGTGATTATCTTAAACTCATGAACTTGGGTAAAAATATCTGTTGCATACAACTAAAATTCAGTTTTAAGTATTTTGCCTTTTTTTTTTCATTTTTAAGGTGAGATTCCAAGTTAAATATGACAGGAATTCCTAATAGTGTAGATTAGATATGAGGCTGATCAGTCTAAATATTCCATCTGCAACCTGTTCATACATAATGAAAACAAATCACTCCCCACTTAGGTTTAGTACACTTGAGTCACTCACTCGTGTCTAACTCTGTGACTCCATGGACTGCAGCACACCATGTTTCCCTGTCCATCACCAATGTCCAGAGCTACACAAACTCATGTCCATCTAGTTGGTGAGACCATGTAACCATTTCAAACCTCTGTCATCCCCTTCTCCTCCTGCCTTCAGTCTTTTTCAGCATCAGGATCTTTTTCAGTGAGTCAGTTCTTCACATCATGTGGCCAAAGTATTGAAGTTTCAGTTTCAGCCTCAGGACTTCCAATGAATATTCAAGACTGATTTCCTTTAGGATTGACTGGCTGGATCTCCTTGCAGTCCAAGACACCCTCAAGAGTCTAGATTGGTCATAACTTTCTTTCCAAGGAGTAACCATAGTTCAAAAGCATCAATTCTTCAGCATTCAGCTTCCTTTATACTCCAGCTCTCACATCCATACATGACTACTGGAAAAATCATAGATTTTGACTAGGCGGACTTTTGTTGGCAAAGTACTATCCTTCTTTTTTATATGCTGCCTAGGTTGGTCATACTTTTCTTCCAAGGAGCAAGTGCCTTTTAATTTCATGGCTGCAGTCACCATCTGCATTGATTTTGGAAACCCAGAAAGTAAAGTCTGTCACAGTTTCCATGGTTTCCCCATCTATTTGCCCTGAAGTGATGGGACCGAATGCCATGATCTTAGTTGTCTGAATGTTGAGTTTTAAGCCAACTTTTCCACTTTCATGTTTCACTTTCAAGAGGCTCTTTAGTTCTTCTTCTCTTTTTGCCATAAGGGTGGTATCATCTGTGTATATGAGGTTATTGATATTTCTCCTGGCAATCTTAATCACAGCTTGCGCTTCATCCAACCTGGCATTTCACATGATGTATTCTGAATATAAGTTAAATAAGCAGGGTGACAATATACAGCCTTGAGGTACTCCTTTCCAGATTTGGAACAAGTCGGTTGTTCCATGTCTGGTTCTAACTGTTGCTTCTTGATCTGCATACAGGTTTCTCAAGAGGTGGGTCAGGTGGTCTGGTATTTCCATCTTGTAGAATTTTCCACAGTTTGTTGTGATCTACAGAGTCAAAAGCTTTGATGTAATCAATAAAGCAGAAATAGATGTTTTTCTGGAACTCCCTTGCTTTTTCAATGATCCAACAGATGTTGGCAACTTGATCTTTGGTTCCTCTACCTTTCCTAAATCCAGCTTGAACATCAGGAAATTCATAGTTGACATACTGTTGAAGCATCCTTTTATGAATTTTGAGCATTACTTTGCTAGTATGTGAGATGAGTGCAATTGTGCTAAAAGGATTGTTTGAACATTCTTTGATATTGCCCTTCTTTGGGATTGGAATGAAAACTGACATTTTCTAGTCCTGTGGCCACTGCTGAGTTTTCCAAATTTGCTGGCATATTGAGTGTAGCACTTTCAAATCATCTTTTAGGATTTGAAATAGCTCAACTGTAATTCCATCACCTTCACAGCTTTGTTAGTAGTGATGCTTCTTAAGGCCCACTTGACTTCACATTCCAGGATGTCTGGCTCTAGGTGAGTGATCACACCATTGTGGTTATCTGGGTCATGAAAATCTTTTTTGTACAGTTTTTCTGTGTATTCTTGCCACCTCTCCTTAATATCTTTTGTTTCTGTTAGGTCCCTACCATTTATGTCTTGTATTGTGCCCATCTTTGCATGAAATGTTTCCTTGGTATGTCTGATTTTCTTGAAGAGAGATCTCTAGTCTTTTTCATTCTATTGTTTTCCTCTATTTCCTTGCATTGATCACTGAGGAAGCCTTCCTAATCTTCTTGCTATTCTTTGGAACTTTGTACTGAAATGGATATATCTTTCCTTTTCACCTTTGCCTTTTGCTTCTCTTTTCTCAGCTATTTGTAAGGGCTCTTCAGAAAACAATTTTGCCTTTTTGCATTTCTTTTTGTTGGTGATTTTCTTGATCACTGCCTCCTGTACAATGTCACAAACCTCTGTCCATAGTTTTTCAGGCACTCTATCTATCAGACCTAATTCTTTGAACCCATTTGTCACTTTCACTGTATAATCATCAAGGATTTGATTTAGGTCATACCTGAATGGTCTGGTTCTTTTCCCTGTTTTCTTCAATTTAAGTCTGAATTTGGTAATATCAAGTTCATGATCTGAGCCACAGTCACCTCCCATTCTTGTTTTTGCTGACTGTATAGAGCTTCTCCATCTGGCTGCAAAGAATATAATCAACCTGATTTCGGTGTTGACCATCTGATGATGTCCATATGTAGAGTCTTCTCTTGTTTTGTTGGAAGAGGGTGTTTGCTATGACCAGTGCATTCTCTTGGCAGAATTCTAATAGCCTTTGCCCTACTTCATTTTATACTCCAAATTTGCCGGTTATTCCAGGTTTCTTTTTACTTCCTACTTCCAGTCCCTTAGGTTAAAAAAGAACATTCAGTGGGATCAAACAAAACCTTGTGTGTACCAGGACCAAGAGACTCCACAGAGACTGAGCCAGATCTTGTTTGAGTCTCCTGTAGAGGTAAGGGTCAGCATTGGCCAATTGCAAGGGGCAGGGGCTCCGGGTGCAGCTACCTGGCTTACACGACATAAGCTCTCTAGGAGGAGATTGACATTAACCCCACCGTAGACCCACCAAGCAGACAACCAACAAACTGCAGAACAATTATATCAAAGAAATTCTCACACTATTAAGAAAGTTCTAGGACCCACAACAGATTTCCTAACCTGGGGATCTGGCAAAGAGGCTGAGACCCCCAGAGAAATTGATTTTGGAGGACAGTGGGATTTGATTACAGAACTTACACAGGACTGGGGAAACAGTCTTTTGGAGGGCACAGAAAAATCTTGTGTACACCAGGACCAAGGAGAAAGGAGCAGTGACCCCACAGGAGACTGACCCAGACTTGCCTGTGAGTGTCCAGTAGTCTCTGGAGGAGGCATGGGTCAGCAGTGGCCTGCTTCAGGGTCGGGGGCACTGAATGTGGCAGTGTGAGGTGGGAACACAGCCCTGCCAAACAATATAAAATTGGATTAAAGTTTTACTGAGCATGGCCTAGCCCATCAGAACAAGACCCAGTTTCCCCCACAGTCAGTTTCCCCCACCCCAAAGCTTCCATAAGCTTCAGAGTCTTCTGTCAGAGGACAGACAGAATGAAAACCACTTAAGTTAAATCACTTATTTTAAAAATATTTTTTTTCTCATACTGTATAAGAATAAGGAAAATCACGCATACAGTCATTTGACCTGTGCAAACAATCCCTTACCAAGAGATAAAGAGACCACACAGCCTGTACTGAGGTTAGCAACTTTGTGCCTTGTTTTATAGTCAGTGGGTGTACCTTTGTTCTGCTTACTCATATGCCTCAGTGGCTCTCTGACTCTCAGCATTGAAGACTTTATGGGGAAGAAGAGGGGTCCTTCTTTTGCAGCACTAAGGAGTGCCTATAAACCAATTACCCTGCATCAGCTTAGAGGGGTACTGGAACAACTGGTGTATATTTGGGTGTTGCTAGTCATGAGGACCAATGAACCCTATCAGAGTTGATCTTGCTCTTTCACTTCCCTGTGAGTAAAGGCATTGTTCCATCCAATGCTTGACTGTGTTGTGTTTTCCTTGGATATTGTGATGCCAAGATGTAATGGGTAGGCATAGTTGGACTTCTAATCCTGGAGGGTGCTACTGTGATGATGTTTGCTATACTTCATGTAGTTGAAGTCCTTTCCTGGCATTGGTAATCAGTCCATGTCTTCTGCTTGGTTAAAAAAAAAAATTCAGGAAAATTGTGACAAATTTGAGATATAGTTTGATCCATCAGTCTGTGAAAAGCGATAACACATCCATGGGAAAAAGAGTTACATGAAAGCAATATTATTGAATGAAAAACATACTTATGAGATAATCTGAATTGAAATCCAAGCTTTTCATTGTCTTGCTGTAACCACTGTGTACTTTAAAATATGTTCAATCATAAAATAAGATTATCTTTAATAAGCTCAATACTTAGTAAAAGCTCCACAATTATAAGCTCTTTTTTTTCCCCAAAGTAAATAATCTGAATGCATGTAATAAAATATATCATAAGCAATATAAACTATAAACAATTACATTGGTTTTCCAAAAGTAATCTAAATATTTAGTATTACATATGTACATATGGGCTTCTCTGGTGGCTCAGTCAGTAAATAATCTGCTGGCAATGCAGAAGACCTGGGTTTGATCTTGGGTCAGGATGATACCCTGGCGAAGGAAATGGAAACACACTCTAATATTCTTGCCTGGAGAATTCCATGGACAGAGGTACCTGATGGCCTACAGTCCATGAAGCTGCAAAGAGTTGGACACGACTCAGTGACTAACATAGACACACGTGTACACACAGTTATTTTTCAAGAATAGTGTTTTCTTGATTTTATACTCTTTTTAAAGCTTCTTCTAACCTTTCTAATTTGTAAACATTTATGAGGAGAAAAACAAGTTAGATTTTAAAAAGTGTTATTCTAATAGCTGGGTAGATTCTATTAGAATATGTTAGTAGCTTTAAACAATCTCTGAGGTTATTCTAATTCACACTAAATAAGTGGCATCTTCCAATGTGTGAGTTGGCCTAAAATCGTAAGTTTCAGTAATTTTTTTGTCAGAAAACTGTAAATTGAACATTCACATCCTCTCTCTTTTAAAATCATTTCCAAAAGGTGAATGTGTATAACATAAACATTACATCTTTGATGATATAATTTCCATTTTACAAATATGCAGAAAGGAACACGGCATCTTTTTTTGATTCGGGCACTCTGCCTCAGCTCTTGAAACCTATTGAGTGTAGTCATGCACCAATTCTAAAACCATTGCCTTTGGTAGGAAAGTAAGCCATTGCCTTCATATCTGTGCAAACACCAGAAACTGAATCTTCAAGCTATTGACTTCTGAATTAAAAAGAAATGTGTATCACAGACTTGGAATGGTCTGCCTGGATTTAAGCTCCAATTGCACCATAGGAACCAAATATTTCCTTTGCTGTGTTGAAAATTGTGAGCTATGCTCTATGACAAATATCATTTTGATTAAACACCCACTCACATTTGTCAAGGTTCTGTCAAGTGAAAATTTCAGATTCTAAGGGGCCTCTTATCCTCCAATTATTTTGTTCAGAACATTTGGTGTTTTGATTTATGGGAAAGTTTGCTTTCCTGCAGTATGAATGAGTCTTGCCAAGTACTGAGATGATTAGTACCAACAATAATAATTGAGCCATCATGAAAGGGGAATATTTGAATATGGATGGATTCTCAGTCCTTGCATTATTAAAAAAAAAAAATCTCTTCTATGGAAACCAAGGAACCATCACAGCTGTTAAACTGAAAATTCTGTTTTATTATTAGAAATCTCAAAAAAACAAAATTCTAACATAATAATCTAGGGCTTTTTAAAAATGTAAAGAAAATCACATCATGATTCTGGACTTACCCACTTAAAGTGAACAATTAGTTTCATAAGATAAAGCTTCCATTAATTCTTGAATTAGTGTTAACATAGACATAGATGCATAAAAAAGGGAAAAATGTTTAACTCCACGACAAGGTGAACAGTATAATGTTAGTTTCTAATTGATTTATTGGTATTTGGCAAGCATTTCAAGTTATGCTATGATGATTAGAAATTGAAATAACTCTTTTGTTTATGTTATAGTCATCTGCAATTTCTTGAGTTCATTTCCAGGATTTCTTTTTCCCTTTTTAATTCCACCAAGTATTTAAATAGAATACTGTTTTCTTGCTATGTTTTCAGGGAAGAATACATCAAAAAAGACCAAAAATATATTCATTTATATTCATTCATTAACCCAATAAACACTATCATTACTATATGCAAAGACTGTGTTAGGGAAAATAAGTATATTGTGACTCTGGCCTCTATGGAAGTTTATACTCTGATGGGGGCATATAAATAATAACAAATGTATGGAGTGGAAGTATAAGGGACCATGAGAGTCTATGATACACAATCTTGGCATGACCTTGGGGTTCAGCAAAAGATTATTTAAGGAAATAGGGATTGACTTTTTTTTTTTTTTTTGGTGTAATGTAAGAGAAAATTGTCTGCATGGCAGGATATAAAGTTCTTTTGAAGAGCCTGAATCAAGTAGAGATATGGTCAAGTCAAAGAATTATTGACTTATTGACTTGACATCCAGAAAATGACACGAGAAGTTCATGTTAAAATATAGAGAAAAAAATTCTCTGTCAAATTTCCATCTTTCAATTATACTGCCATCTATGGTTCCAGCAGTTATTTCTATTCTAAGCAACCAAGAATCCCTCTTGGTATCTGCTTCCTTTGGATGTAGTTGTTGTGGCTGGTTACAATAACCCTAGGAGAAGGCAATGGCACTCCACTCCAGTACTCTTGCCTGGAGAATCCCATGGATGGAGGAGCCTGGTGGGCTGCAGTCCATGGGTTCGCAAAGAGTCAGATACGACTGAGTGACTTCAGTTTCCCTTTTCACTTTCATGCATTGGAGAAGGAAATGGCAACCCACTCCAGTGTTCTTGCCTGGAGAATCCCAGGGGTGGGGGAGCCTGGTGGACTGCCATCTATGAGGTCACACAGAGTTGGACACGACTGAAGCGGCTTAGCAGCAGTAGCAGCAGCAAGCACAGTCTCTGCTTCTTTTTCAGTAAACATAGACTCTTATCATGATGTCTTGTCCACTAAGACAACTCTTAAATGATCAGTTCTGTTTTAGTCCTTCTAAATAGTAGTCTTTTTTTCTTTTTTAAAGTTTAGAATGAGTTTATTGATATCCACAGAATGACTTGCTGAGCTTTTGGTGGGGATTGCATTGATCCATTTAGTATTATGATAAATGGTTGTTACAGGTTTCTTAGTGTTATTTCTTTATTTTTAAATATAAATTTATTTATTTTAATTGGAGGTTAATTTGAAGATAATTCAAGTTTTCTTCTTGACAAACCATAGTAGTAAATGTTTAGAAATTTTTCAAGACACTACATCGATATATTGGGGCAGGCTTTACACATTCACAATTTGTGGGCTAAATACAGTTTGCAAAAATGTTTAATACAGACTATATGGTGTTGGGATACACAATATTAAAAAATAATTACTTTCAAAATGTGTAAAAGCAGATTGATTTGGCAAAAGGCCACAGTAGTCAACATAATGTTGAACAAGAAGTACCAAGTTTGAGGACTTATACCACATGATCTCAAGACTTACCATAAAGCTATAGTAACCAAAGTGGTATGGTACTTTCAAGAGAATAGACAAGTAGATCAAAAGTGAATAAATAGATGAGAAATAGATACACATACATAGTCAGGTGATCTTTGAGAAGGGAGAAATGGCAATTAGATGAGGTAAATGGAACAAAGATAGTCTTTTCAATGAATGGTGCTAGAACAACTACACATCCACCTTAAAAAACAATCTAAGCACAGATCTTACATTTTTCATAATAACTAACTCAAAATAGATCATAAATCTAATATTATAAAATGCAAAACTGTAAATATCCTAGAATATAATATAGGAGAAAATCTAAACATCCTTGGGTATGGCTATGACTATTTAAATATAACACCAAAGGCATGAACCATGACAGGAAAAAAAAAAAAAAAAGTTAAGCTGGACTTCATTAAAATTAAAAAACTGCTCCGTGAAATACAGTGTCAAGTGAATTAGAAACTAAGCCACAGTTTGGGGAAAAAATTTGCAAAAGAATATCTGATAAGCAGCTATTATTCAAAATATGTATACAAAAGTGAAAGTAAAAATCACTTATTTGTCCAACTCTTTGAGACCCCATGGACTATAAACTGCCAGGTTCCTCTGTCCATGAAATTTTCCAGACAATAATCCTGGAGTGGATCCTTCTCTAGAGAATCTTCCCTACCCAAGAATCAAACCCAGATCTTCTCATTACAGGCAGATTCTTTACCATCTGAGTCAAAGGGCACTTTAAACTAAACAGTAAGAAAACAGATGACCCAATCAAAAATGGGCAAAAGACATGAACAGACATTTCATCAAAGAAGACAGACCAGATAGCACATGAAGTGGTGCTCAGCATCATATGTAATTAGGGAGCTTCAAATAAAAACACTAGGGTGATATCATTACACGTTCATTAGAAAGAATGAGATTGAAAACACCCAACCATGGTGAGGATTTAAGCAACAAGAACTCTCATTCATGCATTGTTTGTAAAAGAGCAAAATGATAGAGCCACAATGGAAGACAGTTAGGTTGCAACTGCTGCTGCTGCTAAGTTGCTTCAGTTGTATCTGAGTCTGTGTGACTCCATAGATGGCAGCCCACCAGGCTCCTCCGCCCCTGGGATTCTCCAGGCAAGAATACTGGTGTGGGTTGCAATTACTTTCTCCAATGCATGCATGCATGCTAAGTTGCTTCAGTCGTGTCCAACTTTGTGAGACCCTATGGACAGCAGCCCAACAGGCTCCTCTATTCCAGGATTCCCCAGGCAAGAATACTGGAGTGGGTTGCCATTTCCTTCTCCTTAAAAATGTAAATAAACTTTACCATAAACTCAATAAATGTGCTCCTTGATATTTACACAAAAGAGTTGAAAACTTTGTCTACACTAAAATCTGCACACGTTTGCTGAAGTTTTATTTATAATTTCCAAAATTTGGAAGCAACCCACATGTCCTGCAGTAAATGAAAAGCCAAACAAACATGCAGATAAAGAAATATTCAGTCAGTTGAGTCACTCAGTCATGTCAGACTCTTTGCAACCCCGTGAACTGCAGCACGCCAGGCCTACCTGTCCATCACCAACTCCCAGGGTTCACTTAAACTCATGTCCATCGAGTCAGTGATGCCATCCAGCCATCTCATTCTCTGTCATCCCCTTCTCCTCCTGCCTTCAATCCCTCCCAGCATCAGAGTATTTTCCAATGTGTCAACTCTTCCAATGAGGTGGCCAAAGTACTGGAGTTTCAGCTTTAGCATCACAGCTTCCAAAGAACAACAAAGACTGATTTCCTTTAGAATGGACTGGTTGGATCTCCTTGCAGTCCAAGCGACTCTCAAGAATCTTCTCCAACACCACAGTTCAAAAGCATCAATTCTTCAGTGCTCAGCTTTCTTCACAGTCCAACTCACACATCCATGACCACTGGAAAAACCATAGCCTTGACTAGACAGACCTTTGTTGGCAAAATAATGTCTCTGCCTTGGAATATGCTATCTGGATTGATCTTAATTTCCTTCCAAGGAGTAAGCATCTTAATTCCATGGATGATCACCATCTGCAGTGATTTTGGAGCCCCAAAAAATAAAGTCTGATACTGTTTCCACTATTTCCCCATCTGTTTCCCATGAAGTGATGGGACTGGATGCCATGATATTCGTTTTCTGGATGTTGAGCTTTAAGCCAACTTTTTCACTCTCCACTTTCACTTTCATCAAGAGGCTTTTTAGTTCCTCTTCTCTTTCTGCCATAGGGTTGGTGTCATCTGCATATCTGAGGTTATTGATATTTCTCCCGGCAATCTTGATTCCAGCTTGTGCTTCTTCCAGCCCAACGTTTCTCATGATGGACTCTGCATATGTGTTAAAAAAACATGGTGACAATAAACAGGCTTGACATACTCCTTTTCCTATTTGGACCAATCTGTTGTGCCATGTCCAGTTCTAACTGTTGCTTCCTGCCTGACCTACATGTAGGTTTCTCAAGAGGCAGATCGGGTGGTCTGGTATTCCCATCTCTTTCAGAACTTTTCCACAGTTTATTGTGATCCACACATTCAAAGGCTTTGGCATAGTCAATAAAGCAGAAATAGATGTTTTTCTGGAACTCTCTTTCTTTTTCTATGATCCAGGGGATGTTGGCAATTTGATCTCTGGTTCCTCTGCCTTTTCTAAAACCAGCTTGAAATTAGCAGAGNTTTTTTTTTTTTTTTTTGGCAAAACTCTATTAATCTTTGCCCTGCTTCATTCCGTATTCCCAGTTCAAATTTGCCTTTTCCTCCAGGTGTTTCTTGCCTTCCTACTTTTGCATTTCAGTCCCCTATAATGAAAAGGATCTCTGTTTTGGGTGTTAGTTCTAAATATTACTCAGTACAAAAAATAAATGAGCTGTCAAATCATAAAAAGATATGGAGGAAATTCTGATGTCTATTACTAAGTGAATGAAGCAAAGTAAAAGACTACATACTGCTTCATTCTAACTATACAACTGGCATTCTTGAAATGGCAAAATCTGTAATTTCTGGGATTAAGTAAACAGAAGGGACGATGAGACAAAACACTGAGGATTTTTAGGGCATTTTAACTTATTCTGTATATTGTAATAATGGATACATGCCATCATACATTTGTTCAAACCCATAGACGATCCAGACCAAGAGTGAAAGCTAATATAAGATATAAGATATGGACTCAGGTTAATACTGAATGGTTTACCAATTGACTTTCTATTCACTTATATTTTTCACAGCTGTTTAGCTGCTATGTCATGTCCGACTCTTTCGGATCCCTTTGACTCTTTCGGATCCCCACCAGGCTCCTCTATCCATGGGATGCCCCAAGAAAAGAATACTGGAATGAGCTGCCATTTCCTTCTCCAAGGAATCTTCCTGACCCAAAGGTCAAACCCACATCGCCTACACTGCAGGCAGATTTTTCACCCCTGAGCCACCAGGGAAGTCCTTTTCATCACATTAAGTGATCCTAATACTATTCTATTTGTGCCTATAGTTCATGTTTACATTATGACTTATATTTATTTATGACCTGCAATGTTTCACATCTTCATGTAAGTGCTTGAGCACTGATTTCATATTGATTTTAATCAAATATTTAATTTCTTTCTGCATTTTTCCCACTCAATCACTTGCTTCATAAATGAAGGTTTCTAAGTCATATGCACCACAGCATAGTGTTTGATATGTTAGATTCTTCCAAGATAGATGCATATGTTAAGTTTAAAAGTAACATTGGACTATATTATCTTATTTTTTATTTTGTCACTTACCATATAATAACATACAAATATGTTTACTAATGAATATTTAATTATTTTTGACAGGTAGGAGTGATACCTTTCTTATATACATGAAGAAACCTAGAAATGCAATAGATGCATTACTGAGGATTAAAGTGCTAGTTGTTCAATTGTGTCCAACTCTTTGTAACCCCATGGGTTGTAGCCCATCAAGCTTCTCTGTCCATGGGATTCTCCAAGCAAGGATACTGGAGTGGGTTGTCATGCCTTTCTCCAGGGGATATTCCTGACCCAGGGATTGAACTTGTGTCTCTTGCATTGCAGAGGGATCCCTTACTGTCTGAGCCGCCAGGGTATCTCCACTGAGGGTTAACAAATTGGTAACGGACAAATTGTTGATTTGTACTGATCAAAGATCTGGTATCAGATTTGAAACTCTGAAGTCAGAATTTTGTAATGGAAGGTGAAGTAAGGATCAATGCATCACAAAAGAACAACCTGTTCTTCTCAGTTTTCTCTAATGGATTGAATAATGAACCATATGTTGTTTCATATTATGAATGTTGTTATGAAATATTTCCTTTTTTCTATGAGAGAGGAAAAAGAAAATCCTTAAAAATATGAATATAATTAAGATGAAGCACACTGCTACATTTTTGCATTTGTTTATAATTCTATGTATGTCTGTTAAACATTAACCTAACACATAAAATAGGCTTGCCTTAATAAGCAAATAGCTATAATTATAAAAACACAATTTGCATACAAACATGAATTACAGAATAGAAAAGACAAATCTAATCTTCTCATTAGTGACTCTGATAATTGCTGATGTCAAATGTTAATATCTTTAAAACTAGCTTTTAAAAAAGAAATTTTCCAAAATTATTATTATTGCTACTTCACTACTACCACCCTGATTTCTATTTTACACCATTAAACATGTTAAGGTATGTTTCAAGATTTATTTGAAGAGTTTTATAAGTATCACCTTATTTACCTTCAAAATATAATGATGATGAGGCATTTTGAAAATCATTGTTTATAGTCTCAAATAGGGATAAAGCTAAAATCTGATATGGGTTTCATTGCATGATTTCTATAGTGACTTTACAGATATCTTCAGATATTTTAAACTCTAATATTCTTCTACTGAGGTCACTAAAATTAAACTTGTTTTGCAATGTATTCTAAGCATGGGATCATAACTATAACACAAGAGAAAAAGCTAACTCATAGTTAATTTTTTAAAACTGTGGATTGCATAGTCTTAACAATCATTTTCACTGTGTCACAGTTTTTTGAAATGTTTATTCCCAACTGCACTTTTATGAGCACTTTTGCAAAATAATCAGATCAATAAAGGTAGTTTTCTGCCTATTTTCAAGGATTAAACCCTCAAAATTTATCCTTTAGATCAAAAGTTTCCAAGGACAATTTTGTTGCATATGCAAAACTGTTTTCTTATGGGAAATAAAAAGAAAGTGACAAAAATAAGATATCTTTGAAAATTTCACCTGAATGTGAAACTTATGGTTGAGTTCTTACATCCTTTACAAGTCTCAGAGTTTATAGGAACCTATATATTATGAAACAATCCTTTTGGGATATAAGTAAATCCTCTAACTCAGCACAACCCCACTGAAAATTCTGGACTGTTAGATATGTGCAATTCTTTTGTTCTTTCTTCTCAGCAGTTATCCCCACTGATACAGTCAGTGTTTCATCTCAGCGTGAAATAACATCTGAAATAACATCAGATAATACTGCACTCTGAAAAGTAGATAAAATGAGGACTCTCAAATGAGAATGAATTAGAAAATTCCCAACAGTAGCAGTCAGAAGTTAAAAACATGAAACTGACAAATGTACTGCAGAGGGGGTTTACAAAGGGTTTTCCACTCCAAGTTCTTATTCATCACATATTATTAGTACTGGAAAGTGTCAGTCAGACAGCAAAAGATAAAGCTGGCCATAACAGGTTTATTATTTGAAGGAAAATCAACTGTGTAGTAGATATCCATCTGATAATAGCTTTTAAATATAAAAACAAATAAACAAGGCATTTTCTCAAATTGTCTGAAAAGTTTTTGCCTCATTAGGTGGGTGGAGATGGGAGGAGGTCTTCTTTTATTTCCCTATGATACTGAGAATTTTCAGAGAATTTTTTTTTTTTTCAAGTACCTGGAGAAGAAGTTGTGAGAATATTTTGTAATATGTACAACTTTCCTGTTTAACATTTATCCATGTAATATACTAAAATATTTTCCTGGAGGATATATAATTAATTCTGGGATTATCTTTTTTACCAACTTTATTGAGATATAATTGACATATAACAACATATGCGTTAAGGTGTACATGTTATGGGATTCTTTTAAAAACTTTAACAAAATTCCTCTTAAACTGTGATTTATGTATTTTAACCTTTGTTATAAAGGGAATAATAGTTAAAAACCAAAGAACATTTGCCCTGTGTATTTAATTTACAACTTCCCAGGTAAAGAATCCACCTGCCAATGCAGGAGACTCAAGAGACAAGACTTCGATCACTGGGTAAAGAAGATCCCATGAAGCAGGAAATGGTAGACCACTCCAGCACTCATGCTTAGAAAACTCCATGGGCAGAGAATGGTGGCAGGCTACAGTGGTCACAAAGTGTCAACCACAACTGAGCAGGTGAGCGCATTTGCTTCATAGTTGATTTTTTCCCCTGAAAGCACCATTATTGATTCATGTCTGTTTCAACAGTTTGAGGAGATGCAAACATTTACATATCAGCAGGATCCAACCATTGATTTTATCCACCAAATATTTTACCCACAAAACATGAACAAGCATAATTCACCTTCACTTTTTAATGAGTTGAAATTTTTTGGTTTCATCACTATAAGTGTGATTGAATAGCCCAAAACATCTCAGTTCAGACAGTGCCTTTTCTGGAGTTCCTTCTCTTGATCAGACACTGTAAGAGTAACACACACACAGAAGATTTATGCCATCAGTTCAGTTCAGTCACTCAGTCATGTCTGGCTCTTTGCATCCCCATGGATTGTAGCACACCAGACATCCCTGTCCATCACCAACTCTCAGAGCTTGCTCAAACTCATGTCATCAAGTTGGTGATACTATCCAAACATCTCATTATCTGTCATCCCCTTCTGCCTTAAATCTTCCTCAGCATCAGGGTCTTTTCTAATGAGTGAGTTTTTCACATCAAGTGGCCAAAATATTGGAATTTCAGCTTCAGCATCCATCCTTCCAATGAATATTCAGGACTGATTTTCTTTAGGATTGACTGGTTTGAACTCCTTGCAGTCCAAAAGACTCAACACTACAACTCAAAAGCCTCAATTTTTCAGCACTCAGCTTTCTTTATAGTCTAACTCTTACATCCATACATGACTACTTGAAAAACCATAGCTTTGATTAGATGAATTTTTGTTGGCAAAGTAATGTCTCTGCTTTTTAGTATGTTTTCTATGTTGGTCATAGCTTTTCTTCCAGANGCACTCAGCTTTCTTTATAGTCTAACTCTTACATCCATACATGACTACTTGAAAAACCATAGCTTTGATTAGATGAATTTTTGTTGGCAAAGTAATGTCTCTGCTTTTTAGTATGTTTTCTATGTTGGTCATAGCTTTTCTTCCAGAGAGCAAGCATCTTTTAATTTCATGGCTGCACTCACCATCTGCAGTGATTTTGGAGCCCCCCAAAATAAAGTCAGCCACTGTTTCCATTGCTTCCCCATCTATTTGCCATGAAGTGATGGGACCAGATCCCGTAATCTTTTTTCTTTTTTTGAATGTTGACTTTTAAGCCAGCTTTTTCACTGTCCTCTTTAACTTTCATCAAGAGAGTCTTTAGTTACCCTTTACTTTCTGCCATACAAGTGGTGTCAACTGCATATCTTAGGTTATTGATATTTCTCCTGGAAATCTTGATGCTAGCTTGTTTGAAACCATCTTGTGCTTTATGCCATTTGCCACATTTAAAAAATGAATTTTATATAATTAAGCCAGTATTACAATTAAATGTAAAATGTAACATGATTTAAAATGCTCACAGTATTCTGGGAGCCTAGAGTATTAGTCAATATTCTTGTGTAAAACAGACAAGAGAGAGAATTCTATAGAATGTGAAGAATAAGATAATACATAAATTATATATCAAATTAGTTAACAAAATGTAAGTTTGCTGAACTCCCCTGGTGGCACATTGGATAGGAATCTGCTTGTCAGTGCAGGGGATATGGATTCATTCCCTGGTATTGAAGGATTCTGCATGCCTCATTGCTGCTAAGCCATGTGCCACAGCTACTGAGCTTGTGCTCTATAGCTCACACACTGCAATTACTGAAACCCACATGCCTCGAGTCTGTGCTTCAAAACCAGAGATACCACTTCAATGAGAAACCTGTGTATCCACAATGAAGAGTAGCCCCTGATCTTTGCAATTAGAGAAAGCCTGTGTGTAGAAATTAGGTAGATACCTTAAATAAAGTTGTATGAAAATTATATAATATACATATAATAAGATGAAATATATTGTCATATTTTAATAGTATGTATCATCTGTAATGTTTCTCTAAACATTTAAGCCGAATAATCTATGTGTCTTAAATTATTGCATCACCATGATTTATTTAACAACTAACTCAAGCATCATATCGCATTATATATTCACATTGTTTATTTAGGCCTCATAGCAAATGTATGAAAGAGATGCTTTCTTCACTTTTTAGAAGACAAATTTGAAGATGCTCAGTGAAATTAAAGTCAAATGTCCCCTGAACAGCAGAGCCAGAACCCTCTCTAGATTTGTCTAACTTTGAAACTCAGAATACTATCTAACACTTTATTGCCTTTTACTTTCACTATATAGATACATAGGACCGAAGATTTCCTAGTTCTTAACAATTGTCAATGTACTTGATAGATCTTTACACCTGCTAAATCTACCTGGAGCACATATAAATGGACTTGTTTCCC
This sequence comes from Neotragus pygmaeus, assembly GCA_006410875.1. Taxonomy (NCBI): domain Eukaryota; kingdom Metazoa; phylum Chordata; class Mammalia; order Artiodactyla; family Bovidae; genus Neotragus; species Neotragus pygmaeus. The sequence goes on along the minus strand of SJYV01047757.1, from coordinate 585,086 downwards.
CAGCAATATTTCTATTACTTCAGAACTCTCATAGCTCCTACTTAAGTTAATATATTGTTTTAATTCCAAGGGTTTATATCTAAGAATATTCATTTTAGTAGTTCATGGAATGTCTTCATATTCTGACAAATTCAAGTAAAACTAGTCTTTATTCTTATTACACCTGTTAACTATTAAAGATAAACTTTTGTTGATTTTAAAGTTAATATTTAATGTGGGATAATTGAACTTGAAGAAATGATGGAGAAAGTAAACAAAACAGTATATTGTTACCCTATCATTTTCAGGAGATTATGCTTTCTACTTACTCCTTGGCGGTGTGCTGCAGTCCATAGAGTCACAAAGAATCGAGCATGACTTAGCAACTGAACAATTCTCAAGAATCTTGTAAAACATTATTTTTTTAATGGGAAGACTATAGACTACACAGGTTAAGTTACCTTAGGTCATAAGTGGTACCCAACTAAGTCTCAAAATGACCTGAAAACTTAGCTGATTTAATTGATAAATAATTTAGAAGCACAATAGAAAATAGAATACTATACACATTTTTGAATTCTTACTGTATTTGTATATACATGACAGACCAGCTTGATAAAAGTTTGTTCAAAACTCACAGGTATTTGATAATAAATATTTTCTTTGAGTGTTCAGTGCAAATACCACCCTCTGCCAGCAGGTTCCTCTGCTAAAGCTCAAAGGATCAAATCTAGATTTTACTGATTTTAAGATTTCTGCCTCTTCATCCAAACACAATATTTCTAAGGCTTGTAGACAGGCTTATAAAAGTGAACAAGAAAAGGGGATTATTATTTTATAGCAGTTATAAATAGAGCTTGGAGGAATGGTGAATAGCTGCCTCAAGAAATCTTATAGATTTTGCCCATTTTTTAAAAGATTGATTCTCTCTTTCTATCTCTTTTCTCCTTTTTCTCAGGTACACACACTGACTCTGCTGACAATATTTTCTGTGGTGACCAAAAGTACTTCTGGAAAGATCTAAAACAAAAGGAAGACTATAATTACTTTTTAAATAAGACTTTAGAAATAATTATAAACTAATTTCCAAGTAAGACAACAGGACACTATTGCTCCTTTCCTTAAAATGGAAATTAAAGATGCTTTTACATGTTTTTGTAAATGATAGTAATGTCATCCTTTCCTCCTTCCAGCTCCAGCTCTGCCCTCTATGTTCTACAAGATATCTTTTCCAGATATGGCCCACATCTTCTCAGGAACCAATTAGATCCCTTCCAGAGAACATTTCAAATAGCTTAACTTTTTCAACTAAAATAGAGTTGTTATTTTCTTGTATATTAAACAAAAACAACAAATCATAAATATACCCAAGAAAAAGGTAGACTATTGAATGTTTGCTCCATTGTCTACATGGATTGGACTCATAAACTTCCTTATCTAATGGAAGGTTAAATGTGATCCTTGGTGGATTTCTTCCTGAGTCACTTCAGAAATCTTCTTTTGTATTGCATTTGGGTAAACCATGCTGTCTGAGTAATGATTCTCTTCTTGCTTTTATTCTTTATCTCTGAATTTGATTCATCTCAACTTTTATTAATGCTTATATCCTCCAAATGTTTATTAAATCATCACCTGTCCTATGTATTCTAGTTGTAACTGAACATTGTCCTCAGTCTTTGGGAACTCAGTGTCAACCCATAGTAGATGTGGTTTCCAAGAACTATACTTGATTTATGAACATGTTCTCCAGGGACTAGTATTTTCTTTTATTTTTGCCCATGAAGTAGTGTAATCATTTTCTAATGTCAGTGATAACAGAAAGGCAATATTAAATGTAAAGACTAAAACTTTTTTTAGAAAGTGATTTGACAGTAATTATATAATCTTAATTCTAGAATCTAGAATTATAGAAGCAAAAAGCAAAAAAGAAAAGGAAAGATATACTCATTTGAACGCAGAGTTCCAAAGAATAGCAAGGAGAGATAAGAAAACTTTCTTCCATGATCAATGCAAATAAATAGAGGAAAAAAATAGAATGGGAAAGACTAGAAATCTCTTCAAGAAAATTAGAGATACCAAGGGAATATTTCATTCAAAGATGGGTTCAATAAAGGACAGAAATGGTATGGACCTAACAGAAACAGAAGATATTAAGGAGAGGTGGCAGGATACACAGAACTATACAAAAAAGATCTTCATGACCAAGATAACTATGGTAATCACTCAAATAAAGGCAATCCCTCAACTAGAACCAAACATCCTGGAATGCGAAGTCAAGTGGACCTTGAAGCATCACAACGAAACTGGTGAAAGTGATGGAATTCCAGTTATTTCAAAACCTAAAAGATGATGCGGTGAAAGTGCTGCACTTAATATGCCAGCAAATTTGGAATATACAGCCATGGCCACAGGACTGGAAAATATTTGTTTTCATTCCAATCCTGAAGAAAGGTAGTGGCAACGAATGTTCAAACTACTACACAACTGTAGTCAACTCACACGTTAGCAACATAATGCTCAAAAACCTGTAAGCAAGGTTTCAACAGTATGTGAATCATGAAATTCCAGGTGTTCAACCCAGATTTAGAAAAGGCAGAGGAATAAGAGATAAAATTGACCTCCGTTACATCATCAAAAAAGCAAGAGAGTGCCAGAAAAACATCTATTTCTGTTTTGTTGAATACACTAATGCCTTTGACTGTGTAGATCACAACAAACTGTAAAACTCTGAACGAGATGGGAATATCAGACCACCTGAACTGCCTCTTAAGATATCTGTATGCAGGTCAAGAGCAATAGTTAGAACCAGACATGGAACAACAGACTGGTTAAAAATCTGGAAAAGAGTATGTCAAGGCTGTATTTTGACACCCTGCTTATTTAACTTATATGCACAGTACTTCATGAGAAATGCTGGACTGGATGAAGCACAAGCTGGGATCCAGATCATCAGGAGAAATATCAATAACCTCAGATATGCAAATGACATCACCCTTATGGCAGAAAGTGAAGAACTATGGAGCCTCTTGATGAAAGTGAAAGAGGAGAGTGAAAAAGTTGGCTTAAAGCTCAATATGTATACTATCATGTAACTGAGTTGGGAAGATCCCCTGGAGAAGGGGATGGTGAGCCACTCCACTTCTTGCCTGGAGAATCCCGTGGACAGAGGAGCCTGGTGGGCTACAGTCCATGGGGTCGCAAAGGGAGACACGACTGAGCGACGAAGCACTCACACACGAAACGCCAACGCCACGACCCAGAGTTACCCAGTCAGGACCTCAGTGTCAATAGCTGTCAAACGGGAGTTAGAAAACTGACCTAAATTGATCTAACAGCAGCAGCTGCCCTGTGTGACCTGTGGGACATTTGCTGAGGTGGCATTTGCTTGCCGAGGAGGACCGGGCTGGGGGGACGGCCCCCAAGAGGCTGAGGGCTGGGGGCCACCCCGGCTCCCTGCTCTTCCAGCTCCCTCTGCCCCTTTCCCCCGCGCTGGGGGTCAAGTGTCCACCCCCGCCTGGGTGATCCAGAGCTGACCCCCAGCAGGCTGTGACCCTGGCCCCCTCGGGTGAGTCTCTGAGGCCCCTGTTTCCTCAGCGCTGCCTGGGCTGTGACAGGCGCCTGGGAACCATGCCCTGCTGTGGAAGCTGACGAGGCCCCTGAGTCCTGAGAGGCCCTCAGGGCAACAGAGGGGGGGGTGCTCAGAGAGGCGGGCAGGGCCTGGAGGGGCACATGCCACTCTCCCTATGAGAGGCCCTGGGGTGGCAGTCCATGGGCGACCCCACCCCACTGCGGCAGCAGCCAGGTCTGCCTCCCTCTGAGAAGTGCCAGGAGCTGGTGGGGGAGTCGTGGTGAGGGGTGTGTGCAACGGGGCATCCCTGAGCCCCTGAGTGTCCTGCACACCCGCCCCCTCCAGTGGCCTCCAGGGAGGAGGAGGGGCCTCCAGCACCCCCAGGGACCCCACCTGCCTCATCGGACCGGTGCCAGGAGAGGCTGGCTCAGCGCGTCTGCAGCACCCCAGCATCTCTTGCTCACGCTCACCCTCTCTTGCAGCCTCTCTTCCTCGCTTTGACCTGTGTGCATCAGTCTCGGTCTCTGCCCCAAATCTCTTTCCCCTGTCTGCCCCTGCCTGCCCCTGGCACCCTGACCTCCATGCCCCTCCTGCCCCTCTTCCCCTTTAGTCTCCCTTCACCCCCATTTTTCTCTACCTGAAAAGAACCCCAGCCCCCTGAGGTTTGGGGAAGGTTGGATTTGGGACTCAGAGACCAGGCCCTACCCCAGAAGCCATCNTGTGGAAGGATGCAGGAGGCTGGGGGCTGGGGCGGGGGGATGACCCAGAGAGACAATGGGGGGGGGGAGGTGGAGGGGGGGCGGGGGATTCAGGATTGGGAGCTCATATACACCTGTGGTGGATTCATGTCGATGTATGGCAAAACCGATACAATATTGTAAAGTAGAATAAAGTAAAAAAAAAAAAAAATTACTAAACAAAGAACTGTGAACAGAGAGTTTCAAAGATGAACTTTATGCAATATTTAGAAAAGAGATAGATTTAGCTTAAATCTAGTCAAGGCTATGATTTTTCCAGTAGTCATGTATGGATGTGAGAATTGAACTGTGAAAAAGGCCGAACACCGAAGAATTGATGCTTTTGAACTATGGTGTTGCAGAAGACTCTTGAGAGTCCCTTGGACTGCAAGGGGATCCAACTAGTCCATTCCGAAGAAGATAGGGCCTGGGTGTTCTTTGGAAGGAATGATGCTAAAGCTGAAGCTCCAGTACTTTGGCCACCTCATTCAAAGAGTTGATTCATTGGAAAAGACTCTGATGCTGGGAGGGATTGGGAGCAGGAGGAGAAGGGGATGACAGAGGATGAGATGGCTGAATGGCATTACTGACTCAATGGACGTGAGTTTGAGTGAACTCTGTGAGTTGGTGATGGACAGGAGGGCCTGGCCTGCTGCAATTCATAGGGTAGCAAAGAGTCAGACACAACTAAGTGACTGAACTGAACTGACCTGAATAGGCCATAAGAAAATGGGAGAAGGCTCCTAAACTCATTACAGAAAGACAATACATTATTAATAACAAAACATGACAATGAATGTACAGAGAAGGAAAACATAGTTCAATGACAGTTTGAATTATGNTGACCTGAATAGGCCATAAGAAAATGGGAGAAGGCTCCTAAACTCATTACAGAAAGACAATACATTATTAATAACAAAACATGACAATGAATGTACAGAGAAGGAAAACATAGTTCAATGACAGTTTGAATTATGAATGCAAATAAAATATTATTAATTGGAATTTAGCAATGAGATCTTCAGGTAGGATTCCAGGAATATGAAAGTGCAAAAATCAGGAACTGTAACACATTTTATGACACTATGGTGTTAATGGAGAGTGCCAAATGAATACAGCCATAGATGTTTAAAGTTACTTGATGAAATTTAGCAGATATTCTTAATAAACCCTGGCTAAAATAAGAAACAAAAGAAACTTTCTTAGGATGTCCTGTCTTAGGATAGAATAGTTTTCACTTGTAAGCAATACAAAGCCCATTTTGACTATTATTATTAACTTTAAACAGAACATTCTAGCAAATGCAATAAGAAAAGAATGGCAAATAATCAGTACTATCAATGGAAAGGAGCAAAATTATCCATATTTTTGAAAAAAATTGAAACCTAAGAAATTTAAGCCTGCTGGTCCTCTTAAGGGAAATGTTCAGAGTGGCTGTGTACATTATAAATACACAAAATTAATAGATTTTTTTTTGTTTTACACAACCAGCTATAAATTAAAATAAAGTTAACCTATTCAAAATGGCAACAAAAACCATAAAATAACTAGAAATAATTTTAACAAGACAAGTATAATATCTATATCAAGAGATTAATAAACCACTTCTAAAGAAACTATCAATATGTTGACTAAAGGAAAGATTTACCATGTTCTGGGTAACACGATAGCAAAAAAGTGACAGCGCTTCTTAAGTTAATATATGAATTACAAGAAATTTTAGTAGAAGGTCTAATATTAAAGTGATTTTCAATTCTTTTGAAAGAAAAATATCCAAGAAGATAATATTGGGTTAGCATGTGTAAATTAGTAAAACAGAAAATAAAGTAATAGACTACAGAATTAAAAAAAAAAAAGCTCAACATTCAGAAAACTAAGATCATGGCATCTGATCCCATGACTTCATGGCAAATAGATGTGGAAATAATGGAAACAATGAGAGACTCTATGTTGTAGCTCCAAAATCACTGCAGATGGTTACTGCAGCCATAAAATTAAAACAAACTTACTCCTTGGAAAAAAAGCTATGACCAACCTAGAGAGCATATTAAAAAGCAGAGACAATACTTTGTCAACAAAGGTCCATATAGTCAAAGCTATGTTTTTTCCAGTAGTCATGTATGGATGTGAGAGTTGGACTATAAGGAAAGCTGAGTGTTGAATTGATGCCTTTGAACTATGATTTTGGAGAAGACTCTTGAGAGTCCCTTGGATTGCAAGGAGATCAAACCAGTCCAGCCTAAAGGAAAGCAGTCTTGAAAATTGATCTGAAGGACTGATGTTAAAGCTGAAATTCCAATACTTTGGCCATCTGATGTGAAAAACTGAGCCATTTGAAAAGACCCAGATGCTGGGAAAGATTGAAGGCAGGACGAATAAGGGACGACAGAGGATGAGATAGTTGGGTGGCATTATTGACGCAATGGACATGAGTTTGAGCAAGCTCCAGAAATTGGTGATGAACAGGGAAGCCTACTGTGCTGCAATCCATGGGGTCGCAAAGAGTCAGACATGACTGAATGACTGGACTGAACTGAACTGAACTGATAGAATCTTAAAAAGCTGTATATATTTTTAATATTATTAATTATAAATTACCCCAAGATAATCATTCAAAATAGAGGAAAAGCATAGTATCTGAAGATATCCATTGCAATTTTAACTTCTGTTTAGAAGCAGCTAGTCCTTGAACAATATTAAACTGGTTAAAAAAAAATTACAGTAATAGGATCTATTAAGATGATGTAACAATGTAAAAACATTTATTCTGTGACTACTTTCAGGTAAACCATAAATTAATGCATATAGACAAAAGCACACTAGTATAAATAGTGAAATATAGAACAGAATATTAGTAAAAGTGAATAGTTGGTATGACAAGGTGCAATTGTGATTAAGGTTTTTAATTTCATTCTGTTGGTATGTCATTTATTAAATGGAAAGATTAATGAATTCAACTGGGTAAATTACATTAGAGTAATATTCCTTAAGCAAATTTTAACATACAGTGTGTATAAGCTAAACACTGACTACGAAGATTACCATCTAAGATAAAATCATAGCAAACATACAAGTAACTAATTCTGAACCACTGCATGAAATACATTTATAATAAAAACATCAGAATCTGTGGTGGTTTATCCATAGTACACACCCTTGAGAAGTTCTTGTTTTTCTTTAATCATGTTATTTGTTTATTTGTAACAACTTAATTCAAAATTGTATATTTCAGTTGGGTCTTTGTCTTTTCAAATTTTGAGGTAACATAACCAATGTAAGTAGATTTGGTTGTGAAATAAGTATAGTACAATTTCTAAATGTCTTTTGTACTTCTGTAAAAATCACATGTCCACTTACACTGAAAGAAAATGGACATACAATTTTATATATAGGATTTTCTCAGTGTCTTGATTGTTCTATGAATCCTCATGAAGCTACACAGATTCTAACTTAGTCCATGAAAGTGACTATACCAAAATAACATAAACTGAGTAGCTTAAACAGCAAACTTTTATTTTTCACTGTGTGGAGGCTGGGAAGTCTAAGATCAATCAACACAGATTTGGTGTCTGATACCTGCTTGCTTACTAGTTTGGAAACAACTATCTTTTTAAGATATTCTCACATGGTGGAAGTAGCAAGGGAGCTTTCTGGGTTCTCTTCTACAGGAACACTAATCCCATTTTGAGTATTCTACCCTCACGACTTAATCACCTCCCTAAGGCCCCATTCCTAATACAATCATCTTGGGGTTGAATTTCAGCTTATGACTTTCTGGAAAACACAAACATCCTAACCTTAAATCAAGTTCACTTACTCTGGGTACAAAAACTGAAGTACATTTCATCGTACTGTTCCCTGAACATCTGTTTGGCCAAAAATTATTCCAGTTTCTGGTTATTCAATGGTTAATATGACACGCAAAATGATGGCTTTATGAAACTTATGCTTTACTTATGGGACAGATAATACAGAAATGCTCAAGTAAATAAACTATGACTTCAAAGAGTGGTAACTACTATGAAAAATAAAACTATATGATACGTGGAATGATTTTATTTTCATCTTTGAATTAATAGGCTAAAAATCACATAAAGTAATGAATTTACACTAAGGTGTTATGGCAGTCAAAAGGACATGGTAGAAGCTTAGAATATCTTTTTTTCTATTCATTTCAGTTCAGTTCACTTGCTCAGTCTTGTCTGACTCTTTGCGACCCCAAGAATCACAGCAGCCAGGCCTCTCTGTCTATCACCAAGCCCCGGAGTTCACCCAGACTCACATCCATCGAGTCAGTGATGCCATCAGGCCATCTCATTCTCTGTCATCCCTTTTTCCTCCTGCCCCCAATCCCTCCCAGCATCAAAGTCTTTTCCAATGAGTCAACTCTTCACATGAGGTNTTCTCCAGGCAAGAACACTGGAGTGGGTTGCCACTTCCTTCTCCAGTGCATGAAAGTGAAAAGTGAAAGTGAAGTCGCTCAGTCATGTCTGACTCTTCGCAACCCCATGAACTGCAGCCCACCAGGCTCCTCCGCCCATGGGATTTTCCAGGCAAGAGTACTGGAGAGGGGTGCCATTGCCTTCTCCATGTGTACCCCTAGCTCCAGGTAACAGAACTCCTACAGAGCGCCACCTACTGCTCAGCATGGGGAGTAGGAAGCTGACTATTTCTCACTTCTCAGTCTCAAGTTGTTTGGTTGCTAAGTCGTTTCCAACTTTTTGCGACCCTGTGAGCTGCAGCATGCCAGGCTTCCCTGTCCACTGTCTCCCAGAGTTTGCTCAAATTCATGTCTAGAGTCAGTGATGCCATCCAACCATCTCATCTTGTAGCCCCCTTCTCCTCCTGCCCTCATTCTTTCCTAGCATCAGGGTCTTTTCCAGTGAGTTGGATGTCTGAAGGGCAGGCCCTAAACAAGTACCAGAATGTGTCCCGTTCCTTGAACTAGCTGATACTGCATACTGAGGCTAACTAATCTGCCAGATACCGTGCTAAGTGCTTTCCATGCATCACCTCATTTTATCTTCACAGTAATTCCATGAAATTGCTTCTTTATCCTCATTTCAATAAAGATGCAGGAACAGCTGGTTTGAAACATCTACTTACTCAGTGGTCCCAATTTGCCAGAACTGTGCAAGGCCCTGGGGACCCAATGTTAAGCAAATAAAACCAGCTCTACCTTCATGGGGCTTACCTTCTAGTGCGAGAGGCACAAAATGAGGGATGGAACAGAAGTTTAACAAAGTAATAGCTAAATGTGTAAAGTTCTATAAAGGACATAAATTAGTTACATGGGGAAAGGACTATTTTCAATGAAAAGGGAAGAGGAGTTTCGCCAGATACCCTCACACACAAAGCAAGAATCTCTGTAGACTCCATCAGGACACTCAGAAGGGCTGGGAACAAGACCAAGGCCTCTCTGTTATCAGGACTGTTACAGAAGAGCCCCCGTATAGGTGTGCAATGTACAAAAGGGAGAGACCTCTGCCTGTGTAAATCCAGAAAAACTGGGGAAACACACAAAGAAAAGTTTGGAAAGCACAGGATCTGTTGGAAAAAGTGAGACGGAGACTCTTATGTTAACCTACAACAGACAGAACATTCTTGACGATTTTACCATTTGAACCTGGTATGCATAATTTATGTACCAGGGCAGGACTGCCGTGATGATGCTACCAGATGCTGTGACATCTGCTCGTAACTTGTGGGATTAAGCTGTCTGGCAGAAGCAGTTTCTTTCAGACATTTTGCTTGTCACAGTTCTAGGGTTAATGGGATAAGCCTTCCACAGACATAGAAATGGGATAAAATGGGATATCAGTAATGGGATAAAGACCAGCAGATTATGCTTTTTCTATAATGGTATAATTTTATTAAAATATCAAAGCAATATTATACCTTTTGACTAGTTATTGTATAGGCCGTTCAGGGTAAGGGAAAAAGCAATAGAGCCACCTTGATACAAGCAAAATAGCTCCCCAACAGACTGAGGCTCCCTCCCCACACTCTCTTAAAATGAAATCAGCTCTATGTCATACACTGTTTATGCTGTATGTACACTATATGTGCATGTATGTATACACACACACACACACACTATATATATATAGAAAGTCCCCTACATATGAAACTTCCAGTTGTGAACTTTCAAAGACNTCAGCATGAAAAAGCAGAAAGTGATGTCCCAGAGGAAGGGACAAGATTAAAACACCGGAAAAACAACTAAATGAAGTGGAGATAGGCAACCTTTCAGAAAAAGGGTTAATGATAGTGAAGATGATTCAATATTTCAAAAAGAATGGAGGCAAAGTTTGAGAAGATGCAAAAAATGTTTACCGAAGAGTTAAAGAACCAACAGACCAACAGAGATGCATAATACACTAGAATGAATCAATAGCAGAATAACTGAGGCAGAAGAACGGATAAATGACCTGGAGGACTGAATGGTGGAAATCACTGCTGCAAAACAGAACATAGAAAAAAAAATGAAAAGCATGAAGACAGACTAAGAGACCTCTGGGACGACACTAAAAATGCATCAATGTTCGCATAAAGGGGTCCCAGGAGGAGAAGAGAGAGAGAAAGCACCTGAAAAAATATTCGAAGAGAGAATAGCTGAGAATTTCCCTAACATGGGAAAGGAAATAGTTAACCAAGTCCAGGAAGCAGAGAGTCCCAGGCAGGATAAACCTAAGGAGGAACACAAGGAGACACCTAATAATCAAACTGTAAAAATTAAAGACCAAGATAAAACATTAAAAGCAACAAGGGAAAAACAACAAATAATACACAAGGGAACTTCCATCAGGCTATCAGCTGATTTCTTGACAAAAACTCTACAAGCCAGAAGGAAATGGCATGGTATATTTAAAGTGATGAAAGGGAAGAACCTACAACCAAGAAGACTCTCCAGCACAACTCCTTCAGATTTAATGGAGAAATCAAAAGCTTTCCAGACAAGCAAAAGTTGAACTCAGCACTACCAAAGCAGCTTTACAACAAATGCTAAAGGAACATCTGTAGGCAGGAAACAGAAGGAAAAGACTACCTACAAAAAATAAACCCAAAATAATTAAGAAAATGATAACAGGATCATACATTATTGATCAGTTCAGCCACTCAGTTGTGTCCAACTCCTTGAGACCCCATGGACTGCAGCATGCCCCCATGGATTGACTTCAGCACATTATTGATAGGATCATAAATATCATTAATTAACTTAAATGGATTAAATGCACCAACCAAAATACATAGACTGACCAAGCACTGCATAATCATAAGGGATTTGATAGAGTGCCTGATGAAGTATGGACTGAGATTCATGACATTGTACAGGAGACAGGGATTGAGACCATCTCCATGGAAAAGAAATGCAAAATGCAAAATGGCTGTCTGGAGAGGCCTTACAAATAGCTGTGAAAAGAAGAGAAGCAAAAAGCAAAGGAGAANCCCCCCGCTGCTGACACTCCCTCAGCCCTACCATCTCCCATCTCCTCTCCCTTCTCCAGTCAGTAACCGTTCTTGCCCAGTGCCAGCCCCTGGATGCCAGCTGTTGGACTGTCCTACTATATTTTCAAGGTACTACACTGTAAGATTTTAAATATGTTTTTTGTTTGTTTTTTGTATATTTTCATGTAAAGAATATTATAAGACTACTACAGTACAGTACCATATAGCCGATTGTATCAGTTGGGAGCCTAGGCTAACTTTGCTAGACTTTGCTTACAAACAAATTGGACTTTATGAGTGTGCTCTCAGAATGCAACTTGTTAGGATGTAAGGGGACTTGCTGTATACACACACACTTACTATATATATATATATATATATACACACACACACGTATATACACTGTATGCCTTGGTCTTCCTCCTCTTCCTCTTATCACCTCCCCTCTCCCTGAGCCATACCTGAGGCTTTTCTACTTCACAGGGTTATACTCATTTCTAAGACCTCAATGCCATGCTCACCTCTGGCCACAAACCCTTTCCACCTCCTTCAGACCTTTATTCCTACTTGACCAGTCCTTGAAACACCAGTCCTTGAAACATCAAATGCGCTCTGTATCTTTCTTTTCACTGCGGTCCCTAACCCTTTGATGATGTAACTTCCTTCCCCATGTAACCTTGACCTTATTTATCCATCAGTCCATCCAGCAGGTATCTTTGGAGTGTTTACTAAGTGCATGTGTGACCTGCATATGAGACTAAGAGGGACATTAAAACTGGCCATTTCTTTCTGGAGTGTACAGCTTTGGGAAGGAGTAAGCGTGTTAGTCCTTCAGTTGTGTCTGACTCTTTGCGATCCCCATGGGATATCACCCACCAGGCTCCTCTGTCCATGGATTCTCCAAGCAAGAATACTGGCGTGGGTTGCCATTTCCTTCTCCAGGGAATCTTCCCGACCCGGGGAACGAACCCAGGTCTCCTGTACTGTCTAAGCCACCAGGGAAGGAGAGAGACAAACTAAGACTCATAGTACAGGGAGGAGATAAGACCAGATGTCTGACCTGGAACAGAAAGGGAAGCTCAGCATTCTCATTGCCTTCAGTCATCTTTAATATCCAGTCCTTTGTCCTTCTACTCCATGCTCCCAAAAGTCCGATAACCTTGGATATTTGGGATCAATCCAAAAATTCACTCTTAAGAGAAAAATCACACAAAAAAAGTGATGGTTCTTACTATAAACTTACAGTTGCTAATCTCAATCTAGCCTGAAGCTAAGATTGCCAGGTATAGCTGTTCAGGCTGCATACTTCACAACCCTCTAGGGTACCATTCACACAGACTACTAGGAGAATATTGGTGCTTCTTATCTTGCGCTGTATATAACCAACTATATATAATAGCCCTAATCACAGCAGTCACGTTATGTTCATTTGTATTTTCATTGGTCAGCTCCTTCTCTAATATGTTATTACAAGTATTCTCAACTTCCAAACTTAATTTCAAAAGCGAACTCAACTCTTATCTGACCCAGATAATCAAAATTATCAAACACCAACTCCCTCAAATTTCATCTACGACACCTCAATCATACCTATACCTGAAGCCGCATTTGCCTCTGTATTAGAGGTTTAGAGAAAGTCTTTCCTTCCATCCAGGCACAGAATGGTTTTTAGAGATAGAAGTTCTCCCCCAGATCTCTACTTTCTCACCACTTAAGCTGAATCCAAGCAAGCTGGCACTCACCTTTACGACCCTAGTTGGACTCACCATACGACTTCTTTCAGATCTACTGACAGCTTTTTCAGTCCTGCATGTCTGATCCCCCTGCAGCATGCATCATTGTTGACAATCATGTCTTTTCTTAAAATTCTCTCCTTGCTGGCTTCTATGACATTCTCCTTTAGTTTTTCTTGTACTTTTCTGGAAACATCTTGTATGTATTCATTCCTTTCTTTCCATTCCCACAGCCCTCATCTTCTCTTGCATGGGTTATTCCAATAGCAACTCAGCTGGTCCCCTGGCTTCCCTTCAGTCTGGCCTCCATAAGGTGAAATTTTACATTCTTTCTAAACTCTAACCTAATCCTATCTCTCCATGCATGAAACCTTTCAGTGGCTTTCCAGTTTCTACAAGTAAAGTTCAAGTCCCTCAGTACTGGATGCAAAACCCTCTCTAACTTGGTACCTATCAACCACCTACATCTTCTCTCTTCTTAACTGACCTCTTCTGCACTCATCTCCAGATATATTGAACTACTTGAAGTTGTCTTTATAAGCCATGCTTTCTCTCGCCTTCATAACAACATAAAATGCTTTCTCTACCAAAAATGTTCTTCACAGCAATACTGTGTTAAATTTATTATTTAATTTTCACATACAAAAAAGAACTTTATAAATATACATGTTACTAAAAACAACAAACCACTACCCATTCTAAGAACTAGAACATGACCAGTTCCATCACATCTGCCTATGTGGTTCCTCCCAACCTTTTTCAGAAGTAACCACTATCATAAATTTTAGATTATTTATTCTCCTCCTTTACACTGAGGCAAAATTAATTTTTGCATGTTCATCAAACCATTACCACAATCAAGATAATAAACACATTCATCACCCCAAAATTTTCCTTTTGTAATCTCCCATCCCACAGCCTGCATTCTCCATTCATATGCTTTCTCCCAGTATAACTTAGTTCACATTTTCTAGAATTTCTATACAAATGGACTCACACAGTATATACTCTGGCTTCTTTCACTCTGAAAAAATATTCTGAAATTCATCTATGTTGCTGTTCATATCCATAGTTCACTCCTTTATGTTGGTAAGTAGTATTCTATTGCATGAATATGCCACAATTTGTTTATGCATGACCTATTGATGAGCTTTTGGACTGTCCAATTAAATACAAATAAGACTACCAAAAAGATCTGTGTTCAGACCTTTACGTGGTCATATGCTGTTTTTACTCCTTGGCAGATGACAGGTGAATAGCTGGGTCATATAACTGGTGTTTTGTTTAACTTTTTAAGAAACTTCCAAAATGACTGTTCTATTTTACTTCCCTCCCAGTAGTCCAAAGGGCTTCCCTGGTAGCTCAGATGGTAAAGAATCCCCCTGCAATGTGGGAGATCTGGGTTCGATCCTTGCGTCAAGAAGATCTCCTGGAGGAGGGTATGGCAGCCCACTCCAGTATTCTTGCCTGGAGAATCCCATGGAGAGAGGAGCCTGGTGGGTGCAAAGAGCTGGACAGGACTGAGAAGCAGCAGTCGTCTTAGAGAGTTCCAAGTCCTCCACACCCTCATCAATACTTGGTGTGATTAGTCTTTATAGGTGTGTAATGATACATTTTTTTTTTTACTTCAGATAAAGTAGTTTTCATCTCTAGAAAGTCAATGTGGGTCTTTTTATATATTTCACGACTCAACTACTCAGTCTTTATTCATTTCTTAAACATATGGAATACAACTATAATAATTACTTTCAACACTTTATCTGCTAACTTTACCATCTATATAATTTCTGGGTCAGTTTTGATTAACTGAATTTTCTCTTCACTGTGCATCATATTTTACTATTTCTTTGCATGACTGTTAATTTTTTAATTTGCTGCCAGACATTGTGAATTTACCTTGTTTGATGCTGGATATTTTTGTATTCCTATAAACATTACTGAGCTTTGTCCTGGGACACCATTAAGTTACCTGGATATACTTTGGACTCTTCAGGTCCTGCTTTTAAGATTTGTTAAGAATGGCCAGCAGAGAAGGCAATGGCACCCCACTCCAGTACTCTTGCCTGGAAAATCCCATGGACGGAGGAGCCTGGTGGGCTGCAGTCCACGGGGTCCCTAGGGGTCAGACACGATTGAGCGACTTCACTTGCACTTTTCACTTTCATGCACTGGAGAGGAAAATGGCAACCCACTCCAGTGTTCTTGCCTGGAGAATCCCAGGGATGGGGGAGCCTGGTGAGCTGCCGTCTATGGGGTCGCACAGACTTGGACACGACTGAAGTTTCTTAGCAGTAGCAAGAATGGCCAGAGCACTATGTATGCTCAGTTCAGTTCAGTCGCTCAGTCGTGTCCAACTCTTTGCGACCCCATGAATCCCAGCACGCCAGGTCTCCCTGTTCATTACCATCTCTCGGAGTTCACTCAGACTCACGTCCATCGAGTCGGTGATGCCATCCAGACATCTCATCCTCGGTCGTCCCCTGCTCTTCCTGCCTCCAATCCCTCCCAGCATCACAGTCTTTTCCAGTGAGTCAACTCTTCACATGAGATGGCCAAAATACTGGAGTTTCAGCTTTAGCATCATTCCTTCCAAAGAAATCCCAGGGTTGATCCCCTTTAGAATGGACTGGTTGGATCTCCTTGCAGTCCAAGGGACTCAAGAGTCTTCTCCAACACCACAGTTCAAAAGCATCAATTCTTCGACGCTCAGCCTTCTTCACAGTCCAACTCTCACATCCATACATGACCACAGGAAAAACCATAGCCTTGACTAGACGGACCTTAGTCAGCAAAGTAATGTCTCTGCTTTTGAATATACTATCTAGGTTGGNTTCACAGTCCAACTCTCACATCCATACATGACCACAGGAAAAACCATAGCCTTGACTAGACGGACCTTAGTCAGCAAAGTAATGTCTCTGCTTTTGAATATGCTATCTAGGTTGGTCATAACTTTTCTTCCAAGGAGTAAGTGTCTTTTAATTTCATGGCTGTAATCATCATCTGCAGTGATTTTGGAGCCCCCCAAAATAAAGTCTAACACTGTTTCCACTGTTTCCCCATCTATTTCCCATGGAGTGATGGGACCGAATGCCATGACCTTCATTTTCTCAATGTTGAGCTTTAAGCCAACTTTTTCACTCTCCACTTTCACTTTCATCAAGAGGCTTTTTAATTCCTCTTCATTTTCTGCCATAAGTGTGGTGTCATAGAGAGATGCATATTATATCATAAATATGATTAAATACACACACACACACACACACACAAGATCTGATTGCTTCTTAAATTTTCCCAAACTAACATTTTTTGTGTGTGAAGAATTCTTAAGCTTAAACTTCTTTAGAGATCTTTAATATACCTTGGAATGAGAACAAGCGATCCTTCCCACTTGCTTTTATCTTCCTCTCGTTCTCATCTACACTTTCATCCCCTTACCACACATTTTGTTAATGCGGAGAACTAAATATGCTTCACAACAAAAATCTTTTCATGCAACTCTGTATCCTGAACAGCTGGCATACCATGGTCCCTAGTCATTTAATCAATGTTTTGATTAAATGAATGAATTTGTGAATAAATAAATCATAAGTTCAGTTAGATTCTAGTTGTTCCCATTTATCTCTATATGTTTTTTGACATTTTCTGCTCACTGGGATTGCAGATATTTTCCAAAAAGTTTGCTTGTACTGTTCATATTGGCAGAAGAGAGGCATGGCTTAAGTATAAAGTTTTAAGGACACCGGATGAATTCCCTCTTCATCTTGACTATTTCATGGCATCCTCTCTGAGAATCTTATCTTTCTTCTTTAGTATTGTTAAAAGCAAGGAGAACATCTTTTTCTTAATGGTGTAGTCAGTTGAATAACTCAGCTTGTGTTAATAGCATGAAAAACACAGAAGAGGTTCTACATTTCTCTGGTTTTTGAGAGTAAACAAAAATATTGTGCCAGCTTAGTTTCATTTGTGTCTGGTCAATCTGAAACACTATTGCTGCCTCTCAACTAGTAACATTTCCTAATAGCACTCAATCTATAATAACATCCTTACAATATGCTTCTATACCTTTTAATCAAGATAAGTTTTTCTTATAGGGCATTTGCATAAGATGTTTATAACATAATTATGCAGGTGGATTACACAAATAATAAAATCTCAGTGTACCACCTCAGACCAGGGGTCAGCAAAACTTTTCTGTAAAGGACAAAATACAAAGTATTTTAGACTTCATAGGTCATATTGTCTCTGTCACAATGACTCAACAATGTCATTGAAGTTCAAAAATAGCCAGAGAAAATGAACAGATTTGGTTATATTTCAATGAAACTTTTTATTTCTAAAGACAGGCAATACATTAGATTTGGCTCATAGCCGTGAATTGCCAATCCCTGTTCCAGACCATTTTATTAAATTAGGAAATGATTATCGTTAGATACAATTTATAAGTTGTAAAACATATCTGAGCCTAAGGTCCAAATAGATTCAGTTCAGTTCAGTTCAATTCAGTCGCTCAGTCCTGTCTGACTCTTTGTGACCCCATGAATTGCAGCACGCCAGACCTCCCTGTTCATCACCATCTCCTGGAGTTCACTCAGACTCGCGTCCATCGAGTCCGTGATGCCATCCAGCCATCTCATCCTCGGTCGTCCCCTTCTCCTCCTGTCCCCAAATAGATTAAGTTTAATTAATAGAAGTAGATTTTGTTGTATCAGCAATTTAAGGAAAACATGTATAATTAACAAGCTATTCTGACAAACAGAAGGCAAATAAAAACTGTAGGGTTTTGACTCTGTCAAAACCATAGGAGTGGGGTGATCAAATAACACATATGACATCCTATAAGAAGAAGCATAGAGTCTAGTTGAGAATACATTTTTCCAGCCTCAATTCTCTTTGTTCTGATTACAAAGACTTTTATATATGTTAATGCTACTATAGTGAGGAAAGCTTCAGGCAAATTAATTAAATATTAATTAAGGAGATAAAAATACATGGTATGACTAGCTCTACCTCAGGGAAGCTTTGTGGGTTTGTTTGAAGAGGCCATTGGAGTGGAGAAAGTATATCATAAAAGATGATAAATTGAGTATAAAAGATATTAAACTTAATATGTGAGTTTATGCACATCTTAGACAGATCTGCCAGGGCCTCTATTGAAATGGTCTTCATATAGCCAGTTTAAGCCAGGTATCAGTGCATTCACTCTGCTCAGCTGTTCAACACAGTAACAGTACTATAATGAGAGGAATCTCCAGGAAAGGCCCATTCTCTTGTTTGGTGGCTTTGGTGAATTAGCTTGAAACATGTTTGTTTGTTCTATTGCTGCTCTCAGGAAAGATCAAATCATCCTAATGAATAGAGTGAGTGAATGAGTGATTGAGCAACTGATAGTCGCTCAGTCGTGTCTGACTCTTTGGGACCCTGGGGACTATAGTCTGCCAGGCTCCTCTGTCCATGGAATTCTCCAGGCAAGAATATTGGAGTGGGTTGTCATTTCATTCTCCAGGAATGAATAGAAGGCTGATTGAATAGAAAATCAACAATAAATAATTAGCTTCCCATTTAGAGTTCAAAATCTCTGCCTCTCATCTAGTTCCCCTGCATTGATAAGATGAGAAGTCACTGGGATAAAAATCCAGAGATTGAATTGCTAAAAGAGTTAGATTTTTGATTAAATGCCAAATATATGTGATTCAGGGAAAGTCCTCTTAGTATAAGTCGTCTCAAGTGCCTGTGCTACTTCTTCTTTCAAGAGACAGTAAAAAGCTCTTGCCCACTAAGTTTCATTTTTATGTAGTGATGATTGAATAAAGATTCATTTCAGGTCAGACAGAGTCCCTCCTTGATAACCTGTCATGAATCTTGGGGGCATGGATAACATTATTTCCCACTGAAATAATGTGATCATGTCTCCTTTCAAAGCTTCATGTTGTACCAAAATCTCATTCAGGAAGTGGCATGCTACAGTATAAAGAGTACAGCATTGAGAATCATAAAAATGTCTTTTTTTCTTCTCACTGTGGAATCTTGTGAAAATTCACTCACTCTTCAAAATCCAAGTCTCTCATTGACTGATTAAGTCAGCCAACATTTTATAGTGCCCCTATGTACTGGGCAATGTGCCTTAGTCACTGCCTTCAAGAAACTCAACATCTAGTAAAAGGCATAAGTAGGAGTGACAATCTTAACTCAGATTATTATATATCCAAGAGTCTAGTAGCATATTATTGTTTTAAAGATTTTTTTTTTCAGTAAAAACAGCACCGCATTTATTTTGCAAATTTTAAAAGTGCTATCCTAAAAAGAAAATTATGATGAGTTCATGTTACAAAGAAATATTATTTTGAAATCATGATGTAGCTAAGCACATAAAAACAGATGAAATGAAGGTGTTACCTTTAACCACAGGAATGGTAAAAATATGGCAATATTCAAAATTTGAATGAACTGAAAAAAGAACAAAACCCACCAAGAAAAGTAGGTTGAAAGGGATAAACTCATGTTTATAGAAATAAGAGATTATGTTTTTATGGCACAAATATGCATGGAGAAAAAAATTATCAAAGCTTTACTAAGCTATTGTGTATTATTATTTTTTATGAAGTATGTTTTCTAGCCAAAAATCATCCTTAAAAAATAGCATGGATAAACATCTGAAAAGCTTGGCATTACATCTGTTTATAAAGCCAGGCTTTTCAGATGTTTTTTCAGAGAAATTACTTTACCAACAAGGGTCTTTCTAGTTAAAGCTATGGTTTTTCCAGTAGTCATGTATGGATGTGAGAGTTGGACTATAAAGAAAGCTGAGCACTGAAGAATTGATGCTTTTGAACTGTGGTGTTCGAGAAGACTCTTGAGAGTCCTTTGGACTGCAAGGAGATTCAACCAGTCCACCCTGAAGAAAATCAGTCCTGAATATTCATTGAAAGGACTGATGCTAAAGTTGAAACTCCAATACTTTGTCCACCTGATGTGAAGAACCAGCTCATTGCAAAAGACTCTGATGTTGGGAAAGATTGAAGGCAGGAGGAGAAGGGGACAACGGAGGATGAGATAGTTGGATGGCATGATCAACACAATGGACATGAGTTTGAGTAGGCTCCAGAAGTTGGTGATGGACAGGGAAGTCTCTGGTATGCTGCAATCCATGGGGTTGCAGAGTGTTGGACTTGACTGAGCAACTGAACTGAATTGAATATCTAGTTATATTTTACTCCACCATCATAGTCTGGAAGATTTAGTGTTATGTCAATTTTTTAGAGAAGGAGAAATGATATGAAATCTAATGATTTTGTTAAAGAATCAAATACATAATTGCTAGATATCCCAAAAAATAATTACATAGTGTTCTTGGTTCGAACACTAAATGCATATCTTTCACCCTCAAATAGTACATACCCTGAAGAACTAAAAACACATGAGATCTAAAAATGACTGGTTCCTCTTCCTGTAGGTTCTTTCCCTTTTAAGTAAAAGTTTCTATCCTGGCTTGAGACATCAAAAAGTCATAGATATATTACAGTCACAGATATATTACAGAGGTATATATTACAGGAAGTATAATTGTAGTTAGAAACTTTGAGTTTCTTCAGGACAATTGTGTTGAAATGGGATTCTCTAGATATTTCATTGCTTACGGGCTAACAGCATATATTGTATAGACTTGTATGCTGCTGCTAAGTCACTTCCCGACTCTGTGCGACCCCATAGACGAGAGCCCATCAGGCTCCGCCATCCCTGGGATTCTCCAGGCAAGAACACTGGAGTGGGTTGTCATTTCTTTCTCCAATGCATGAAAGTGAAAAGTGAAAATGAAGTCACTCAGTCGTCTCTGACTTTTTGTGGACCCCACAGACTGCAGCCTACCAGGCTCCTCCGTCCATGGGATTTTCCAGGCAAGAGGACTGGAGTGGGGTGCCATCACCTTCTCCAATAGACTTGCATAGATATCATAAATACTAAAGTACTAATGTAATCTACCTTGTGATGTTCTGTTATCAAGTCTAATAAGGAAGTGTGCAGATTCAGTGTGAAACAATGATTTTTCAATTTATAAAATTAGTGTAAAATACAATTATAAAATGTCATATTTTCCCTTCAAGTTCTCTATATATTTGTATCTGACTTTTTGAAAAGTTATATTGTGATAGAAAACCTGTGTTCATGAAGAGATATGAGCGGTTGAATGGAAAAAAAATCTGTTGATCACTTTTAAACAGAAATAGAGACATTTTAGGAATAAATTAAATATTGGGCTATAATAATTGAGTGTGAGTGCATGCTGCATGTGTGCATGCTAAGTTGCTTCAGTCGTGTACAACTGTTTGCAGCCCCATGGACTGTAGCCCACGAGGCTCTTTTGTCCATGGGATTCTCCAGGCAAAAATACTGGAGTGGGTTGCCATGCCCATCTCCAAGAGATCTTTCTGACCTGGAGATGGAATTCCAGTCTCCTGCCAGTCATGCATTGTAGGTGGATTCTTTACTGCTGAGCCACCAGGGAAGCCCTAATTAAGAGTAAGAGTTTGTTTAAATCTCCCTGGGCTTAAAATTAAAGAACATTTTGCACCTCAATTTATTCAGAGTTTCCAATGCCTTAGAATTCTGTTAGAATGTTTAATTAATACATAATCTCTCTTAATCTTTAAATCATGGGATTAATTAATATTTATACCCATTTACAGACAAGTAAAATGAAGCTATAAAGAGTTAAACAGCTCATTACTAGGCTTCATAGCAAATAAATTACAGAGTTGGAATTTTAACTTCAGGTGATCCTGACAATAAAAGTGATGCTCCCCAAAATATGATTTTTCTCTCTCTCAGAAATCGGGCAAATAAAGGAGGCTAAATATCTGGTGAAAACAATTTATGTCTTCCTGTTGCTTGTATGGGGTGGGGGTAACCTGTATCTCCTACAATAGAACTTCCTCTGAGACAGATGCAGAGAAATAACTGAGTCCCGGATTTTCTGTACAAAATTTAAGATCATCCTCTGAAAGAATAAAATCTAAACTCAGATACAGGTGTGAGAGCCTCCCAACTTGTTTGATAAAGACACATTCTTAATCAAGTGTTGAGGGAATGGTTAAAACACCAGCCAGTTGGAACAGTGACTGAACAGGTGCAGCAGCAAATAGCCTGAAAATGAGCAGGACTCATTTCAGAAGTTTTTGATTATCCTGAGTGCAGGTCCTCTCCAAAGCTGATTTTTTTTTTTTCTCAAATTCCTTGTGTTGCTATAGTTTTCCATAGAGATAAACCTTGCAAATGGCAAACATGAAAGGTCAATTTAGTTGAATGGAAGTAATTTTACTTGCTTACCAATTATTTCAGATCAAATCCAGGAAAGATAAAAGAGTCTCTGATACATTTGCTCCCAATCCATCTTCATGATCTTTTTGGAATAATTTGTCCCCATGATATAATATGGCCAGTGTCTAAAAGTAAATATTTATTATATAAATATAATAAATTTATATTTAAATATACTTATAAATTTATATTTAAATATAAATGTCTGGGTCAGTCTATTACCAATCTGAATCAGGAAATTTGAGTCCTTGTACAAGGCACCACAATATTTGCTCTTGTAAAAGTAATTATGTAATGATGACAGCCATATTCTCTGACTCTGGCAGTCTTAGAATAGGATATTATTCATCCTATTTCCTGTCCATGATTTTAACAATGATAAGGGTTCACCCAAACTTTTCAAATACTGCAATGAAAAGAGATAGGAGAAAATTCAGACAAGGAGTTTTACCTCTCAAGCACACTTCAGACACATTGAAGATTTACCTGGCCTGATTGATAATGTATTATCACCTCACGCCTTAAGTATTGCACCTCAGACAATCTACATTGTCTAAACTGCCATGTATACTAACAGGATGATTAAATAAATTGCCCACTCTTTGCAGTCCTGTCTCAATTCTCAATGTTAAAACACTTGTGAGATGCTGGCAGTGTGTGTATGCACACAAAAGAAAACAAATTTCAAACTAATGGAACAACAACAAAAAAAATAGAGTGGTAGATTTAAATTTTTATCCAATTCACATTTTGTTAACTTGAGCTTCCAAAGATCAATGAACTACCTACCCTTCCCCAAAAGGATGAACAAATTCCTGAACATAAATTTCTTTTAATGAAACCAAGGAAATATCTATAAATCTGCAGAAGTATTTTAAAGTGTCTTTTTTTGAGGACTAAAAATATTGGGCTTCCCTTGTAGCTCAGACAGCAAAGAATCTGCCTGCGATGCAGGAGACCTGGGTTAGATTTCTGGGTCCGGAAGATGCCCTGGAGAAGGGAATTGCAAGCCACTCCAGGATTCTTGCCTAGAGAGTTCCATGGACAGACCATGGGGTCACAAAGAGTCGGATATGACTGAGCAACTAACACACAAAAATATTACACCATTTGAATTATGTTATTCCCTTGCAGAATCATTATTTTTTGCTCTGTTTCACATGACCATACTTTAATTTTTTTTTTTAATAATTTAAATGACTCCGTAAATCCTACATGAGGAAACCTGAGCATATTAGCATGATATATAAGTGTGCCCATCTCAATCTGGTTGAATGGATTAGTGGAAAGAGATTGAATCTTGAAGTCAGACAGACTAAAGTTTAAATTTAGTGATGATGTTTAATGAAAATTGACCTTGAAAAAATGACTTAAAATCCTTGGGTTTCAAGTGTATTATTTATAACACAGACTGCAAAGTCTCTGTATAGGATTCTTGTAGAGAATACACCTCATGCAAATTTGATGTTCCTTAAAATTGTTCACTTTTCCTTACTACTGCTTCCCTCATTTTCTGATTTTTTTTCAGCTTCACCTCTTAGTCTCCAATGATTTTGCTCTACACTCTAAGAAATAATTACGTTTTCATGGACATGATAAATGTTTCTATATCTCTCTGAAGTTACTCTACTTTCTTCTTTGGATGAAATAGCCTTCAGTATCTAGTAACCTCTACTTTTTCCAATGTCAAGATCAAATGCCAGTCCTTCAATGAAATCTTTCTTGAACCTGCAAATATAATCTTTTCCTTTTAATTGTTCCCATAGCATTTCTATTTCTACTTTTAAAAATGTATTTTATTGAAGCATAGTTGATTTATAATGTTATGTTAATTTCTGCTGTGCAGAAAAATGATTGTTTATATATATATATATACACACATATATAAAAGAATATATATACACATATATATATGTGTGTGTATGTGTATATATATATGTATATACATTCTTTTTCATATTCTTTTCAATGTCTGTGTGTGGCTTATCACAGCATATTGAATATAGCTCCTTGTGCTATACAGTAGGACCTTGTTGATTATCAATTATATATATAATAGCTTCCATCTGTTAATCCCAATCTCTCAACCCAACCCTCTCCCACTCTTCCTCTTCGTTAGCAACCACAAGTCTGTTCTTACCATAGTATTTTTAAATACCTCTATTACACCACTTATGGTACTACAAAAACAGTACTTTATTTTCAGTCCATAACGTCCGGTTATAAAGTAAATTTTAAACTGTAGGAATAGGATTTTTTATTATATATTTACTTATACAAACAAAAATCTTTTGTACTAAGAAGAAACTGTTTTTTAATGTTTGTTCACTCAGTAACAAAGTTATTGACAATAAACAGATTGTTTAAAACTATTGACTGTCCATAATTTGTGTAGCTCTTCAATGTCACAGTATTTTGCAAAATAATTTTTATAATGAGACACGGTTTAAAATACACAAAAATGTAAAATAATTATGTTTGCTTCTGAATTTTCTGATTAAATTGTGAAAATCTAATTCTTAGTTTTTAATAATTACTCTCATTTTCTGTAAATATGAATAATTAGTCATTTAAAAACTCAATTTTTATCTTCTTTTGAATTTTTCATAGGTTATTAATACCTCTCTGTTTTTGTTTCTATCATTATAATACTTAGCATCCTCTGTATTGAAAGAGCTCTTAGTCAGATGTAATAGAAGACCATCCTTACTTGTAATAATTGAGACTGAACAGTTAATAAGAACCTTCCCATTGTTCTGTGTAGATAATTATTCTTTGGGTAATTTTTAATCTCTGGAAACAGATAAGATGTTTTGTATCAACTATGTGACTATGCTTCCCTGGTGGCTCAGAGGTTAAAGCATCTGCTTCCAATGTGGGAGACCCGGGTTCAATCCCTGGGTTGGGAAGATCCCCTGGAGAAGGAAATGGCAATCCACTCCAGTATTCTTGCCTGGAGAATCCCATGGACTGAGAAGCCTCATAGGTTACAGTCCATGGGGTCGCAAAGAGTCGGACACTACTGAGCGACTTCACCTCACCTCACCTCATGTGACTATGCAATGTTACTTTAGTTAAAACAACATCTCTGTTGGGAGAACTATAAGCTCCTGGTAGAGGCTCCTTGTTTTGAATTTCTCTGAGAGTAGATCCTTTATAAATGGGCACATACCTTTTAAATGGTTACATAAAATTAGAAGCTGTATCTATGGTATTGTTTCAAGACATATTGCCCTTCATGGCACCTGAGGCTTTTAAGCCATAGTGGCTTCCATGCTCACCAGTAGATTTTAACCTTTGCATTTGGGTCAGAGCTTCTAGAACAGGTGGCTCCCAGACAGCCCTATACTCTCTTGTGGGATACTGCAAGGACTGCCATTTAGACAGCATTTGATATCACCCTGTTGACAAGCTGTAGCTCCTATGATTTATACTTCTGAGTATACTGGTCCCAAGCATAGTCCTCTGATTTTTAAAGTCATTGTAGTGGCTATAATGACTAACATATCACAATATAACATATCACATAATTATCAATTGGAATCAATGTACTTTTATCAAATGATTTAGCAAATTCTGAAACAAAAGTAGAGGTTTTATTTATATGATTCATTCCATATTCAAAATTTTCTTTTAGATTCTGTGTTTTCTCTTGATTATAAGTGTTACTTTCATTTTTGAAGAAATTTACCATCTTGACACTTTAAAAAATGTATCCCTAATTTAATGTGTATTACTTCAGTATCCAATCAAGTTTCAGCATTCAAACTTCCCAAAACATTTTCCAAATTTTGATTTTCAAATGACATATAAAAGGAAAAAACAGTGATAGAAACAGCTATTATATTTTAATTATTGTGTTTTCTTTATTCATGAGTATAAAAATCACAGATCTTTTCATGGAGGAAAAAGAAAGTCCAACAAGTATCACAACAGAAAAAAGTCAAGGATAATTCATTTCAAATGAAATTTCAGTGGTGAACAGAGGCAAGGAAACAGACATATAAAAGCCATATTTATTAAGAAATGATGATAATCAACTTAACATGGACTATGAATTGTATAATAATGTAAAGAGAAGTAAAAACAAGGATTTACACACTTACATTGTAATAAATTAGCATTCAATATCAGACTAAAAAGTTTGGATAATATCTTTTGTAAATGTTTTCATCACTAAATCATATTTTGAAAGATTAAAGTAAGAAGCCTATAAGATTAGATATAATTTATTAATAATATTTACAGGATATTGAAGACAAATAGATTTGTAGCTGGAATAATTTTAATAGTATAAATAGTAATACAAATTTGAAGAGTTACAAATAGAAGGCATATTTTTTCTCTCTCTCAAAAACTGAAATATTAACTGGATATTCTGCTCTGAACTTTATGAGAAATCTTGCTGTTTCCAGTTTGCTTTTTGGGTTCTATTAAAACTCTTAGGAAATTGATATGTGGACCTCATATTTTCAGATAAAAATACGAACTGGTGACAAATATGTTCCTTTAGACAAACTTAATTATGATTCCTCATTATTTGTTGATTCTGCTGAAACAATTTTAATTGATTGGCTATTTCATTGAAATTATTACTTCCTAAAACAATTGTCCTGATCAGAAAACTTTGCACAGTGTCAGGCAGAAAGGAAATGTGGTTAAGTTTTAATTATCTATGTTTTGAACTTGCACACATATTTTTTTTTTCCTCATTACAGACTTGACTAGGAATTCTCAAATTTTGATGAGTTTTTGCAATATCTTTTTCTTATTTCTTGCATCCGTCATCTTCCTTATTCTCCAAACTTTTGCAAACAAAACAGAGCAATTCTCAAATCAATATTCAAGTGTCAATTAATGCATAAATTATAGGTATATAATCATGTTAAATTATTTTTGTTTTGAAGGTATTTGTTAAATCTGATTTTTAATATAACTGAGTAAATATAAATATATTTTTAAATTGTGTACTTACAATATTTTATATGGGTAGGTTTCATTTATAAATTTTTCTATAGTCCTCCATTGGACGATATGGGGGCTTCCCAACTGGCACCAATGGTAGATCATCTGCCTGCCAATGCAGAAGATGCAAGAGATGCAAGTTCAGTCTCTGGGTTGCAAGATCCCTGGAGAAGGAAATGATAACTCACTCCAGTATTCTTACCTGGGAAATTTCATGGACAGAGGAACCTGGTGGGCTATAGTCCATGGGAGTCACAAAAGTTGGACATGAATGAACTACTGAGCATGCATGTACA
This sequence comes from Neotragus pygmaeus, assembly GCA_006410875.1. Classification (NCBI taxonomy): domain Eukaryota; kingdom Metazoa; phylum Chordata; class Mammalia; order Artiodactyla; family Bovidae; genus Neotragus; species Neotragus pygmaeus. The sequence goes on along the minus strand of SJYV01047757.1, from coordinate 557,044 downwards.
CATCAGACTATATAGTTTTCTCATATATTTTATAAATATAATCTAGACATCAATACATCGCCACTCTCAAAGAATAACATTTGGTATGTTAATAACTTTTGCAAAGAGTATAATCTTAATGAATTAAATATATGAGACACTGAATATTTAGCAGGATAAAAAATAAAATGCAGAATCTGCAAATTTTAAAATTATTTTTTCAAGAAAATCATCATCATTTGTCAGAATACTGAAAGTAGAGATGGAACTCAGTACTAAATAACAATCACATATTCAATACCTTCATTTGGGTGGTGGTATTGTAAACACATTAATGAATTTCCACCATAGAAAAAATGAAAAGTATTTAAATGTTAATTTAAAACCGTGACTTTAGTAGGAATTTGGTGAAAATCCTAATCAAATTTAAGAAACTTTAATGATTTCTACTTGTTTAACTGAGGTTGTCTTAGTCAAATGTAATTCTCTGAGATGTAAAATTCTCAATAAAAATTCAAAATATAATTACCTCTGTATCTTTCCTTAAAATAACTTATTAATTAGTTTTTAGTATGGTATTTATTTTTTAATTTAAATTTATTTATTTTAATTGTAGGCTAATTACTTCACAATATTGTATTGGTTTTGCCATACATAAATCAAAGTCAAATGAAGATTTAAAATTGCAAAATGTAATTTCTGTTCCAAATGGAAATATCATTAAGTTCATTCTACCTAAAAATAGAATAATTTATTGTTTCAGTTTTAGATTATTTTTTATTAACTGGTCCTACAAGTTTCCTACTGGATTTTATTTATTATTGAAACTTACTTATCTATTCCCATTACAGCATTCATGAACTCATAAAATTCTAGGGGCTTCCTAATGTAGACAAATTTCCAAATTGAATGAATGCATCTGAAAGGTACATAATGGAAGGGTCATGGAGAAGTCCACCAGAAGTTCATTCCTAGTCATTCTTTAGCTTTCCTTTTAATCATGCTTTCCAACAAAGAGGGGAGCCACTCTTTTATCCCTCCTGCTTTTCTTTACAACTTCCACTGGCCCTTTTGTTCTGGCATGTTCACCTCTCCAGATATGTTGATAAACACTGGTCTCTCATGTGCTTGATACAGTATGACTTAGACCTCAGATTTCGAACTGCTTGCATTCTGAATGCTATAGCATTATATTGTATAGCTGAGGTTAAATTTTGTTACTTGTCTCTGACCCAGAGACTGGGAAAAAGATTGCCTTCATTTGGAAAGCAAATCACTAGGTTCATTTCATGTGGTGGAAAAGGTGCAGGAGGCAGAATTCTAGATTGTAATAAACCTAGATTTCAGTCTCCAAACTCATAAAACAGTTTTTTAGAAAATCATAAAATTTATTGAAACTTTATGTGTCATCCTAAATTCTTTCTATAATCAAGGATGATATAATTAATTTTAACATAATTAATGATATATATGTATGGTAAGCTAAGTAAGGATACTCTGCTAGTGGTGGTATTATTTCCCTCTTTAGTTCTATATTTATGGTTGAGAATGACACTTGTGTCCCATGGAAAAGAACACCTAAATTATATCCTGCTGGAAGAACAGTTAAATATCCCTAAAAAGAAGTGATCAACATCTAAGGCCATGTATGATAATTATGCATTAGTTATGTACTTAAAAATAAAATGTCATATTGAACTTTCTTAATTTAAACTCCAAAACTATTATCACTAAAAGTTTTACTTCTTTTCAACATATAAAAACACTAAAATTAATTAGCTATTTCAAGTGACAACAAATATAAAATTAAGTGTGTCTACACTTAATTCTTTAATTTCTTATTATAAATTTTTTGTCATTTGTTGTTTTCTACTTTATACATATCTCACAGACCTTTAATTATTAAAAAATTCAAACATATACATAAACAGAGAGTATTTTTTTAATTGTATTGAAATAGAATTGATTTACAATCTTGTGAATGGAGAGAATTATAAATGAACTTCCATATGCACATCACCCATCAGTTGCCAATTCATTTTGTTCCATTTCTATTTTTACTGGATTTACTTAAAGCAAATTCTAAGACATTGTATCTTTTTACCCATAAATGTTGTAAAACACTTCTTTACAACCAATAAACTTATTAAAAACATAATAATGATATCATTATTAAACTTTCAGTAGACTAAGAATTGTTTCATATTATCAAAAATGATAGCAGTTGACTTTTTTCATTACCCTAAAAATGCTTTTTGAAAAAACAGCAATTTGTTGGAATCAGGAAGGATATACAGATTGGATAAATCAATACAGCACATTGAATTTTGTTAATATATCAAGAAAATCTCTTAATATATAAATAACTCCTCATTCCCTTTTGGTTTTTCTTGCAATCTACTTATTAAGGAAACTGGATCATCTTCCCTGAGGAGTTAGTATATTCTGGATTTCACAAATTATTTCCCCATAATATCATTTAACATGTTCTCCAGGTTACCATATTTCTGTGACATGGTCAAGGTCTAAAAACTTGATCTATTCAGTTGGATTTTTTCTTTCTTGGTGTGTGTCCTGGGTAGGGGTGACATTGTGTCCTTCTATCATAAGGATATATGGTACCATTGTCTGTCTGTGTATTGGTCACCACTACGACCACTGCCTACATGCACTATTTCTCTAGGGGTTTGAAAATGTCACATTCTAGTTTCATGAAATTTTCCCTTACTATATAAGTTGAAATATACTGAAGAGTGAGCTTTTTTATCATAAAGTATTCAGTTATGGTGACATACATGTGTGGAGGAAATGCAGTGAAATGCCTGATTTCCCCCATTTTTCCTTATTTATTATCTTATAATAATGATTTACTGTTTTCATCTCTTTAAAAGGTGAAAGGTTATTTTAACTTAGAACTGTCATTGTGAAATCATGGATTTTTATATGCTTTAGTTTAGGTTTTAGTCGTGGTTCTTATTGATGCTTTGTGGGATGTATTATCTGTTTGTAATTATTAATTCATTCCCTTTCATTGGTATCTTTTTTTATTCCTGCCTGGGCTTCCCTCATGGCTCAGCTGGTAAAGAATCCGCCTGCAATGTGGGAAACCTGGGTTTGATCCCTGGGTTGAAAAGACTCCTTGGCAAAGGAAATAGCTACCAACTGCAGTATTCTGGCCTGGAGAATTCCAAGGACTGTCTATCCAAGGGGTCGCAAAGAGTGGGACACGACTGAGCGACTTTCACTTTCACTTTGTCTCTCTCACTGACTTTAAGTTTTGCCTCCTAGCTTAATCTGCCCAGTGGAATGTGAATAGATTTGATTTTGCCACGTTCTACCATACCTTTCAGTGGCAATGGAAGCTTCTGCTATCTGTTATTTTCTGTTCTCAGTCTTGAAAGACTAGAACAAACATGGATTCATTTCTAACTTTCTGGACTTTCAGTGCCATTCCCAATGGATTTCTTGGACTTTTTTTTATTAAAAATAAAACAGCAGGTTGCCTTTTGTCTATCAATGCATACTATGTCTATCTCTAAAGAGTATGAACATTTAACAATTGAAGTATTCAAAATTTATCTACAAAAAATGCTTATTTTATATATATATATGTATATATATATATATATATATACTT